>OY744464.1:1366423-1837780 GCA_963556145.1 Hygrocybe punicea
CAAAATTAATTCTAGGAGTACTAAGGAAAGTGTACATTGTGTTCCAGACAAGTGCCTGGTAGTTGGTGTGGCAAGGAATGTGTGGTAGCCAAAATTGATTTGGAGCTTTGCGGACAATCAAAAAGTCCGTATAAGCAGACACAATCAGTGACAAGTTCATCACATTTTGGCTCCAACATATTCCCTGCCACACCAACTACCAGGCACTTGTCTGGAACACAATGTACACTTTCCTTAGTACTCCTAGAATTAATTTTGGATTTTTCAGACATGTACTCGCAAAGTTAGCTGTTTAAGGGTCCAATTTTGGCAGAGGCATAAAATGCATTGTGAATATCTCCCAATATAAAATGAAATAAAATACAAAAACTCCTCTCAGGGTAGGTATATCATACCTACATCTCTTCAGAGTCTTGCCCTGGCCATTGAGGTGTTGTAGTATATATAATAATAATAAGAAAATCCAGCCACTCTTCCCTATATGGCAACTCGACCCCGTTTTGGATATCGGCAAATTCCGGTTGAAATTCTCGCGCGCGAGTTCAACAACACTTGTCGTTTTCAACAACGACACGACAACGGGTGCGGATGCCAGAGCACCCCAGGTAAGTATTCTATTTATCTTGTTCATTTATTCTACTGACTATTTAAACACTTGTAGGTTTTTTAACCCGCACCAAACGAACGCGAACGCAACAGCAACAACAAGTAGATGCGGTGCGGGCGACAAGGAGACGGAGGACGCAGCCGTGAACAGGAGCAACCCAGGACGACCATGACAGCAAGACCGAGGACGACGGGAATGACGACGACGGGGTGAACGAACGAACGCGACGACGGCGTGAAGGGGAATACGACAACGGTAACCGGGAACCACGACAACGGGAAGACGACAATTGGCAGGGCCAACGAAGACGAGGACAGCGGGCACGGGCACGGGGACGACGGAAACGAGGACGACCGGGACGGCAGAATGGGACGATGAGGACCACGGAGCCCAACGATGACGACGATGGCCCTGCCAACACCAACAGGGCGGCCAACGCCCAACCATGACGACGACGGCCCCACTAACGCCCTAAAGACCCCCAACGAAGACGGTGGCCTCAACACTGCCCAAGCCACACCCAACAGGGCTGCCAACACCCCACCAATGCCAAAGGGCCGCCAACGCCCAATGACGACGACGACGGCCCCACCAACGCCCAAAGGGGCCCTCAACGACGACTGGGGTTCCAACAACACCCAAGCCACACCCAATAGGGCCGCCAACGCCCAAAAACAATGCTGACGGCCCCACCAACGCCCAATGACGACGGCAACGGCCCCACCACTGCCGTAAAGGGCCCCCAGCCAACACCCAACGATGACAGCGGCCCCACTGACGCCCAACACGGCCCAACGACGATGGCGATGGCCCTCACGGCCCCAATGACGAGCCCACCAGTAGGGCATCAACACCTCGCGAAACATGCCGCCGCATCAATTGATGCGTGTGCCGGCTTCACAAGGTATGTAGCCATCTTACTGGGTGTGGGACTGATGCCAGCAACATCAGAATGTTCCCTTATAATAAGCTTACTGTAAATATATAAGATTGCTTAGAATAAAATTAAAACTTCATGACTACATATACTAGGACCGTTAAAGTCACCAACCCCAGACCGATGCCCAAGGAATAGTGGAGAGGCCACCCTCCCCACTGGTGACAGTCAAGGCTAGAATTGGATGCTCACAACCATCCAGAGGCTGCACCCAAACCAGGACTTCCGTGCCCTGGCATCAAGCAGAGAAATTCGGCTCTCTCTGCTGGGGTGAGTGGACTGGAAGTCAAAGAGCACTGGGGGCCAAACACGAAGGTTTCAGGGTTTTTAATTGAAACTGAACAATCACATGATCTTAAACATGTGATTTTTGACGTGGCTAATTCCCAATCACATGACCTTAAACATGTGATTTTTGACGTGAGAATTAGCCATGTCACTTATGAGTTTACTCCAAGTCTGAGTTACTACACTAGCAATCTTGCACAAACTCTGTTTCAACTTTCTGAAGTTCATTCAAGCTCTTACCCACTCTTACCCTCTAGTCTACCATATACTGAACAATTGCCTGAGCTACTGAGGAAATTCAGACAATTCTCAAGGCCACTACAACAAATATGTTCCTACCACAAACTGCTAATATTGTTTTGGAAAAAGAATGGTGCAAAGGTGGACTTGTTAAAATTGTTCTACTTGTACTGGGATTGAAGGAATGGGGAATTCAAATTCATGGGAAGGCAGCACATGAAAAATGGATAAAAGTTCAGCTAGAGGTAAAGTCAGTGTTTCAGAAATTTTTATCTGCTGAAAAATTGTAAGTGATTATTGGTGGATATGGTCAATAAAAACACTAATATCAGAAATTAGAAAGGAGTCTAAAATGCATATGGATTAAGAAGAGGCAAATGAGGAGGACCATCAAAAAAGAAATGACAAGGCATACATATTTATTGCTATTTGCAGGTATTTTGGCACGTGAAATAATCACAAGATTTTGATGTTGAAAACATCAAAATTTAACTCCTTCAGTTTTCAGCAGAATCAGATGATTAGATTGGCTCACTTGTAGAGCAATAACAAATGCATAAAAATCCACATGTTGAATATAGTCATTTATAAGCCAAACTGAGTATATATCAAACAAATTATTTCATTTGTATTACTAGCAGCTAGGAATCAGAATGTACTGCAATTTTGCCTATCTAATCACCTGATCCTGCCCAAACCCAAAGGAGTTAAAATTGAAATGTTGAAAACATCATAAATTTGTGATTATATTACATGTGCCAAAATAACTGCAAATAGCAATGATTTCTCTACAAGTGATGAACAGAAATAGGGGTTCTATCATTCTGTGAATGTAATGAGAATAGAAACATGAAATATGGAACTTATAAATTGTATGTTGAAGTATATGATACTTTGTGAAGAATACACAGTGGTATTATCTTTTTTGATGAATATAAATCTGTAAATAGCAGCAAATAAATAGTGAATTAATTATATAAACCAAACGATAATCTTCACCAGAAATTTTGCATTTGTGGAGGTGCATCAGCCTAGAAAATAGTGGGTGCAGGAGATATGCTGATAACATCAGCCTAGGCCATCCCAGTGGGGCCTGAAGTTATCCTGGGAAATCAGCCTAGATCATCCCAGTTGGGTCAGGATATATCCTGAGAAAATCAGCCTAGATCAAATCAGCCTGAACCATGTCCAGGGAAATGCAGGGGTAATCCCAGGATACATTTGTCTGTATCCGTACTCATACTTGCCACAGATACGGATGCAATATCCACGGATTTTACCCACGGATTCCCGATCAAAATGAGCCGGAGATCACCTGAAACGGTCAAGAATTGACTGAGATAGAGTCCAATCAATGTTTAGTCTCTATCTCAGTCAATTCTTGACCGTTTTGGATGATCTCCGGCTCATTTTGAAGCCCACGAATACGAGAATCTGTATCCGTACTCGTACTCTTAAGAGTACGGATACCTGCAGAAAAGGATTTACCCTTATCCCTGCATTTCCCTAACCATGTCAGTTGGGCCAGGATATATCCTGAGAACCTCAGCCTAGACCATGTCAGTTGGGCCAGAATATATCTCAGCCTGATTCAGCTATCCCCAAGTCAGTTGGGTGATCTCATTTTCAGGCATCCCATCTCAGTTGGTAATATCTTGCTGAATCTGGTGTGCTGGTACGACGGTCGCCGATTCAAGGAGTCCTCTTTACGACAGCTCTCAATTTTGGAAGTAAACACCCTCAATGAAACAACGATCATCGATATCCTTCATATCAATGATGTCCGTTTTTGGCTCACTAGTCTCCGAGTGCGTTTACCCCAGTCCCAGGAGGTCACTCCAGAAGTGTGCAGGTTCCCTGTTCGTCTTCTGGGATTATGTACATCACTTGTGGACTTTTCTTATACATCGCTGGCACCCACTGATATTTTCATGCATCTCCCACCATCACTCCAGAGCCTCGAACTCGCTATAGTTATCTTCGACCCCACCATCACCTCTGAACCAGCCTCAATGCTTTCATCAGCAGATCCCATTCTAAGCCATCTCCAGCAGCAGCTAGGTCTGCCACCTGGTGTTTCGAGTCTCTGGAGCCTGTCAGTCATTTGGAGAATGTGTACTGGGTATGCGGGACCAACATTGCACCACTGCAGCCCCACCAAGAACGAGAGTGGAGACGCCTTAACATTTCATAGAGTGATGATCACAGTAAACTGCGATCTGTGTGCAAAGATAACGGGATTACTCTGGACTGCACCTTTTGGATTGACATATTTCATTTTCATTTTACTTAGAATTTCTACAGGTCGGGGTTGGAGTATTACGCTGATATGGTAGATCCCGAAACCATGAATGGTCGACCTCATACATTGAGCGGGCAGAAATTATGCGATAATTCAGTTCTTGTTGTAAATGGTAATACTACCCATCCATCAAGCATAGTACAACAAAACGAATACTAGTAAGCCATGAGATTAGTTGGGGGCAAGTAACTGTACTAATATTAGTACTGTTGCAGGCTCACCAATATTTGCCGATCAATGCAAGTCCGAAAACGTAAAAAATTGGGTGGTCAGCGCTTGAGCACAACCAATGGTGAAGAAATGCCTCCTGAGAAAGGGTAGGAATCTAGCTGTCGACTGCCCTCAATCCCTAACCTAAATTCATTTGAGACTGTCAACCCAACTTATCCAAGTCTGGAAACCTCTCCTACTGAGGTTCCAATTAAGACTCGCTGAGAGATGGTCACCGGTCTTGGTATCCATCCACTCTCTCCAATTTCCGTCGGGATGATGACAGTTAAAATACAACATAAGGGAGCGCCATCCTGTTTGTTACTCAGTCCCGGAATATCCTTGAGTTTGACAGTGATGTCGGATGGTGCACTATCTTGGATGTGGGGCAAGCCTGGATAGACGATATGTGTGACCTGTTCATTCCCTCGATCTTTGACAAAATGGCCTTTCGCTGTTGAGTAATAATGTCCACTTTTGCGAGGTAGTCCACTTTTCGTAGCATGTTGCACACTGCATGATCGTTCCATCTTCGTGATCTTTTAATGTATCCAGTCCAGATTGTTGTGTAGATATTGGACAGCGATCAGACAGGTCAGTGATCAATAATCATACCTTGTCTTGATCTGCAGAAGAGGTGGCAAAAAAAACACAAAACCGGGGTGGGGAACACCTGCACTTCCCACTATACAATGCTTATAAAGCTGGACGGTGTCATGACCCCAAATGGTTTTGGGTGTAATGTCATGGGTTTACTATCGGACCATGGACTTAGATATTTAAGTGCAACACTATGGATGCACACCTACACTCATTAGTACCCATTCTATGCCTTTCCACATTACGCATGCTGGTGAACAGACACAAATAGCATATATGCTTACTTTTATATCATTTACTATAGCTTCACTAGCAATGCCCAGACCTAGCCGTTTATGTATGGTGCACAGAGGCACATCCCCCACTCATTAGTATTTATTATATATTTCTCTGTATTGCACATGCAAGGAGACAAGCCCAACTAGCGTTCCGACCTATATTAGTAGTAATGGATTGATTACAAATCTTGTTTACTTGTATTGATCAAAAGCGGCTCAGCTAGATAATGGGAAATGATTAGATAAGATGTGAACAAGAGGATGATAAGATAGTGATAAGATAGGATGCATCAGAGAGTGATTGTGATAGTCTGCTTACATAAAGACAATGGTCTATTGTTCTGAGCAGTCCTTTGTTCTAAACAGTCCAAATGGAGATAGAGCCCATTGTTCACAGCCTCTTTGATGCCATCCATTGTTCTCATGACTCAGTCCTATTGTTCTCACTTTCCCATTGTTCTCAGTCCCCCTATTTATACTGTTGGAGAACAATGGGCCCCCCAAATTCCAGTAGTCAGTAGGATTTCCCCCCTCACCACTCAGTAGTCACTCTTAGTTGGGTTCACACAGTGTGATCCCTCATTCTTTTAGTACTAGTAGTTACTCATTGTAGTAGCTAGTGCTTGCAATCCAGTCTAGTTCACTCTTATTCTATCATTCTCTGAGTTCCCCTTGTCATCAAGGAGACTTCACTCAGTTCACTCAGTCCAATCAATTCATTAGTCAGCATTAGTCAGCTAGATACACTTCTAAGGTTAAGGTTTCATCCTAAACAAAACAGAGTATTCAAAAGGTATTAAAGATATCCCTGAACTAGTAGCCAATGTGCATTTGAAGCTTCGGATTTAAGTCAGATATTATAATACCCAGAGATACTCTTGATTGAATAGGCCCTGTAGCCAAAACCGTCCATATTCAACTGGTGAATATTGTTATCAGTATTCATTAGTTCATATTTTACGAGTCCCTATAAGGGAATCATTCTATACAGTGGATTTTTCAACTCAGGGTCACACTCTAATTTGCCAAGGCATGGGAACAAAATTTCCAAACTGTGGGAACAATTTTGAAGTCCTGGGAATAACTATGAAACCGTGTGACTGGGCGGAGTTGAGTGTGAGAATTTGTTGTCCCAATCAGCAAGAACAATAAGGCAGCCGGATCACAGCAGCCAATGTGGAAATGGGTAGTGTTATATCATTTTGGTATTACAATTGCAATCGGTTTCTTATAATAATCACATGCATTGGTAATGCAATGCACTGTGTATGAATGAACAATATGTCAGTGGTATCTGTCATGTAGCTATATCTACTGTGTGTATTAGAATTGTTGATAATGAAAAGAGGTCGAACAGTGTTCATTGTACACCTGTCACACAGGTCCAGAGATGTTTGGTGAGTGTTTGGTAGGTGTCCCAGCCTTAAGCTGGGCATTCCCTTGCACAAACATCTGTACAGTGTTTTCGATGGACATGTTTGGTGCATGTCAGTAAACCAGTGTGACTAGATATACTGCACTGAACACATCGAACATGTTTGCTGTGTTCGGTGGACATGTTGCATGTCAGTAAACTGGTAGGACCAGATATACTACACCAAACACATCGAACATGTTTGGTGTGTTTGGTGGACATGTTTGGTGCATGTCAGTAAACTGGTATGACCAGATATACTACACTGAAAACATCGAACATCTTCAGTGTGTTCGGTCGACATGTTCAGTGCATGTCAGTAAATCGGTGGGACCAGATATACAGCACCAAAAACAATGAACATCTTCGCTGTGTTCAGTGGACATGTTTGGTGCATCTCAGTAAACCAGTGTGACTAGATATACTGCACCGAACACATCGAACATGTTCGGTAAGTGTTCTGTAAGTGTTCGGTAGGTGTCCCAGCCTTAATCTTGGGCATTCCCCTTGCACACACATCTGTACGAACAATGTATTGGATGTATCTGCAATGTAGATGCATGTACAATGTGCATTAGAATTAGTGATAATACAAGCAGTGACTATTTGTCACACAGGTCCAAAGGTGTTCGGTAAGTGTTCGGTAGGTGTTCCAGTTTTCATCTGAGACATTCCCAATGCACAAACCACTGTATGAACAGCATATTGGATGTGTCTGTGATGTAGCAATATTTAATATGCACTTTGAAATCATTAACAATGCAAGCAGTGCTTACTCATTTAACAGGTAGAACAATGTATCAGAAAGCATTCAGCAAGCTTCCCAGGTATAACATGGTCTTTCAGCTTCAATGCTGGGCAATGCCATTGTACAAACAGTAGTATGACCTGTATATTGGACGGGTCTGTACTATTGCTATATAACCTTGCAATGCACATCATACTTAATACATTCTCAATACTGGTACAATAAGCTGAATGGTTTTCAGCAAATCATTGGGCCAGTGACTCAGGCACAGTATGCAGCATTGCAGTGCAACAGAAACTGTCTGTTCCATAAATTCCATGCATGCATGCCACACCTATCTTGATCATGTGTGCTGGAAATGGTTCAGGTGTCCATATTGTTGATTCTGGTACTCATCAAAACCAGCAATCTTATCAAAGTGATTCCAATAGCAGTGCAATTGGTATCATTGTGCATGGGATTATTTCTACAGTACTCACAGGAGGTTGTTCCTGACCTGACAAATAATTCAGATACTTAGCATTTCTGGATATACTTACTACACATTCTGTGAAATCTTCAGAGTAACTATGACTAATAATAAAGTAGTAAGGTAGTTAGTTATATATCTGCCAACTTGAACACTGCAAACTTGATATGAAAGATGTCAATTTGGGATCTGATATTGGGTCATGACAAATTGGAAGGAACAGGCTATAATCAATTAATATCATTGTAGTATGGTATCAGAATGGTATCTGACTAGCATCAGTATGTAATAATAAAGGAAATATCAATAACTTCGCAAATATTTATTATCATAGAAGGGTAATAATACTGTATTATTTGTATATTCTCATTACTAAAAAGGGACAAGTAACCTGCCATGCAAAGCAATGGCCCACACCCCACTAGTTTATATTCCAGTAGTGAATATTAGTATTTTCAGTACATCACACACCCAATTGCTATTCATACCTACTCAAAGTTAAGGCAAGGCACGGGTATACCGCGGGTCAGAATTCCCGACACCGCACCCGTACCCACGGAAACCGTACTCGCTCCGATGACGGGTACAACCCGTACCCATTATCTGCGGGTACCCGCTGTGTTCCATCCTAACTACCTCACGAACAACGGGGATGCGTCAATTGATGCGCTCCGTCTGTTTTCGCGAGGTTGGGTTGGGGCCAGGGACTTTTCATGGGCGTCCCCGCGTGTTAACTACCTTGCGAACAACGGGAGCACGTCAATTGACGTGCTCCGTCTGTTTTCGCGAGGTTGGATGGGGCCGGGGACTTTCCATGGGCGTCCGCGCATGCTAACTACCTCGCGAACAACAGGGACGCGTCAATTGACGCGCTCCGTCTGTTTTTGCGAGGTTGGATGGGGCTGGGGACTTTCCATGGGCGTCCGCACGTCAATTGACGCGGCCGGAGCGTGTTTGCGAGGTGGGACCGTTGTTGCTGTGTCCGTCTTCGTCCTCGCCTCGTCCATTCCCCTCGTTAGCCGATGTCATTGGGACTGGATTGGGGGGATGTACCTGGGCCGGTAGGTGGGCGCACCACCCTCCCGGCTTTCCTTTCTATTGTTGTCGTCGCCGTCGCGACTTTGGTGGTTCGTTTTTGGCGTGCGGGGTTGTCGTGGTTGTCGTTGTCATTGTTGTTCGTGGGTTTTCTTGTTGTCGTTGTTGTTGTGTTTGCGCTTGTCACGGTTGTGGTAGCAAATATCACGCGAACTTAGCAAAAGTAAAGAAATTAATGTGAAAAATAAAGTAAATAACAAAGAAAAAACCTACCTGGGGCTTGGGTTGACAGACCCGTGAAAACCCGTCACCCGCGGATAATGGGTACGGTTTTGACAAGGTGTGCAAACCGAAACACCGTACCCGAACCCGAATTACCCATTTTGGAATAACCGCGGGTAAACCCGTACCCGTGCTGTGCCCTACTCAAAGTCTCAATTCTTAATTGAAGAGACCTCACTATTACATTCTATTGATTCATATAGTACATATACCCACAAACCCCTTCCTGATAGGTTATTTAGATATTAGAAACCCATGAACAACAAGAAGGTACCTGAACAAAGTCAACTCCGGTACTTCTTGGTGAAACAAACATTCACATAACAATGGATGACCAATGCAACAAGCTTTGTAAGGCTGGGATCGGAGCTGACCTCGACTCCAGCAATAGCGGCATAAATAATCCCTGACTTTGGTCACTGTAAAATCTCTCAACTGCAGCGATAGTGTCTGCTATCTTATCCTTATCGTGTACTGTTATCTATGAGATGAGATAATAATAACCATCTTATCGAACACCAATATTACATCAGCATTTTCGGACTTGGTCTATGCGCGCTTTCCACTCACTATCCTGCCATTTTGCATCTTCTCCCTAATGTATCGCAGAGGTGTCCACACTGCAGGTGTATCCCAAAAGGTCACCTTTGTGACCACCGGAAAATGTCAGCAACAGCGAACTGTCTACAGAGCAGGAAGTCAGAAGGCAAGGGTGGATGATCAGGTAGACAAGCACTTGTCAGTACTCACAGGTATGTATCCTAATATTCTACATTAAATTTGACATGGAATTTAGAAATGAGCTACAAAGAGTGGGAATCTGTTGAGGAGATGGACACTAGCATGAACAGCAACTATGATGGCTTTTTGGGCTTTGATACCATGCCACTGGGCAATGAGGGGTTCGATCTTAGCCATGCCGGTGGTGAATTCATGGACATTGCAGACAAACTGACAGGATGGGCAGGCATGTACGTAGGAGCAGTATATACAGAAGTCTTGGTCACTAATCTGTCCAGTCAAGCCGATGCCTGGATACCAGAGAACGTCTGGACCACACCAATCGTCGCACAGATCAGTGGAATCTTCAGCTTGATCAATTGGTAGATGCTTATCTCGAATACCATTTACATGAAGATGAAGATCTGTGAGTGCAGGTCCCAGCGGATGAGGAACCAGCTGGTACACTAGATGTTGAGATTGTTGATATATTTTGTGCGTCTTCATCCGAATTTATTTGCGAAGGACTTACATCATTGCCTGAAAAGATTGTAAAACAACTACCTTCAGTATTTCATCCAAGGATCAATATCCGAACGTTACACTGGTTTGACATGGCTACATCGGATCCTCCCCCCTATATCCAATGGTTGCCATCTCGTTACGCACACTGGCCGCCTACCAGCAAACTCATAAGGTCTGTCCTAGGTATTCCCTTCAATCCGAAGCTTGGAAGCTCTGCCACTTGCATGTTGTGAGTTATTTCTGTTGTGAGTTGTTTACCAATTGATTAGTTCTGAGCTGAGTAGCTTCCTTACCAATGCTACTTGCGTGATCAGCTATCGATTGTGTATGATATCTATCTTGAAATACTCTGACAGGTGGACGACCGTATCAATCTTGCATTGGGCCGGAATGAACCAGATTTGTGGCTGAAGAATGTCTGCCCACCGTGCTTCTACAAGCTGCAGGATGAGCCCCCACTAACCCATTCCTTTCATTTTGAAATGGATGGGAATAATTCTGCCAAGCGTTCAGATGCACTCATACGGTGAAAAGAAGAATTACCAGATTCACGAAGATTGAATGACAACCATTGGCTTTCCTGTGAGGAGGTAGATCAATTTAAAGATGAAACCAGGACCTGAGTTGTAAGTCATGGAGATGTTATTTCAGGTTAGACTTGACATGGCTTCACAGGGACAAGCAGTCACAACAAAAGAGGATGACGAACTTGATGAATTCATAGCCAATTGGGAAGATGTTCCTGAAGATGACCCTGTAGCAACATGTATCTCGTGGTGGAAAAATGCCAGCCCAGATCAGTGAAAGCGAACGTTTGGCATGTTTGCTGAGACTGGCATTTTTATTGTTGTATGCCACCATAGATTCATTCTCCTTGGGTGTGACATGTACAGGAGTGGAGAGCTGTATGTATTCACCCTGAACTATTTCGTTTCGGCTAATTTCTCATTTCAGTGCTAAATATCCCCTTGCCATGGCTAACAAACTCATGCAAGTATATGGCAAAGACATTGTGTGTGGGTATGATATTGGATGCGCTTTCTCAAAGACACTTGCAACCAGTTCGCTTGGTCCTGCAGCCCGTGAAAATCTTTTCCAATGTCTAGTCGGGGCATTCCATGGTCATGCCCACAATTGAGCTTGCCAGCTCAGCTGGCATCCCCTCTATGTCAAGGGAGCTGGCTGTTTGGACTTTGAAGGATGCGAATGAGTTTTCTCATCATCGGACGAGCTAGCACCAGGTATTCGACATTCAAGTCTCTTCCACTTTCACCAGGCACTTCTCGAGCACTTCAACTTCTGGGATGATGATAAATATGCTCAATTAGGTAAGCAACAACAATTACTTGTTCATCAAGCTTCGATGACATTTGTACTAGGGAGATATCTCCTCAACCATTACTGTGAGGCCCTGGAAGTCACTACTACTACAGCAAAACAGTTGGATGCCATTCAGGCTGACTGGAAGATCTCCGATGATGAGTTTGAAGAATATCTGCGACAGGAGGAGACGTACCTACAAGGTCTGAAAAAGGAACCTCCAAATGAAACTCTGCAGTTTGTCTATGTCGAACATCTGCAGGAACTTGAAAATGCAAAGTACATCACACTTCTGTTCATAAGGATTCAAATCATGAATGTATCTCAGGGTTAAATGGGATGAAGCACGAGTGGGTGCAGGCTATATCGTGATCACACCAGCAACATTCGGAGTTCGAGAAGAACACAGAAAAGCCACAAGAGCTGTTACATCTACCTATACCAAGCTCCAGCATGCTGAGACTAATGTGATGCAAGTTGAAGATCAGCTTGGCATTGAGGTGCGATGGACATGCGACCACCATGAGTATCGGGCTATCATGTCCAAGCTGAGGCATCAGGACTATCGTTTGGCTCTCGATGAGCAAGAGTGATTAGTTGTCCAGTGGTTGTTTGAGCTCTCAAAGCTCAACATGTTGAGAACTGGTGATGTATCATTTTCTTGTAATCTGGAGCAAATGTTCAATTAATTGTCTTATACAGGACACAAGTTATGAGTGCACATAGCCAAAGCTTTGCAACTTCGTGCTGACGCCATTCGCAATGCGCTTGCAAAATACAATGAAGCTGCGAAAGCTGTTTCCTTGCCAACGATCACCTGGAAGGAGATTGTTGAGTACAGCTTCCTTGGCGAGTTTGACCTGCTTTGAAACTCAAGAAATGACATCCACAATGCTGCTTGGGCTCATCCTAAACATCGTGAGGCTACTTTGAAGTATCTTCAAGTATGTCAAGCATGTGTTGAAATTGCACGGCTCAACATCGAAATTTCTCGTTTGCGAACCGCAATTCATGATGAGTCAATACTCATGACCTGCACCATCTCTGTGCTTAAGACAGAGAATCCTGCTCTCGGTTCTGAGCTTGGTCGATGTTGGAAGCTCAGGTCCCAGGTAAATGCCCTACACATTCAATTTCTTGACCGGATTGCAAGATTGGATGGATATTCAGGGGAACATGATGTTGGGGTTAGGCTGGGGGATGATGGCCATCCTTCAAGCAGTTGTGTTAATGTTATGGATTCGACAGAGGGTGACATGGACAATTATGAGACAGGCAGAGAAGAGGATGTGATTCACGATTTTGATAGTTTTACAAATTTTGAACTGTCAATAATTGAGTAGACTTATATGTGTTCTGTAAAGCTGAACAAGTTGTGAGCTCGGAATTGAAATGGATTCAGTCACGGTAAAATGAGCCAACATCTGACATCTGACATTGCCGCCAACCAAGCCACTTGTCCAACGTCTGCATCAGCAAAAATATTTACCTCATACTTGCAAGCTCTTTCTCAAGAAGAAAATACCACTTTGGGCTACCCCCGAACCTGAACAACTAGTTTCAACTCACCTCTAGTACTGAACCATCTACATGTTGGTAAAAGTACTGGGCAGCCCTGGGACGAAACCATCGTTCCAGGGATGATACGTTGGGATGTCCCATTGTCCCTGGTCCGGTATATGGGATGGCCCATGGGACGACATTTGGTGTTGGGATGTCCCATGGGACATCCCTAACAGAGGGGGTGTCTGGGGTCATTTGGGACATCCCTTCTCTAGGTATTTAATAGAAAACTCAGAGTGAGGATAGCATCTAGTTATAAATTTCAAGGCCTTGTCATGGCCACTATAGGTACCATGGGTGCTATAGCATAGTATGAGATTGTACAGGCTTATTCTTTTGAGAGTCACAGAGCTGATTGTCCTTTGGGGTCAGTGGCAGGGAGTGGAGATGAAGCAGTTGTTTCCATATATAAAGACAGAAGGAGTGGGAGAGGAAAAGTGCTGGAGATGTTGGGTAATGAGATGGGAAAGATGAGGAGGTTTGAGTGTGTGCTTCTAGAAAACCAATCACTGGTGCATGTGGCAAGCTGAAGCTTGTAGGGGAGTGAGTGAGCAGAGCATACATGAAAGACAAAGATCAGTGGGTCTAGGAGAGGCTGGGCTGAAAATTAAACAAGTTTATTATGAAGAGGATTTGAGCAGGATATGAGTTGTTATTACATTGTTGGGTATGCATGCAATTGCTGACTGGGATGCAGATGCAGAGGAGAGATGTGAAATCAGAGTGTGTCTTGAGGAAAGTGGACTTGGGTAAGGAGACATCTCACAACGGCTTTATTGGGACATCACACAGGCTTGTCTGGGAGGTCCCACTGAAGCTTTGGGAGGTCCCACAGCCTTGTCTGGGACATCCCTGCCAGCTTGTGGGACATCCCATGACCTTGTTTGGGACATCCCTGTCAGCTTGTGGGACGTCCCACAGCATTGTTTGGGACATCCCACTGAGGCTTTGGGACGTCCCACAGCCTTTTCTGGAACATCCCACCGACGCTTTGGGACATCCCACTGCCTTGTCTGGGATGTCCCTGTCAGCTTTTGGGATGTCCCACAACCTGGTGTGGACCAATGTACAGGCTTGTGGGACTGCCTGCTTGCTCAGCATCTGCTAAGTCATACAATAATACTCAGACCAATGATTGTCCATATGTTACATAATTTTAAATAATTTACCTTTAGCAACTACTTAAAATAGATATAGCAAATTAAACAAATATTTTACATAAATACATGGTATTCTACTTTATCATGGGAGAGGCAGGGAGGTGGAGGTGGAGGACAGGACAGGAGAGGGGGCAATGGCAGGGGCAATGGCAGAGGGAGAAGGGGCAGGAGGTGGATGGGAGATGGATGGGCAGCACATAGGCAGGGGTGGAAGGGGCAGGTTAGGAAGGGGGAGAAGGGGCAGGACACAGTCAGGGGGAGAAGGGAAAGGAGGAGGGGGGAGGGGGAGGGGAAAGGAGGGAAAGGGAGGGCCCAACAATATTACATACCAGTGTTCCCCTGGTGTCCACGCCCCTCCACATCCTCGCCCTTGTCCCCATCCTCCTTGTCCCTGCCCTTGTCCCTGTCCCCGTCCTTGTCCCCATCCCTGTCATCCTCATTTTCGTTGTTTTCGTCCCCGTCCTGGTCCTCGCCGTCATCCCCATCCCCGTTCTCGTCATCCTCATCCTCGTCCTTGTTCCCGTCCCTGTCCCCGTTGCCCTTGTCCCCATCGTTTTCATCCCCATCCCCGTCCCCGCCATCCTCACCATCCTTGCCATCCCCATTGTCCCCATCCTCGTTGTCCCCATTGCCATTGTTGTGGTCCCGGTCCCCATCATTGTCATTATCGTCCCATCCCCATTGTCGTTGTCATTTTCGTTACCGCGTGGTCCTGATCCGTTCGTGTTGTCCTGGTGGTCCTGTTTGCCTTCCCGTCCCCACCGTTTCCATCCTCATCATCCTCATTGTCCCGGTCTCCATTGTCCTCGTCATCCCGTTCCCTCATCCCGGTCATCCTCGTTTCCGTCATCCATCGTCCATTGCCCCTGTCCCCGTTCCCATGCTGACTGTCCTCGTTGTCATCCTCATCGTCATCCCTGTCGTCCTTGTTGTCCCCAGTTCTGTGGTTGTTGTCCTGTTCCCCTGTCCTGGTCATCTTCGTTTCCGTCGTCCGTGGTTCCTGTGCCCGCTGCCCTCCTCGTCATCCTCGTCTTTGTTGGCCCTGCCCGTTGTCATCTTCCCATTGTCGTAGTTCCCATGCCCACTGTGTCGTTGTCTTCCCCATTCTCGCCGTTGTCGCGTTCATCCTCATTCTTGTCTTTGTTTACCCCATCATCCTCATTCCTGCAGTAGACCCAGTCATTTTGGTTAACCCAATCACAGGTATAGTTGCAAAAGGTAGGTACACATAGCGCAGTTGCTTGCTGGGGGGGTAGGTTAACCCAAAAGACAGCACTTGCTGGGGAAATGTGGTGTGGTAGGTTGACCCAGGTACAGCTCTTGCTGGTCAAGGCTGGCTGGTTGGGTCAACCTGGTGTCAGCTCTGCCATGGAGTCGGTTAACCCAGGGCAGCTATTCCAGGATGGTTGGGTTGACCCAGGCCCAGCTGTTTAAGCAATGTGGGTTGACCTGACTTCAGCTATTGCTGCAGCACTGGGTTGACCCTGGACCAGCTCTTGCTGCAGGCTAGGGTTGACCTGGGTCCAGCTGTTGCTGCAGAACTGGGTTGACCTGGGCCCACCACTTGCTGCAGGGTAGGGTGACTGGGGTCCAGCTATTGCTGCAGCACTGGGTTGACCAGGGTCCAGCTATTGATGCAGCACTGGGTTGACCCGGGTCCGGATGTTGCTGTATAACTGGGTTGACCATGATCCAGCACTTGCTGTGGGGTCAGGTTGACCCAGATCCAGATATTGCTGCAGCACTGGGTTGACCCTGGTCCAGCATTTTCTGCAGCACTGGGTTGACCCAGGTCCAGCATTTGCTGCAGGGCTTGGGTTGACCTGGAGCCAGATATTGCTGCAGGACTGGGTTGACCCGAATCCAGCTGTTGCTGCAGGCCTGGGTCCACCGGGGTCCAGCTATTGCTGCAGCCTGGGTTGACCCGGGTCCAGCACTTGCTGCGGGGCTTGGGTTGACCCAAAGCCAGATATTGCTGCAGCACTAGGTTGACCAGGGTCCAGATATTGCTGTAGCACTGGGTTGACCCTGGTCCAGCATTTGCTGCAGCACTGGGTTGACCCAGGTCCAGCATTTGCTGCAGGGCTTGGGTTGACCCAAATCCAGATAGTGCTGCAGCACTGGGTTGACCGGGGTCCAGATATTGCTGTAGCACTGGGTTGACCCAGGTCCAGCAGTTGCTGCGGGGTCAGGTTGACCTGGATCCAGTTATTGCTGCAGCGCTGGGTTGACCCTGGTCTAGCATTTCCTGCAGGACTGGGTTGACCCGGGTCCTGCAATTGTTGCAGGGCTTGGGTTGACCCAGAGCCAGACATTGCTGCAGCACTGGGTTGACCGGTGTAGTAGGAGGTCACGTGATAGGATCCCATGGTTCGTAGGATTACTTAGTAGAGATCACACTGTAGTAGAGACTCAGCTTATCCCACCATGATGCACCTATGACACCCTGAGTGGGCACCCCCTACCCACTCCACCGGCATCCAGATATTGCTGTAGCACTGGGTTGACCCCAGTCCAGAACTTGCTGCAGGGTCAGGTTGACCCGGATCCAGCACTTGCTGCAGCACTGGGTTGACCCAGGTCCAGCACTTGCTGCAGCACTGGGTTGACCCTGCTCCAGCTCTTGCTGCAGCACTGGGTTGACCCGGGTCCAGCAATTTCTGCAGTGTCAGGTTGACCCTGGACCAGCTCTTGCTGCAGGCTTGGGTTCACTGGGGCCCAGCTATAGCTGCACCGGTCCAGCACTTCCTTTAGGGTGGGTTCAGCCCATCCTGTAACATTGCATTGATTGCAGACCCACTCATGTAGCAGGATTGGGTTCAGGAGGGTCCAGCTATTGCTCCAGCATTGGCTTGACATGGCCCTGCCCTTGCTGCAGAATTGGGTTGACCCTGGCCCAGCTCTCAATGCAGGATTGGGTTAACCAGGGTCTACTGCTTGCTGCAATGTGGGCCCATGTTTGTCCACCGGATTGAGCCACATCCCACTTCGTCTGCATGTATTGCATGTTGACAACATTGACAGAGCTCACAACAGCTCAAGCCAATATTTATTCAGAAACTGCCATATATATAAAGCAATGAAAATGTTTCAATCTGTATTTCAAGTAAATGTACCATGTAATAATTTGAATGCAATTATTAAAAGCACAGGGAATAGCAAAATTACACAATTATTATTTTGACAATGCACAATATCTTACTTTTACTATCAGCTATCAGCCATTACAGGAGCTACTTATCCCCAATGACAATCTTTGGCAAAATCAGAAATTACCCCACTTGGAATATTGTGCTTTTATATTTCATATTGCTCAATTCTCTACTGGAATCAATATATATAACCTCACTATTACTTAAAGTAGACACATAAATTTAATGATTATTAAAATACATAATTAAATAGTAAAGGGCAGGAGGCAGGTGAGAGGAAGGTGTGGTGGGTGTGGAGTGGGAGGAAGGGTGTGGGTGTGGGAGGAAGGTGGGTGTGGGAGTGGAGGAAGGTAGGTGTGGGAGAAGGGTGTGGGAGTGGGAGAAGTCGGAATGTGGGAAGGCAGCAGGGAAGGGCAGCAGGGAGAGGGGGAGAGGGAGAGGGAGGAGAGTGGGATGTACATACCTGTTGCATTCCCCTCATCCTCGTCGTCTTCGTCTACATCTCCGCCATCCTCGTCCCCATCGTCCCCATCGTCCCCATCGTCCCCATCGTCCCCATCGTCCCCATCGTCCCCATCGTCCCCATCGTCCCCATCGTCCCCATCGTCCCCATCCTTGCATTCCCATTCCCGTTCCCGTTGTTCCCCTCATTGTCGTCATCATCCTCATTGTCATTGTCATCTCCCGTAGTCCTCGTCGTCCGCTGGATTGTCGTCGTCATTGTCGTCGTCTCCATCATCCTGTTGTCTCTTCGCTGGCCGTCTCCATCCCTGTCGTCTTCCCCTGGCTGGCCGTATGTGCCCTCGCCGTCGCTGTCCTCGTCGTTGCCGCTGTGCTTGTCTCAGCCATCTGTCCCAGTCGTTGGCACATCCTCGTACCCGGCCTCGCGGCCTCGTTTCTGTGGCCATTCTCATTGGCGTCCGTTCTGTTTGCTGGGGTGGCCGTGGCGTTGTCTTCTGGGCTGGTGTTGGTTGCAGTTCGGGTTTGACTGTGTTTGTCGTGGGTCTAGCTGCAATCATTATACTCATCAGCATACAACTCCCAAAAAATTAAAAAAGAAATTACCTCGGGCACCTGTTTCATTGAAATTTGAAAACGAGGAACTCCAACCAGCAGTTGCCGATTTCCCAAACGGGTCTGAGTTGCCATGGCTGAAGCTTTTGCATGCACAACAAGGCATGTATACCCCAAGTGAGATCCTGAAAAGATGTAAATATAGTACACCTACTCTCATGTCAAATTTTGTATTTTATTCGGCCCTGCATAAAGAGTTATTCACAATTTATTCCATTTCTTTGCCAGAATTGGCCCCTTAATGATCTAACTTTGTCTGAAAAATCTGAAATTAATCTAAGGAGTACTTGAATAAGTACTCATTGTGGTACACATAAGTGCCTGATTGTTGGTGGACCAGGACCTATGTTGCAGCCAGCAAATGCACAGAATTGTGCATTGTGGCTGGGCCACACCTCAACCGAAGTCAAAACTAGCTGTCCAAACAAGCTGCTTTACTTTGAGCCCGTCAAAACTTTCTTGGCTACAACACATTCCTGGGACCACCAAGTACCAGGCACTGATTATGAATACAATGGATACTTTACATAGTAGTTTCAAAATTATTCTCATATTTTTCAGAGCAATATTGGTAAAGTTGCACTTTAAGGGTCTGAAATTGGCAGGGAGGTATCAATGAATCATGAATATCTCTCTATGTAGGTCACAATAAAATACAGAATTTGGGTAGGAGGTAGTTATAGGCTAATTCTATCCCGACATGGTCTTAAATGTGTTACAAAGTTGTTGTGCTCTATGCAGTAACATTGAGAAAAGTCAGATCATGGTTACATATAAGGCAACTCGCACCGGTTCAGGCAATCGGCAACCTCCGGCGTGGTTCAATCATCGCGTACTCCACGATGCGTCCACGAAAACAGCAACAGCAGCAAAATGAAGTAGAAGGTAAGTAGATTTCTTATCTATTACTATGCTAACTAATATTGTTGTTTTTATGTAGAGCTTTCTCACTGCCGCGCCGGGAATGGACCGGAAGATGCATGCCCACACCACATCACCTCAATGCCCAACTGAAGGGCCGAAACTAAGGCATGTCACGACTCTGGGTAACCCGCGGGTCACAATGGGTTTACCCGTGGGAAAACTTGTGGGTATCTTACTCATGAGTATTATTTATCTGTTGTCTGAAATACTCACGGATCTGGGTGTCACATATTATCTCTCAGGTACCCGTGTGAGTACTCGCGGGTCACACAGCCAAAACTCATTCTCTGTAGATAGTCAAATGTTTAATTTTTGTGTGTATGAAATCGCGGAAACTTAGATCATGTGATCTTAAACAATGATGCGAAACGTGGACTCAACAATAACAGCAACACTCACAAGACAAAACGGTAAGCGTTCACGGACACTTCACTTTACTAACATTTTATTACACAGAGAATCATGATGAGGACAGCCAGCAACAGCAGCGGCAACGGCAGCATCACCAACGCCCACACCAACGCCTGCCAACACCCATGCCAACACCATGCCCACACCAACACCACACTCACGACGGGAACCGGGGATGGTAGCAACACAAGGACACAGCGGGGAGTGGTGCGTCCACCCCCGCTGCTAAGATAAGTTTTCATTGTCATCTATTTTATTTATCTATACTTACCCCCCACAGTTCCATGATGCCCACGAGCGTGGATGCGGCAGCAGCCCACGGCAACCACAGCAGCTGTGGCAGCAACAACCGCTGCAGCGGCAGCAGCAACGACAGCAGCAGCAGGAACGGCAGCAATGCAGCAGCAACGGCAGCAGTGGGAACGGCAGCGGAACGGCAGCAGCGGGAACGGCAGCAGCGGGAACGGCGGCAGCAGCAATAGCGGCAGCAACAACGGCATCAACAACGGCACTGGCAGAACACAGCAGCAACAGCGCCAGCAGCAACGCAACAGTAACAGCTGCGGTGGTGGCACGGTGCCGCTGAAAGATCCCCCCTCCTCCCCACTCCTCCCAACTCCTCGCAACCCCAGGCCCATGTCAGTTGACGTGGCACTGTGGCTTGCGAGGAAATTTGAGGGTGGAGGAGGATGGTTCACGGTCCAAAGCACGTCGAGCCCCAGGTCACCTGCGAGTACCCGTGGATCCGCGGGTAGCCGACCCGTGGATCCGAGTCCAGTGGATTGAAAAACCCACACGGATCTGGGTATGTAAATTTTGATGAAAAAAACTCGCGAGTTCAGATCCGGATCACCCACGAGTGCACTCGTGACATGCCTTACCTCGATTTACTCAATGATTATGACATCTATGGACAATGGACAGAAAAGATTTCATCCAGTTTAGTTCTTTCACTCAATCGTCGACCAATTGATGAAGCCATTAAATGGCTGGTTCAAGAAATGCCACAAGATTCTCCACATGAACCACGAACACTTGAACAAGTCAGGCGCTGTAACACGGAAAGATTCCAAACTACGGATGGCTCTCTTGGTTCATGGCTTCATTACTGTCCCACAGGATGGTCATCAATATCCAATGACTGGTCTCATCGATTGTGGATGTACGATTTGTGCTATTGACACTGGATATGTCAAAGCACACAACATTCCAACCAAACCATACCTCAATCCATTCAATTCGTATATGAGTGATGGAACGCAACCGAAAACCAGACAAATTATGGAATATTGTGAACTTCAGTTATGGCTTGGAGCACACCTTACAGCATATCTTTGCCACAAGACATGGCTCAGCCGAGATGGACAATTCCCACTCCGAGTGGGCCAACCAATCTCGGCCGACCAATATCTTTCTCCAGGGCAGATGGCTTGGCCGAGGGGTGTATGTTCTGAGGGACATGAGTTGGCCGAAGCAGAGGGATATATTGGTCAACTGGTCTGGGTATTTTGGCTGGCCATGAAAGGTGGATGGGCCGACGAGTTGGGTATTTTGGCTGGCCATGAAAGGTGGATTGCCTGACCAGTCTGGGTATTTTGGCTGGCCATGGAACATGGATTGGCGGGAGCGTATGACCGCCGACTGGTTGGTGCCACGGGACCTAGGAACCACGAGTCCCAGATCCCAATTTGGCGTCGTTTGTAAGCTCAACCAGTGTTTTACATAAGCATGTTCTCCTGCTAAGTCAAAACATTATCATGTTATCCACATTGCTTGATGCTGCACGGGATTGCGACGATCTTCGACAAATGTCCATCTCCCAGCTTTTTTCTCTGTTCTCTATCATTTCCCATCTTCGCGAGCGTCTCAGTTGGCACCAAACTCCCGATTTGAACACCCTCCCCATCTGCCTTCCCCGTGATGTTGCAAATTTTCTTTGTATAGCCCTTGATATCAATGAAGAAGTCTTGTTCAATTGTTGGGATGTTCTTCGATCCTCCCTAATGAAGCTGGATACTGAAACCGAAAACGAGGATAGTGTCGCCTTTCACAGTCCTTTGCGCAATGCCTCCCTCCTTCCAATTTTCCTTCAATGTGGGCTCCCGTTCAGAATTGGTATTCGCCTTATTTTTCTCTCTTCATATCTACTTTAACGATAAATAGGATTTTTTGATCTTTTCCCACCTACGAAGATCTGTCTAGACCCGAAATGCGGCATCATGGCAAAGGGAAAGAATATTCGCGAGCTGGTAGATGTTTCAAGCTATGAGGTTATTCTATTTACGCGAGACATGGGTGCACTGCTGGTATGGGCCTATTCTGCAGTGTGCACGGGTCTGTTGTTCCCGCGTTTCTGTTATTTTTGCTGATATTCTATTTAGCATGTAAAACTCGTTACTACCCAAATTATTATGTCCACGAAGGTCGCTCTGTCCGCACATACTACCCCGGAATTCCTCAAGCCATACAGATATCAATGCACCATTATGTTGAGACGGGTCTGGTTCAACAGCATATGAACTTGATGGTCTGTGGCTGGTATAACGTTCATTTATTGCTCTCGTTTAGTGATGCTCATGTTTACGCAGGGTATCCGGTACGAACCTAGCCCGTGTCTACAACCTCAATTTCCCGGATCCTGTAGCTCAGATATCGCCATTTCAATGGCCCTACGACTTTGAGTTGATGTGTGAGTATGTATGGGATGCATTTTTCCTTTATTCCTTGTTGTTGGACCATGCAGAGCATGGTACAGTCCTCGATTTGCCACACCTCGCACCGAATCAAGCGTTCCGGCTCCGTTCCGCCCTCGAAGCTCATACAGCAGCCATGGCTGGGCCAGGTCAAGAGTTTTGGAGCCATGCCTGTGACTTGTGTTGTAAGTACAGGACAAGTGAAACAGGCGCTGTTGGTGAGTTTATATTATGTGCTTGTTGTTTAATTCACCCCCTTGCAGAAGCCCTTCGCGCTACAGTTACGGATGGCGTCAGTATTGGTCACCCTTGCTGTGGAGTGCACGATTGTAAGGAGCCATTACTATCGCAATGGCATCGCTTTTGTGCACAGCATGACAACCTGAAATATGTATGTGCCATGACGACTTGCTCTCAACCATGTGACACTGGCTACAAGACATGTTCTATTGCCGAGCACCATCAGCTGGAGGTCATTGGCAGTGAACATCAGTCAGCTATGTTTCAATTGCGAAAGCGGTTAGAAAGGTTCAATACCACACAAATTGAAGACGCACTTTCATCCGGAGATTCATCGTTGCCGGGAGCCGATGAAGTTGTCGATCAGGCAAAGGAATGCGAGGGCAAATCACCCAATGGCAATACGAAGCTGCGGGCCCGATTCAATCGTCGACGTACTCATAACGAGCAATTGTGTGTGACTACGTGTGGTGTGATACTCGGTCGGGCCACCTTCTTTGGCTCCGAAGCTGTCAATGGTGTCGTGGTGAGTACCTATGACTTTCTCAAACTTTGATTGACGTTCTCCAAGCTCTTTCATCAGAAACTTTTCCCAACACCTCAATCTCTACCCTGCGTGAACTTTTTTGACAACAATTGCCATCTCAAGAAACATCTCAACACAACCAAAAACCACTATTTCGACCGTTGTGCACTTCCAGTTGACGTATTCCACATGAAAACAAAACACCGAGAGTCCGACAACTTCTGCAATGAATGGTGCAATCCAGCACGCTTCCCGGATCTTATTGAAGATGGAAAATGGCGTTTCAACTCTTCTGCTGCCGAGATGACAAATGCGTGGTTCGGGGGATTCAAATCGGTTGTGCGGGATATGCGGGTGGACAGGTACAATTTCTTTCTGGATGAAATGATCAAGCAATGGAATCGGCTCATTGTTTCAGATTTGTGAAAACGGCATGCACGACCTTATCAAATCCCTCGTACAGACCTTCTTTGTACATAGTTTGCAATTTTCTTTGTCCTAGTTCCTAGTATGTAGAATGTAGAACTCAATCGCACACCTCTACAATGTGTCTGGATTGCACGCAAAAACTCAATGGTGCTGCGCAAATATCTATGAGCGCACACGCAAACTTCGACAGAGACCGTGCTACTTGTGGTAACGCGTGCAAACTTCGACACAGGGAGATCGCGCTACTCATGGTGACGCGCGCAAACCTTTGACAGAGATTGCACTACTTGTGATAACGCACAACGTTGAGTTCAGTTGGCGCGCAATTTTTCATCAATGGCGCGCAAAGGGAGAAGGCAGATTTATGACATTAAATGGGACTAATACTCTACTGTACTACTGGGCAGTCCGAATGAAAATATTGAAGGAAGGTGGTCGCAGAGTCCTTAACAAAGCTACTGTGTTGGAAAAGCAGGGTATAGTTAAAAAAGGAGACGAGAAGGACATCGGCTGATAGAGTTACGCCCAGGGATCATGTTGAGGCTTGCCAGGTACATTGAATCCATTGCAAGTGGGTGGCGAATACCGCTTTCCGTGGTTGGGAATAGGTAAACCAGCTGATGTGCCAACAAGCTTGGATCCTTCTTCATGCGTTTTTTTGTTATCTTTGGTCGGAGACATAGAATCAAAACGTTTCCTGGTGCTGGTAGGCACGGATTTGTATCCGGTAATGTCATTGTTATCCACTTGATCACTTTCACTAGCCAGTTCATCAGAATTGGAAACTCAACGTCGTTCATCAGCACAATGTCATAGCCTATCAATGTGATGACATACCTGTTGGTCTTTTGCCGCGAATGAGCCACCCGAGTCTTCTAGTTTCATCAACAGTGATAGAATCCGACTCGGATTCAGAGTTCAGTGATTCAGGTGTTTTGGAGATATCACGCTGCAATTCATGTTCTCGCTTCACAGTGCCCACTTTTCTGTCCTTCGATTTGGCCGAACTGGTAATCTTTTTGACTTTACCTTTCCCAATCGATGCGGCATGTACTGATGATTCCTTGTCCAACATATCTAGATCAGATTCATCATCTATCGCATGTTGGACGGCTTCATCCCAGTCACTATAGACCGAGTAAGGAATGGGATAACGAGTGGCTGTTACATGATGAGTAATAATCTATATTGTGTGACCAAAACGGGACTGACCAATTCGAACGAAATGATCTGTAAACTTGCGACCGACTGTTCCCCTTGCACCTGCAGCGTCAGCACCCGTCACTGACCCCCGTTCGATGACAAACAGTGTGGCACGTTGCTTTCCTAGCAGGACCCAATGGAACTCATCCAAATCTGGGCAACCAAAACGAGCATCAAGCCATTCAAATGGCTTCGGCAACAAGCGACGGAGCCAACTCAAGCCAAATTCAATATCTTGAGCCCCATCTCGGTTGGCAGCGAGGTGACATCGTGCATATTTTTCTAGCTGTGTTGGACTAGGACTGCTTGACTGAAGAAGTTCGCCATTTGCCTAGAAAAGAGATCATATCAGCAGTAAGAACTACCAAAGCTTCAATCTTACATCAAGTCCAACAGGAATAATCACAACTGTTCCGAACTTAACCATTTTTGACAGCGAACCATTATTTTTTTGTGACTTCTGATATGGATGAGTCGCATCGCAGGACAGCTTTTAATTGATAGATCAAAATGTACCACGGGTAACATCACCAACGATCCTCGACTTCCAACAACCGATTTGGTTACATTCTTGACCTGAACACCCTTGGCCATTGTGGTGGATATCCTTGCCTGCAGGTTAGACTTGTTGCCAGGTTTTCTGAAGACGCTGTGGTGCTGCAGTACTGCAGTGGACTGTTCTTGATGAGATGGCAGCTTTGAGTGACAACTTTCAGTATGACTACAATTCTGGCATTTCTTTGGGCCAGTCTTGCGGTCTCTAGCCATGAAGCGACGACAGTAGCAGGGACTGTTGTCCTTTCGAAGACCAGAACATGGGAGGACCATCCCGTAAAGTAGAGGGAGAGCAAGGGGCTTAGTGAAGCAAGAAGAAAAGAGATTAAAAAAACGTACGTTTTCTGATACTTCACACCATCACGTTGTCCAATAATAGAATACTGCCTGTTAAATACGTTACTGCACATTACATGGGTAGTGAGCGGCATCCCACCTTTTATCTTGACGATGGCTCTGTCGTCATCAAGGTCTGAATACTCTTATAACTGACAATTAAATAATGACTTACTTACAGCTGCCTGGCATTCCACATGGAACTCTTTACTGACTTCCCAAGAGTTTGCTCGCTATGCGCTCTGCCATATTCCAGACACTCTTTTCATTGCCTCGCAACGAAGCCAATCCCACGACGGAAGGGACTCACAACAATAACCCTATCGTGTTGCATGTGTGCCGAGACGATTTTGACTGGCTCCTTACATTTCTATTCAGCGGGTAAGTCTGGATCTCTTCGAACGACTCATCAATGAGTTCAGAACCGCTCAATAGACATTCAGCAAAAAATCTTACCGTCGACTTCTTGTCATCTGTTCTCAAGATGTCCGTCTTCCTAGAGATAGCAGATGGCGAGGAATTTGCCATAAGACAGTTACCAGAGCTACCTGATTTCACACCAGCCCTCCAACTGAATCTTGGCCGTCTCTATCAGATTGATGAATGGATTGAGCCTGCCCTTCGGAAGCTAATAGCATCTCCAAGTAATCAGCTGCAGTTCATGGACGCTGAACGCATGGGTCTCCCATTTTACCACATCTTGATGAAAACCAAGGCAAAGATTGACCAATATCACTGGAATCTCGCATTTTCTGCCCCCAAAGCAGTGACCGATCCCTTGTGTCTCAGCCGTACATCATGCAATGCTTCCTGGACGTCAGAATGGTGGCAGGGTCTTGCCAAGCAACTCCTTCACCCAGATGCTGTGCTTACCAAACGAGATATCTTATCTAGTTTCGACACTGTAATGATACCAGGCATGTGTGACTCGTGCCAATCGGGGTCAATTGAATGGGTAAAGGGCAAGAATGTGTTTGTGATGGAAGAAGGTTTTGTCAATGATGCGATAAAGGAGGCGATGGCTATTCAGACTGATGAATCGATAAGGGCATCGATGCGTGAATCTATGCTCTTAAATGTATTGTAGTAAGGTCATGCACATCTGCAATTGTATCTGCAATTGTATCTCTAGAAGAGGAACTCATCGTCTGACCATCAAAATATCATTGCAATATGACGCGCAAACATGCATAATATTGGTCACATCACGCGCAATGGTCTGTGCGCAATGTTGTGGTCTTGTTGCGCACATTGAATGCTCCCGCGCAACATTTCCTTTACTCATGGATCTTCAAACAACTCACAGCTGCTCTCAATGTACGTGAATCAAATTAGTTTTTTATTAAAGCGGGAGAACTTTGCTAATAGATAAGAGAACTTTGAAGTGGATGGGAAGGAAGTGAATGTGTCCAATGTGGCTCGGATGGAATATACCTAACCTCGCATAGTCAACCCTGGGTATAGTTAATGGCGTTCTGCCAATTCTTTCTTGATTCTAATTGGCAAGACTACACTTTTTTCTTGCCAGCTGCTGCCAATTTCATCTGCCTCTGATATCCTTCATCTCCATTGCTTCAATTGCCATCGTCCCAGGGGAATTGAAGAGCTCCATAACTTTTACTTTTTTTCAAGGTCACAATACAATCATTTAAATCGGAATTTAGATCCTCGCTGATCAGCAAGATTGTTGTTTCAGGAATTAGAACTCTGTCGATGAACTTTTGCCTTGGGAATGCATGGATGGTATCGTTCTCTGCAACTGGAAACAGATAATGTAGAATGCTTGATATCTCTGCGTAACCCTTTGCACCATAGCTGTGTCGCTATGTAAGTAAGCGCTCCCTGGTCATATTTCCATTGACTTACTATCCTGTTCCTTGTCCATACTGCTGGCAAAAAATTTGTTCCCCTGCCAATCCAAGTGCATGATCCTTTCCGATCCTCTGGACCACCGTTTTCAGCGCCTTAAAAAACTCGCTCTCTCCTGGGTCATTGATGATCTCATCTAGTTCCTGTTTCAGTCCCATTATCCTCTCTTCTATTGCACTGAAGTCAATAGTTTGTGGCCAACCGGCCGCTATTGCTTCAGGTAAAACTTTTGTTTCGAAGCGATGCTGTTCACAGTATGTGGCAATTTGGGCAATTGGCGGAAGATGATCTGGATAAGCTGAGTCGGTGTTGTTGTTAACGGCGCTCGTTAATCTGTTTTGTAGCTTCACTAAGGTTTGAGAGGGATTCTCTGGCAAAGTTTCATTGCAATATCGGCATAGGTCCTGATCGTTGGGCACTGATTCATCGGCATTCGAAGATTCTGTGTTGGAAACGTCACCTTTGGTGGCATCCTTGAGAAAATCGATCCAGGATTTTTTCAATCCCAGTGATTTGTATTTCTTGGTCAGGCGGTCATTTTCATGGTAGGTCTTGTAATGCCTGAGATATGTTGACTTATGATATGTTAAGCTGAAGACCACCTCGAAGGCCGTATCTTGATGGATTCGCGGTCGATGCTGCGCACACAAAGTGTCGATTCTCTCGAAACCTTCGATGACATCAATTGCCAAAAAGGATCTTGGCCAGGGCCATTCACCACCGTGCAGTTTCTCTTTTCCTACCCATGGATGATCACTTAGCGTGCAGCTGGAAGTATCCATCGGAAACAGATAACTAGTTGAGGTGAGAGTCGATAGCGATTTCGATGATGCTAATAGTTCGGAAGCGGGGGATGGAGACTGCGACAACCTGGATATATGACGAGACAATGGCTCAAGCTGTCCAACATTTGGTATGCTAGCCAGCCTCGCTGATAATGGTTGTTTATTTGGTGTCTTCGTATCGTCTTGGGCCCTTTTATTCGGGGAGGTACATGTATCCAGGAAAGTCTCTGGCCTTTTTATTGATGTCCCTGTTCTAACTTCCTGGGAACGTTTCTTGCTCATGATGCCCGAACTGGTCAAACGGGCTATTTCGATATCCAACCCGGGGCAAATTTGAAGGCGCGGGCCAGTCACACCAGTCGGAAGTTTACGGAATAGCAATACCTCCCCCGTCTCGACTTGTTGGACTGTGTTCAGGCCATGACAGTCCCACCGACCGTATTGTCGGTTATAGGCTTCGAATCGCGAGTCCCTTTTCAGTCCTAGGATATTAACAAGGTCCTGGTGGTCGTCAACCCAGAAATCTGGAAACGTTCCTACTTGCAATAGCAATACGACCGGAGGACAATTTTCCTTCAATGTTCTGTCAGCACAGGTCAGGTGTGGCCGATGAGATAAATGATGC
Organism: Hygrocybe punicea; assembly: GCA_963556145.1. Lineage (NCBI taxonomy): Eukaryota > Fungi > Basidiomycota > Agaricomycetes > Agaricales > Hygrophoraceae > Hygrocybe > Hygrocybe punicea. The sequence continues at coordinate 1,395,944 of OY744464.1, forward strand.
ACCTGGAACCATGAAATAGCTGTGACTTGCATCATTTTTTGTTGTCTGGACTGGATTACTGCCTTTTTTGCATTGGTACGTTTGTCGTCATCTTTTGCAGCTTCCTGACATGCTGCTAACCATCCTGGTGTGATGCTCTGCCACATTGACGCAATCGGCATAGCATGACTTGGCCTCGGAGGAGGGTGCAAGGGAGGAATGAAGCTCGCTGAAGCTGCTTGGGTCACTGTCCCCCCTAATGATGTTACTGCAGGCAGTACCATTGGTAGTGCTGGTGAAACTACCCTTGGCACTGCATCAGGCGCTGAAGGGTACTGGGCTAGGGGGATCTGCAGGGTGTTGGATTCTTGTTGGCTGACGTTCCCGCCAGGTGGCTTTTCCAGAGCCTTGTGCCGGTCAGGGACTGGGGTCTGTAAAAGGATTGTACCCTGTGAAGGTGTGGGAACCTGCATCGAATGCAACGGAATAGACGGAAAAGTGGCTGTTTCCATCATGGGCATAGCTGGTCCCTGACTACCCCCTTGCATTATAGGAATGTCAATTCGATGCTTCCGTTCCTGACAATTTGGGCGAAGCTCCCCTTTCAACACTCCTTCGCGGGTAAATTCCTGGCAGCATTTTCGACAGAGAAGGAAGGTACATTCCGTATGACCTTGTGTTCTCAAACCCTTTGCACTTCTACAGGTTTCTCGAGCACAGAAGATACCACCTTTTGGTCGCCGAAGTGAAGCAATTATCGTGTCTCGAGCTGATGTAGCAAGAATTTGAAAGTTCGGAATGGGGGTGTTTTGGTTTGGAATGGGAAGGAATGTCGATTGGTTGGTAGAAGGGAAAGTGGGTGACGAATTGTGGATCGTTCCAGTCCTAGCATTATTGATGTCTGACAGTAAAGTTATATCCATTCTTGCAGCTTCGACGAGGGAATGTGCAATGTTTGGTTCCAGAGGCTCAGTATGGAACACAGTGTTGCGACAGTGTCGGTTTGAACACTAAGGGAAGTCAGAAAATCTTCTGCGACAGAAGGTGTACTTTACAGTTTGTTGGATTCGGTTCTTGTTTTCTGCTTTTCCTTTTCCTTTTCCTTGATTAACCGACGGTGGGTTTAATATATTGCTGCACTGAAGGCAATGGGACGACATGTAGCATTTAATAAAATAAAATAATTATTTTATGCAAAAAATCCAATATACTAAGTTTCAATGTCAGTTGAGCTGAGTTTGAAGAAATGGCACCAAGGTCCCAGGTCCCCAGGTCCCGTGCACCAGCCAGGCGGCGGTCAGACATTGTGCCAACTTTGTAAGGCTGGGATCGGAGCTGACCTCGACTCCAGCAATAGCGGCGTAAATAATCCCTGACTTTGGTCACTGTAAAATCTCTCAACTCCAGCAATAGCATCTGCTATCTTATCCTTATCGTGTACTGTTATCTATGAGAATAGTGCAATCTTATCATTATTTTTATCGAGGTGTATGATTGTTGGGAATAGTGGCTGAATAGTCGCGGAAAGGATTAGTAATCCGTATCACGTGACCCTGGAACTCAAACACACTCATCCGATGAATAATGCTGAAGCGCAGCATGTATTCTACTCACCACAGGAAACTTCTAGTAGATTTAGCTAGTAGTATAAAAACCCTCTCAGAGAGAGGCAAATAATAATTCATTCCACACAAAATTACTTAGTGATCAACAACCACTGCACTATATATTCCAATAGGTTATGAGCCCTGAACGGCTTTAACGGAAACACGATCACGCACCTCCAAACATCGCATTACTACCTCGTATACTAGCCGACTATGACGGACGAAGTCACGCACACATCGGGATCATACTGGATTGAGTTATTGAAGGGAAACAATTGGATGCCGTGGAAGAGATGGATGTTAGCCGTGCTTCGGGATCTTGGGTTAGAGACGTACATCAATGCAGAATCAAAGGCCCCTGTCCCGGCAGACGCATCCCATCCAACATCAGAGGAATCCGAGGTGATGAAGAAATGGCGCGGTGGAGACGCCAAGACGAGGACGGGGATCAAGCTCACAATTGGTGACGCAGAAATGATACATATCATTGGCGCACACACGGCGAGTGAGCTGTGGAAGCAGCTAACCTTGGTAAAGGAATCCAGGGGGAAGCTTGGAATATTAGCGATGCGACGCACATTGTACCGGTCGATTGCCGAAGAAGGATTCGACCTAATTGAGCACATATCGAAGCTCCGGAAACTACAGGAGGAACTCCACTTGATGGGAAGCCTCGTTTCCGATGAAGATTTCGTGATGATACTTGTATCCTCTTTACCGGAAAGCTGGGACCTGTATACATCAGCATATTTAGGCTCGAAGAAGGACGGAACGTCACTGACGTCACATGAACTAGTTGTGATCCTATTGGAGGAAGACCGCAGGCACCGTGAGCGCAGCGGAGATCCTAACAATGTCGCTATACACGGGAGGTTCACCAGAAAGCACGATGGAAAGGGTAATGGAAAGCAGAAAGCGGCCAATTCCGAAATGGAATGCTTCAACTGCCACAAGAAGGGACATATGGCGAAGGACTGCTGGTCTAAAGGTGGTGGAAAGGAAGGGCAAGGGCCAAAAGGGAAAGGAAAGGGCACCGGAAAGGGTGGAAACCAACGGAACCGATCGAATCAAGCTGCGGACAATGTCAATAATATGTTACCGGACGTAGCATACGCAGTGAATACAGACGATATTTCAAACTATGATTGGTTACTGGATTCCGGAACGACAAGTCACATCAGCAATTCCCGAAACGCATTTATCACATACAAAACTCTGGACGAAGCTACCGTTCAAGGACTAGGAAAGGTAGCCACTCGAGCTCTTGGTCACGGAACCATCGTCTTACACTTCACAGTGGATGGAAAGGACGTACAGCACCAGCTACGAGACGTACTACATGTACCGGAGTCACAGAACTCGCTACTATCGCTTAGCTGGTTCAATGAAAGCAGCGGATGGGTTAACTTCTGCAATGGAATATGCAGGCTCTATACGAAGGAGAATAAACTTGTCGGAACAGGCCGGAAAGACGGACGACTATACCGTTTGAACGCCCGAGCGCAATCCCACACGCCGGAAAAGGCAAACGTAGCCAAACCAAAGAAAATGTCTTGGGACGAATGGCACTGCCTATATGGACACATCGGAATGAGTGGACTCGAGACCCTGCAGAGAAAGGGGTTAGTCACGGGTCTAGAAATCGACGAAGGGAGTGTCCCTTCCCGAACCTGCGAGGCTTGCATTCAGGTGAAGCAAGCCATCCAGCCATTTCCGAGAGAGGCTGATGGATGATCCAAAGTTGCCAGAGAGCAGACTTTGAGCGACGTCTGGGGCCCAGCACATGTGGAGTCTATCGGAGGATCGAAATACTATATCTCACTAGTGGGGTGTGGGCCATTGCTTTGCATGGCATGTTACTCGTCCCTTCTTTTAGCAAGAGAACACATATTAAGATTGAGCATATATAAACAGTACAGCATTATTACCATTACATGACAATAAATTAATATTTGAAAAGTCATCTATATCACCTTCATTAATACAAATTGATCTGGTTGATATACCATCATGAAACCATACCATACTGTTGATGAATATGCGGGCAGTAAAATGTGCATCACCAAAGTACACAATTCCTCTCAATGTGTAAGCAGTGGATATGTCATCAATTGACAAGTTTATAACTTGACTAATTATTAAATTCTCAATAGAGTCAACTGTAAACATGATTAGAGGTGGAATTTTGTTAAATGCAATAAATTTAGTAATCTCTCCCCAACACAATTGACATTTGTGCCGTTGTCTATTAACTATGATTTGAGCAAGACATGTTGAGATTGTTCCAGAAAATGAATATGAACAATGAAAGATGGCGTCACATCTATCATTTTCCAGAATGGTTATGTTTTCACAATTGATACATTTAAGACAAGTTGAAGTCATTGGTTCATTTGCTTTCATTATATAATGGGCCAAATCACTTATGGCAATGCCAACTTGACCATAAGGAAATATTTCGGGTTTATCTTGATGCAATAAATGTCTGATTGTATTTCTAACTGTTTCTAAATCTGTTGTGTGATTCTTGGATCGTTTGAATCCTAAGCTCAAAATCTTTAATATTTCATTGATGCTATTGAATCTTTTTTTCCAACTTGATGGATCTTCATTCCATATTGCTAGTAATATTGTAAAGAGTGAATCATAAGCACAGCTCCAATCTTCCGCATCCCATATAAACCCTTTTGGTTCATTTAATTCAATAGTACTTGTTTTTCGTCTTTTTTTCACTATGGAAGATGAACTTACAACTTGTTGTAATTTTCGTTTTTTATTTTGCAATACATTGGCCGTCGAATTTTTATGAGTGACAGTGATTGGAACAGTTCCTTTTGCAGGAACAAAGTTGAGGTTTCTGAAATCTGCCTTTTGATTTTTGTTCATATGTTTAATTAATTGCCATGGAGAGGGCTGTGTTGTGTATTGATTTAGTTGCTCTGTGGCTTTCCATGCGATAGCATGATGAATGTTTTTTGGAATATATGACTTCCCTTTCCATTTTCTAAATTGATCAATGATAGAATTTTGCTGATCTCCCTTGATATGGTCTGGTAAGAGTCCTTGATATTTCAGTTTGGTAATCTCATCAAGCAGTTCTAATTCTCTGAATTCCTGCCTGAGATATCCAGAAGCACCCCCAGTAATTACTTTAGGATCAAAGCCTTACATGATGATAGTTCCTGCTGCAGAAGCACTTCTTGATAAGCAAGTATAATAGGATTGGTGGTTTCTACAACTACTGAGGTCAACTACATTGTTAGGACGAGTACGTCCTTGACATGCATAATCAGTCATTGCAAAATTAGGTAGTACCAACACTTGTTCTCTTGACAAAGATATCACATCATCATTGGGTAATGAGCACATGGTGGAAGTGACATGTTTTGTAATCGGCACAACATTTTCAGGAAGTCCTTCTATGTTAATTCTTTTTGGAGGATTCAATAATCTGACAAATAAAGTGTCCAGTACAGTTTGTTGCTCAGGACCTATTGCACTCTACCAACCCACAACTATGCCCTCTGCTCCTTTGGTAATGCAGCACTCTGTTGCATCATTGTTCCTCAGCATCACTGGCATGCCTACACATAAGTCCAATCTTCCTGGTATATGATCAGAGGATGATGCATGTGGTTGGCTCCAAAGTAGCTTTTGGAGTGAAGGTTCCAATATCTTTGTGTGTCGAATAGGATCCAAAATTGTTGACATGTGATGAGATTTTCTTTTGCTATTGGAACTAGTAGGATCATTCCATCTGTCTATGGAATAGAATGATGTTAATGGTCTCCTATTTTCAGCAGCAAAACGTTGAATACCAAGTTCATTGATTTTGTCTTTTTGTGCATTCAATGCAGTTATAACTGACACATTCCTGAATTTCTTTTGGGCTAATTTTGGATCATTTGGACCTTTTCCTGCAACACGAGTACGAAGAAATGCAATATCTTTGGGAGTACATGCTTTGTATCTCATGTTTTCCAAAGCAAGCCTCAGTTGGACATCTTCTTCTGACTGATTGGTTTGTCTCATATTTTCACGTAATATAACAACTGTTGTTATTTGATGCCAAAGAGCTTTGCCTATAGCTGCTTCCTGATTTGCTATAGTTTGACTGGAATTGATTTGGACACCAACGGTTCCAGAGTATAAAGGAGCACCACTCATAGCTGGTGGAAGTTGGCCAAAATCTCCTGCAAATATCATATTAATGCCACCAAAGGGTTCATCATAAACACCACGTGCTTTTGCACACTGAGCACTGATTTTATACATATCTCTGCAAGATAACATTGACACCTCATCAATGAAAATGTAATCCACACCATCAAGATTGGCACGTACTTGTGCAAGGGAACGAGATGATCCTCCCTGATTAATTCCAAGAATAGAGTGATATGTGGATCCATTTACAAGGGCAGCAGCACCACCGGTTGGTGCAAGAACCACAAATCGATGATTTTCGTTGTGTTTACCAAAAAAACTAGTCAATGCTTTGATGACTTGTGATTTCCCTGTGCCTGCCATCCCACCAAGATACATGCGTAGCTTATCAGAACCGTTAATCAAGGTAGAGTGATTCGCAATGATATGAAATGCTCTCTTTTGGTCAGTGTTCAACTTGTAATCATTGATAGTTACATCAATAAGATGACGATCAGCTCTGTTTGCAGGAATAAACATATGGTTGATGTATGCTGCATCCACTATCTTGACATCATTATATTGAAAATTTCCCAATTTATTTATGGTTGCTGTGTTTGTTGGTAAATTTTTATTTCTGTCATCGATGATTTCCTTTTTCTTTGCAAGGACTGCAGTTCTCCACAATTTTGCTGATTGTACTACAGGTGGTTCTATAGGTATCAACGGTCCTATATCTGGGGTACCATCAATACAATCATCGAGCCACCCTGACCTTTTCAAAGTTCTTTCAGCTATCAGCATTTGATCTTTCCTCTTTTGTCCTTTTTGACCAAGTTTCAGGAGTATTTCCGTGTCATTATTGTCTTCATCAATATTGTTGTTGAAGTCGTCGCCATTAAATGCAAATTCAGCATTGTGCATGTCATCCAGTTCATCAAGACCATTTGAGGTCGCCCATGAATACCTTATATTTGCAGTATTATTCTTCTGACGTTTAGCAGAGAAATCATCTCTTGCATCCAAACATTCATACCGCAGACCAAAGTATTTCATGATCTCTAGTTCTCTTTTAGAAAACTCGTGGTCTATAAAAGCATTATCCCATGTTTGTAATTTACTTTTGAGTTCTTTGCCACTTCTCCATGGCTTGAAAAACGTTAACATTGTACAACAATAATCTTCTCGATCACCACGGTCAGCCCTTGGCAAAGTGTTTGGAATAAAATTAGGAACTATGAAAGGATCATTCCCTTTCATTTTGGCATGGTGGGTAAGATATTGTGGATGATTGGGATGTAAAGTATAATCATTTTCAAATTTTGTCAATTTATTAAGATCAACTTCATTTGTTTTATCAGCTATTTCTGTGCCTGCATGTCTATTCAAACTATCAGGTTTTGGAATTTCATCTATCTCCATGAGTATATCATTATCAACGACATCAGACAAGTTGTCATCACTGGAATAGTCAACATTAGTAGGTTCAGTGCAAGAGTCAGACAAATCATCACAGCCTAGATTGTCAAAAATTTGGTTTTGCACTGGTTCTTTTCTGGCCCTTTTGGTCTTTGTTTTGGTGCGTCTTTTCTTTGGTTCCATAGTGGCAAGACGTATCCAGTCATACAGTGATACATTATCATACAAGGCGGGTCTGAACATATAATTATTTACTTTGGAAAGTCCAATGTATGCGCCATTATTCTTACCAATAACAACCTTTTGTGCATTATTTTGGTCTTCACATATATTAGGAATTTCTTCATCAGACCATGCACTGATAACCTCTTTAACATAAGATCTCCAAAAGAATGGCACGAATTTATGACTGGTGTAGTGATCAGGATTTCCAAGGACATATAATGAAGCCATTGGAGCACCAATTTCCATTTTGGAGGTGAGTGAATTGACTATTTGTGTAAACAGCTTTCTGACTTTGTCTTTTCTTTTCAGGTCGCCACCAATCATTTCGGAATTCTTATCAAAAATACTTTTTATCACTTCAAAAATGCTATAGGTCTTCAAGGAGAATTTTGTAATATAATCTGTTATGTATGCAACTATGGCCTTTATAGCAGTACCTGATAATAAGCTGGTCACATCAGAATTGCATCGTAGCATATATGTAACTTCAGGTGTCACCGTGTTCATCCAAGGTTCACCATGCTTGAGGTTGAGAGCACCAGTGTTAGGTTCTACAAAAGTTTGTTGAAAGATATCACGGGGAAATCGTCGTTTACATTCACCTTTCGAATTAAGACAGTATGGCTTTTTTTTGCCATCATGCCTGTTATGTACATTTAATCGCAATAAAAGATCATCTACAACATCTTGAAACCTTTGCCACCATGTTGATCTTTTGTTGTGATATTGACAATTCATGGAACAATTATATGATGGTGGATCTGGCATGACACATGTTGGTGGTTGATATTCAGGTTTCGACATTGTCTGTTCCATTTTCTGTGATACCTCATCTTTAGAACCTGTCATGAATTGTCCTACACACAAACTTTCCAAATATTACACTAATCTTTTCTGAAAGTCAGAATTTTCACCCATAATTTTGTCACGTATTTCCTGAGGTGTAAGGCATCCCTTTATCCACAACAGCATATGAAGATGCAAGGTAAGACGTCCTTGTTCCTCTACCGTTGCATAATAACCTGATGTGTTTCCATACAGGCCAGGATGAGATTCATTTATTCCTAATATATGTTTGATGAACATTTCAGTAGTAAAGTGAAAAAAGCGGGCTCCAGCAACTGGATTGTTTGCAATTAGTTTGTAACAATCCTGGGGTAGACGTAGTTTAGGATAAAACTTTTCTTTGTTGTCAGCATAATATAAGCATAGTGGGTGATTGATGTCTGCAGGTGCAAAAGTGATAAACCAAGTCGGAGCACCAATATAGGATATCAGAGACCAAATCTCATTTCGCATGTATTTCTTGTTAGTAATTGAACCTTTGACCTGACCAGCTACGTGATCCAGATCAGAAATGAGTTTATAGCATGCTTTCTCTTCCGATGTATCTGGTTTGACTCTATCACCTCTAGATAATCTCTTAGAGAGGTCATCCAAAACAGCTGTATTGATATTCATCAGGCAATCTGCAATATCGTTGAAATTATGTTTATTAGTCAACAAATATCCTCCGGTTGTACTGTCCTTGATTTGTTCTTGATTGAATGCAATCAATGGAAAATAGGGATCGGTTTGAAATCCTTTGTCATGGTACATCAGGAGATGTCTTTTGTGCATCATATCACTGATGCTTAAAACATCATTGTCTATGCTGCTAATACCACCCAAGCCATATGGAAATAGGCAGGGAAACATCATAGGATATAACTGAGGATTATTAAAGAACGATTCTGGATTTCTAGCATGGCTTATGGCAAGAACACCACCATGGTCATCTATCAAGTGCTTGGTCGCTCTAGCTATTAATGCCTTTGGACTTGTAATATCTAGATTTTCGCCAGTTACTCCACTAACAACAAAGGGACAAGGCCCATCTTCCACACCATCTTCCACTTCATTGTCAAATGCACTAGTGGCTTCTGGTTCCTTATTTGTGTCTGCTGGTCGATATGCAACCACAACAGGAATTCCATGATCTGGATATTGTGCTAGATTTTCATAGGAGATATCTAAATCATAGTAATCCATGTGATTCAATTTCAGCCATTCTAAAGCTGCAGAAACTCACCTTCGGCGAACCAACAAAGGCGTTCGCTCCATGTCTTCTGGAGTTGGTCTGGCAGGACCAGTGAAAATAAATGCTAGCACTTCATCAAGTTCTTTAATTGTTGGAGGCAACCGTTGATATATCTTTGGTGTTGGGTTTTGAAACATGATGGCATTTGCTTTCATTTTATGCATCCCAGAGGAGACACGAACAATACATTTGTTGTGATGAACATGGGCAATCAAAAGTTGTTCAGCAAATGTTAGATTTTGAAGTTGTGCAGGAATTCTTCCCATCCAAAGTCCATTCGCCAAAGCATATTTGGGAGTTTGGCCTTTATTCAGACTGAGCACACATGGTTTGCATATCCATTTACATGTGTCATCTAGCACTGGACCTTTGATATCCTCTATTGGATCAGAACAATGATATTGTTCACATCTTGTGATTCCCATATTGTCTCTAGTTAATATTTTCAGATTAACCTTTGTCTTTGACAATAAAGACATGTTTTTCAATGCAACCAATTGACCACATACAGCACACCCACTTTCTTGGAAACATTCAGGTGATGTATCTCTGCACCAGTTGCTGATTATGGTTTCCTTCAATTCAATAGATGGAGGAGGAGGAGGAAATAATTGCTCATCTGACTTGTCCAATTCTTCTTTCATTTGAGCCTGAGTTTCTTCTTTGCCGCACTCATTTGTTTCTGTCATTTTTTGTCTTCTGTACCACTGTTTACACAGGTCTTTATGTGATTTAATATCATGCACATGAAAAATAGAAACATGAGTATCACAAGCTGAACAATTATGCCTCATTAATGCCACAGATAGATCTTGTCCATGTAATCTTTGTAATGTCTTTGACAAATATATACCATGTATTGTTGTTATTTCACCAATATCCTTCACTGTCAAATTTGGCAGAAGTTCATGTAAAGGCATTTTAACACATGCATATGTTTTTCTATCTTCATATAAAGTGTTGGCTGTTTGTTCATCAATATGCCCCACATATTCGAATAATATGTCAGAATCATGGTTGATATTATTAGACGGTAGCATAAAAGATTGAAGAAAGCTAAACTTGAATGTTGGTATTCGTTTACCACCACCAATGTAGTCATATCTATGAACGAAATTTATATATAAAGATTTAAACAAGTGTCCGAATAAATTCAAATTGAACACAATTATGTTTGAACGGCTATGCCGTATTATGAAACATAGTGTGGTAGCAACGTTGCATGTGATAGAGAACTAGTAATACAATGAAATAAATATGTTTTGAAATCATGTCGTCTCAATAGCGATCGCATGAGCAATGCTTTGATCATTTTACAATGACATTGGACAGTGATAGGTTTGAGAAGACAATACAAAGCAAAGAGATATTTAGGAGGTAAGAAATATGTTCTGGCATATTGAATAGAACGTATTCGCATTTTGAAGGCGCTATTTTTAAATGTAGTCCAAACGAATAATGGATCGACTGTCAAGTTATCTTTTGTTTCTTTTGTTATTCCAATGATCTTTACATATAGTGTTGCATTTATTTGCATCAATATTGTTGCATCGCCCTGATCTGGGGCCAACTCATGTTCTATGAGTTTTCTTTGAAAAACACCCAATTCTTGGGTCAAGGTCGATATCACAGGACAGGAAATTGGTTCAGGAGAGATATACATAAGTTTGTCTTGGCATAGTTGTGGAAATAATGTTGCATTTGCAAGGAAATATAGATAAGTCAAACATGCAATGCAGACACGGATGATGTTGTGCGGATTCATGAGGATTTGTGACAGTAAGAGGAAACACCGCCCATTTAACTAGTCAAGTGGTTCGGATCATGAATAACAATTAACACAATGGGATTGATCATATGACATTATATTATTTGTAAGCTTTTCCCAAAACACCATAAGGCGTGCCTGAATCTTTAGAAATCTGTGTTTACTTTTTTTATTCCATTCTATGTTCCTGTGACATGCCTTGATACAGGCCAAAAATGCATCTGTATCATGAATAGCTGCCTTACGATCTTATTAGGGGTCTGGCTGACAAGACATTGATCCAACCAACTGAGACAAAACAGGTATTGAAGTTGAACAACCAGGCTGTTTGACAACTGTGCATATTTGACAATTACTTGGTAATTCGTGGAAATTATCATTGCTCTTCATCCTTGTCAGAAATACATTGTCATTTTTATGGAGCTGTACGTATCATTCCCACACAAGTATACTGTATTATTCCGGTACCAAATAGTCATAGCTCCCCTTGGAGTGACAGCTATATCTTCCACTACAAGAGGGGGTTTTGTTACTCTTGTATCATTGTATCCTCATTTAATAGGTCCATAAAGTTCGCGATTCTGGTTTCTTACATATATTCAATTTTAATTTTCGTTAGCCCGAACCTAAGTCATCTCAGGTTGTCCTTCTCAGGTTGAGTGAGTCGGTAGTTGTACTATGAACTGAACTGAAAGTAATGCATTCACCAGGATATATTTTAGACAAACAGATTTTCAGTCAACAAGATTGATGCCTTACGTTGTATCTATGCTTACTATCATGCTCAATTCTTATGGTCATACAGTAACATAAGTCATTTTTAACAGAGCAAAAAGAAGTACATATATAGACACTGTAGCGATGTATGAGGAGGACATTTGAGGGCACACGTTTCCAGAAATCAACGACTGGGATAAAGTCTTTTTAGTCAAATATAATGAATACTCCACAAAAAGAAGGACTTACTCCTCCGAAATTAAGGCCCGGGATCCAGTTTGGATGTCGACGGCTTGGGAGATGAAGGCCTCGTTTGGCTCGGAGGAATCGAGAGTAGGATTTCGGGTGGAACGATGTTGCTCCAATCCACGTCCATCAATGAAGCGCTGGGCTCCGCAGGGGTCGATGATTGGTGGCGTGACGATGCACGCGTATTGGGACGGAATCCTAGGACGTTAAGAAGATCAGAATTGGAATAGATACAGACATGTGATGTTGAAACACATACCCGGAGTCGGTGACTTCTTCGGTGGCTTCACCAGTTTGAGCTTCTCTGCAATAATGCCCGCTTGCTCCAAAGCGACATCTAGCTTCCTCCTCTTTGTTATCTCGCCGTCCTCGTGATCACTGCTGAGAGACTCTTGTTTTGGTTCGGGAGGTCCATCGTCGTTGTGCATGATTGCATCGTGATCGACATCCAACAACCCGACCCACTCTGTTCCTACAGCGTCGAACTTCGGGGATTCCAGTGGAACATCAACCGGCTCGGAGGGGATGGGTGGTTTAACTTCCACTGTCAATTTTTCGGATTCCGATTTCTTGGATCCGTGCGACGGCCCAATTTCGACAGTGACTGCGATATGTCAGTGCATTAATCATAGCAACGTGAGCAATGTACGCATTTGAGCCTTGGACCGCTTCTTCTTTACCGGGGCTAAGTCTTCCTCCATCTTTACATCGTCTATACATGAATAAATGTGTTGGATTATCGTTTTGATATTCGGAATTCAATAACTCACCGTCATCGTCGTCCTCGGCTTTGGACTTGATTGTGCGTTCTGTCATGAAGAAGGGTTTTCATGTATGACAATCACAGACAATGAAAGTACTTACTGGACTTGGGTTTGGGCTTGGGCTTCTTTTTGTCCTTCTCGGATGAATTGTCTGCGCCACCTGAATATTCAGTACATCTATACACCGGTATGGTAGAAAATTTGTACAAACCAGCGGAAGATGTCTTTTGTTTTTTGACCGATTTTGACTTGGCTTTGCCCTTGCCCTTGCCCTCGGGAACCAGCTCCTCTGCAAATGTATTATATCATTAGCACAATCACATATGTAATTCTAGATCATACTTTCATCATCGTCCGCCACATCGGCATCGACGAGGACACTATGTCCTTTACACCAAGCAATAACCTGACCGATTATTTCGAGCTTTGTGGCATCCGGAAGCCCACCGAATGACCAATTTGCAGAGGTTCCGCTGTGCCATGCTGGCACAGATTCGTCGTATTTCGCCCAATCTATGATGCCAGACGTCATAATCCATTTGTCTGCCAATGCGTATATATACTCACCGAGGTCCTCTGGCATGGTCTCGGTGCTAACAGCGCCATGTTGAATTAATGCCGATGGAGAATGCTTGCCGACATAAAACTCTTTGAGGAGCCAATCGTCGAAGATCGTGCTTCGCCAGTCACGGGTAACCTTGTTTGCCTGTTTTGCGACCAAAACCTCTGCCCAAATTTCGTCCATGACGGTGTCGGTATACTTGAGGTAATCCCGAAGTAAATCAGTCCCTTCCTTATTGTTTTTGACGTAGTCCGGCGAGTAGTTGGGTGCCTTGTTGTATGCGATGGCTGCTGTCGCGTAGATGTACATATCCATTTGATAAATCAAGCGACGGAGCGGTTCCTCGTATCGTTTGGGGATTTCGCGCCATAACTCACCTCGGGCGGTGGCATCGTGGGGGTGTGTCTTCAGTACATAGAGATTACGAGAAAATACGGGAATGGTGTCGGATTCCTTGTTGGGTGCCGGAATCTTGGGCGGGACCATGTACTGGATTTGGAACATGCGATGTAGCTCCTGCAGCTTTTTGGGTGGCGCATCAGGCCAGTACTTGAAGGCGGCGGGATTGACAGTGGGAGTCGAGGTTTTGACCACTGGCAAGGACATGGTAGATGAAATAAAAGTTTTTTGGTCGACGTGTGAGGCAATTTGAGAGCAAAAGAAAAGGGCAGATTTATTACTCAACGCTCCAGACTATGAATACAGATGTCACGACCACGTGACCAGATCAATCGCCACATGTTCGACCTCATGTTCGGCTTCTTTGCATGCATAAACAACAGATCTATTTATTTATGTTTTTGATGTGGCTCGAGCTTAGAAGTTGTCCAAAGCTAGTAATTGCACGCAGAAAACCGACATGTGCAGCGTATGGAATATTTTTCAGTTGGTAAGGCGATAAATCAAGTTAATTCGTTCGATGAATATTCACGGACTGGTCTGTTGACGGAAAAGCACAACAAGTCTGATTTGTTGGATGGATGTAGAAGGACTAGATATACTACAACAAACATGTTGTTTGGTGTGTTCGGTCACCGGACATGTTTGGTGGATGTCAATGTACGACTAGATATACTACACCGAACACATCGAACATGTTCGGTGTGTTCGGTGGAGATGTTCGGTCAACATTGGTGAACCAATATTACTAGATATACTACACCGAACACATCGAACATGTTCGGTGTGTTCGGTGGAGATGTTCGGTGGATGTCAACCAATGGTTGTGACTAGATATACTACACCGAACACATTGAACGTGTTCGGTGGAGATGTTCGGTGGATGTCAACCAACAGTTGTGACTAGATATACCACACCGAACACATCGAACATGTTCGGTGTGTTCGGTGGAGATGTTCGGTGGATGTCAACCAACGGTTGTGACCGGATATACCACATTGAACACATCGAACATGTTCGGTGTGTTCGGTGGACATGTTCGGTCAACGTTGGTGAACCAATATTACCAGATATATGACGCCGAACAAATCAAACATGTTCGATGTGTTCGGTGTGGTATATCCGGTCACAACCGTTGGTTGACATCCACCGAACATCTCCACCGAACACACCGAACACATCCGATCTGTTCGGTGGATATTGCTCTTTCAAGACATTTAAATGATTCCATTGCTGATCAACGTGTTTGGCACGTGTTCATTGTTTTATCATTGCCACTCTTGTCAGGTGACATAATTCCGACGTCTTATAATTAGAAGGTTTGTGGAATCGTCTCCACCCGCTATCAACCACCCTGAAAGTAATCAATCATTAAGGTATTGATGTATTAATGATATCTGTGTCTGTTCCTCATACCACCCATCCGAAATCCTGCCTAGGTCCACAAACATGCCATATAAGAAGGAACTTGGTTATGAACTTTGCATGCACATCTGCCCTGGTCGAAAATGCGACTCTCCAAAAACGAAATGTCTTTTGTGGAAGAAGGAAGGCAACTCCTGCCAAAGACATGTCGGATCCGCACACCAACATCCCAAATGCGTTTCGTCTGGAATTTGTCCGCAGTCGGTATGTCTTGGTCGCAACATACGTGAAAATTTGCAGGGTGTCCACAATGCGACGGCCGCGGAACTCGATCTCCTTCCACGCAAAAGGCTATCATCCGACTCTGAGATGGAAACATCATCTGACTGTGAAACGGAACCGCCAACCACCGTAAGCAACAATGAACGCCGTATAACCACATTAAGCAACAATGACGGCCGTGTTTTCAAAATCCTTTTTATCCTTGACCCAACAACTCGTATCACGAGCAAAGCCGCAGCCATTAACGATCTTGCATTCGTCACCACGACCATATCCGACATCGAACTCGATACCATTGCCCATCTTGATGGTTACGTCCATATCATCAAGTCATACAAGAGTCGCTATTCAGCATGTATTCAAGAATGGGTAATGTCTATTGTTTAATTTGTGGATTGTTGATACTGAAACGTATTTCACAACAAACAGGTTTATATCGGAATGCGACTACATCATGAGGATGGAGCCCGGCGCTTCAATGTCAAATACATATTTTGGCCCGAGTTCCTTCATGCAATACTTCGCCATCAAGACAAAGGCGATACGTGGCAAAAGTTCGCATTGGCAGATTGTGTATTTGGTGGTGTGGATATGGGAATGTCATACATGTAAGATTGACATTGCTTTAATTAATTCTGCTCCGTTTTCGCTGCATTATACTGATGTCTTGACAGCGGTAACCAATACGGATTGACACTGGAAAATGTGTCGATTTTCATGACTGGCATGGACGAACTCTGTCGAACGGCACACATCTGGCTGCCTCCGAAGCAGATGAACACGGTCCATTCAAAATGGATACAAAATCAAAACTTGCTTCATGTCGCTTTGAATGTAACGCATACGATACGCCCTCAAGCAAAATTATTAAACGATGGCGACCAATTCCCACCGAATATTGTCTTGAAACGGACACACAGCGACACCGGTCATCACGTCCTATTACCTGGCGACGCCAAGCGAAATTGGGAATACATGCGCAATAACTGTGAGGTTCCAGGTTCACGTTGGTTTGGGCAAACGTACATCGAACCACTGAGTAAGATGGGCGAATGGCGTGTGTTTCTAGTTGGTGGAAAGGTCGTGTATATGGTGCACACCCTGTACAACAAGGAAAGCAAGTCCTGGAAGTGGGATATCGTCTCAATTTTCTATACCTTGGATGAGTTA
The DNA here is from genome assembly GCA_963556145.1 of Hygrocybe punicea. Classification (NCBI taxonomy): domain Eukaryota; kingdom Fungi; phylum Basidiomycota; class Agaricomycetes; order Agaricales; family Hygrophoraceae; genus Hygrocybe; species Hygrocybe punicea. Next base: position 1,412,674 of record OY744464.1, read on the forward strand.
AGGTGAGTGCCCTTCATTTTCACTTGTCATATCATATGCATGATTGTCTTAACTTTGTCAGAATATTTCAAACGCAGGGGACTCTATTGAAGACGGTGGCGTGCAATCCGGACAGGGGCGCCATTTCTATTCGAGAGCAAGGCAGAAACAAGTTCTTCGACTTTGTCCAAAAGACCTACAAAGGGCTTTATGCGATAGAGTCCAATATGGTTGGTGGAAAACCATCGATGAGTGTTTTTTGCCGTATGGACATATCGCTCATTGTGGATTCCAAAACGGATACTGTGTCCTATTTCGTGAACGAGGTGGAACGTTATCACACATGCAGCCTCTGGTCGAACATGAAGTCAGGTCCGAAATCCGTTCGAGCACCCATTGGCTCATTAGCAGACACTTTTGCAGGGGTTTTCTATAAATGGTTGATTGACATCAAAGGTCCATACTCATATTTGTAATATTATCTGTACAGTCAATGGATCGGTTCGCGTTTATTTCACAAAACAGACATAAGATACAAATATAAATGATGCTAAGTGGAGCAATCATTTCGGCACTCCCAAGACCATGACCCATTGCACATTGAGTGAAATGCTCTTCATCATGTCATCTACACGCTTGAATGTATTGATGGTGTGTCCAACAACGACACAGGATCCTGCAGGGATATTGTGCGGGAAGATGGGTAGTTGCAGTATTTTATAAATGGCTTGTAGACATTACAAATGTATACTCATATTTTTGAACTTCACTTGTACATTAGTCAACTTTAAATGTCACAAATCGGATCTCATGTCTGAGAGGCACGAAACGCTTTGATTTCAATGGTAGGTACATTACAAATTCAAGGCAACATAAAGAGAATTGGCAATAGGCCACGCTGCATGGCACACTAGTTTCATGACAAGAAAGACGACAAGTTAATGAGAGACGCCCAATACCATCACCCACTGCACATTTGGGGAAATACTCTTCAACAAATCATCAGAGCGTTTGAAGGTATTGATCGTGTGGCCGACCACAACGCACGATTCTGCAGGAACATCGCCTGGAAAGTGGGGGAGTTTCTGAAGTATTTTGAGGGTGTCGGTAAAGTCCGTTTTAACTTTCCGGGCATCATAGATTGGGACTATGAATACAGGCATCAAAAACGAAACCAAGGACATTGTGTGAGAGAGAATAAAACTAACCAATGTCATGGAATGACAGCGCAGTCTTTTGGTAAGATGGAGCGGGACGTCGAGTAAAAGGACTAGACTGCACGAATTTCGAAGAGGAAGCTTCTATTGAATATGAGTAAGGATTGATAACAGAGCATTGAATGTATACTCACTGCTAGGAGATGCATCCATCCCACTTGCCGCTGTTGTCGAGAAGGACAGAAAGTCCTTATATAGTTGTGCACGAAATTCCGCCTCACCAGTGACCATTCCAATGGCGCCAACATACCGCTCCCATTCTCCTGAGAGTAAAGCCCCTTGGATGACTTTGATCGGTTTCGTGTTCCCACCAACTTTTGGCTCATCAAGGAAGCATGAATCGACTAGAATGACAGAAGTGAAGATCGTTGGGATGGCACCAGCAACGGAGTGGAAGAAACTACGCCCAAATGCTCCAGTAGAGATATTGGCGGGATCGTCACGAGAAAGATTCGAGTACTTGCCAGATCGAACAAAGGTCACTGCGGAAAACAGCAAACTGTTATGCGATGTGAATTGTCTTTAACCATAAAGTCCTAGCTGACAGCTTACTTTTGGTTGACCTTGCGAATGTTGCTGATAACATCGCTGTACTGAGGATTGCCATTCCCTATAGCACTAGACCAAGATACCATGGCCGCTGCCCTATTCAATATTAAGCATTGCTTAAGAAGATAAAACCGAATAGTTACTTAATGTTGACACAGTCCTTATATGTATCGACCAACTGAGGGTCTCTTGTACCAATGTCGGACTCATCCGTGTTTGGAGAGCATATGCTAAAGCAAGGACATCAATTAAAAAAATAATAGACAGATGTAATGTACCTGGTGATTTGGTTTTGTGCATATGTCACAGCTCCATCATCGCTACTGGAAACATTTTCGTCACTGATATCATGAAGACGGGTAGTCTTTGTGACTTTGGAGGAAATCGCCTTCATGGTTTTGATGGATGTATCAGAGTTGCTGATCATTTATTAATATATGCAGGACAAGAATCATATGAAGTATCATACCGAAGACCATTATCTGCATTTGATTTCTTAGAACCGAATTCGAGTTTTGCGATAGGCCTATGACATGTCTAACATATGACCAATTATTCAATTTCCAACTCACATGAATGTTTCGTCGCTGTCGTCATCCTCATCATGTAATTGATGCTGGCTTTGTCTTCTTCAATGGAGAAGAGAATTTACTATGTAAAGCGATTAAAGAATACACAAATATAAAGGACATTATTTAGAGCTACTGACCTGTCTTCGTCTTCCTCTGAAGCATGCCACCTTTTACCGCTGAATATAAAGAATATTAGTTTGCATGAACAGTATAAATTGAACTTGCAAACCTTGCTCTATTGGTGGTCTTCCTGGACCGCCTATATTACTGAAGTAAATCACTAGTATCTGAAAATACAATTCATGAGACACACCTCATAGACGAGACGGGTTTGGCAATGCTAGCGACGCTATGAACACTAATAACGTCTTCGTCTTCGGAGTTGGCAATACTACTGGTGGATTAGTTATGGTGGATGAATCAGAATATTGGAATAAACACGTACACTTCATCATCGACAAGCTTGGTGGTGGTGACCTTCTTACCCTTCCTAGAAACAACAGTATGACCTTTATTCAGAACGAGCAGCAATACATGAAAATAAATATACATACGAAACGGCGCTTGATCGAGCTTTGGACTGAGTCTTCACATTCACAGACTTCTTAGGGGCCATTGCAAAGATAAGAGCTTTAGGGCGAGGAATGAATCTGTGCGAGATATCGTAGATGAATGAAGGGTCGGATGTGGACGATACCATTGCGCTCTCATCGCTATTTAAGTACACTGAGACAGATCGAATACAATAAAGAACTCGTTTATGGAGATCACACCGGCAGGTATGAAAACTACATCTGTTGATGGTTTGAAGGAGAACTATTCGGATCATAGCGCCATAAAAATGAAAAGAATCAGGGACATTCCCCATGATGTAGAACCCATGATTGACCAGCTGTTACGCTCAGCATCATCCAACAACATGGATATGGATTACTGGTATGGAGAATAATCAAACACTAAGTCTAATTAGGATTTTGGAATGTAGAACAGCTGTCACCACATGGAACTGATCATAAGATCATAACACAGCCAAATCGGAAATAGAAGTTTATGTGACATATTTACTCATTTCCAAACAAATACAAACATCGGATCAACTATACTGACAGTTGCATCGGAAACAAATCATTCTGAATGGATAGGGGTTTCCTTTTAATGCTGTACAATAAGGAGGTCAAGCATTACGATAGCTGTCAATGTATATCCTGTCCTATAAAATGGAGAAAAACAATAAGAATCTATTGAGAAGATCTGCAACACAAGAATGCAAACACCATACAGACATCACAAGTTTATGGAGGATGAACATGATGCACTGCCATAATCTCGATGACGATCGAAAACGATTCATGATAAAACAGTTGAAAATTGCGTTTGAATTATAAATCCCACTTCCACTTTGCAAATGGACACCTATTACGATTTCAAAAGCGCATGTCAGTCCATATACCACTGAAGGCATTCATACATTCAACTCTACTTTACAGCTGAACATTTAAGTAATCTCATATCGACACGGATGGACAATGATGACAGTCAACTCGCCAATGCTACAAATGTATGTTCAAATTTTACGATGTATGCTGTGTTTCATTACATTTGCAGATTTCGAATATCAATGTAGTTCATAATGACTCACCAAATTGCTGGAAACTTACATGGCCGAGTACTGATACCACCGAGCATGAAGAACTTGTCTTAAGCTTACAGGCGATATTGGTGGCCAAAGACCTACCACCAATCACCAGCAGGTATATTGTTCCATCACATAAATCGTAAACAATTGATATACATATATTTTCCAGACCACCCGAACGTCGAACACCATTTCTTCGTCAGAGCATCCTTATAGCAGGTCTCAACATACCACTGTTCGAATTGTACCTTGACAACCTCCGCATCTTACATCAGAAACTGGCCCATACTTTCCCAGAACGTGCAATGCTGGACTTCACGTCATCCACCAATATCGAATACACTGCATTATCTATTGGCACCCGATACTTCACCGATCGCCGACATGACAATGTTTCATACCATATTCCATTCGAACACAACGTCGATCCCAAAGGTATCCTGTCATCCATGAGCAATACTCGATACTTCCATGGGACGGATAATGAGGTCCTTTATTTCAAGTTAACATCAGATGGAGGCCGGCATTGGTGAGTGCTCAGCACAACAATAGTTTGACCATTGATAATGATATAGATGACAGCTTTGTACCTGCCAGTCCAACTTGCTTCAGGATTGGTGACATTGTAGAAGTCCAGATGACGGTATCGGCGGTTTCAGTCAAGAACGACAAATTTAAGATGATACTCAATCTGCGCTCATTAGCGCTGGTCAACAGCGAGTTTACTGAGGTACCAGACATATCTAATAATTCAATGAATAATAACTAATGTACATCCAGAATGCAACGATAGGTCGAATGAAGGCACCTCATCCTGCTCTCAATACAATGACCAGGATTAATATCAAACGTAATGTGGGTTATGTCCAGTTGACAGATGATGGTGAAGATGTCATAGAAACCCGAAGACGTTTGACAAACCTCAGGATGAATGAAACCGATTGACATCCATTATCATTACGTCGTACACTCACATGTTTGCAATCACACATCATAATCCATGAATACCAATTTTATATGATATTATTTTCTGCAATACGTTCACAAGTGAAATAACAACACAAATGGTTTCAAGAAGTGACTAGATAACTGAGTATTATTTAATTATATAAAGTCCTCATCAGTTTCCTGTTTGCATTATTAATATATTCAAAGCACACGTTAAATTTTAATACATCGCAAAAATGTTTGATATGTTGTTTATACAATGGTTTGTGCAAAGGCAATGCTGCAGATTCATGCTGGGACATCTGTTGAACGCTTATCAAACGGTGTTAGAACCGGCCTGTTCACACAATTATTCACTGTTTGCATTATCAACAATTCCAATGCACATATTAAATCTTGCTACATCACAGATACATCCAGTATATTGTTCGTTGTAAAGGCGAGGTCGGGGTGGCTGCGGAATAATAATCCTAAGCCTGTGGGGTCAGCGTAGAAGTGACTAGGAATAGTCTAACAAGCTTCAGTAAGATAATAGGATGTAAAAAGTAAGAAGCCGCCGAGTAAACTACTGAAATCTATTGAGACCGATCGAAGTCGACGAAGCCGACGATGTCGGGTACGGCGGGTCGGGTGTCGGGTGACGAGAAACGTAGAGATAAAGGCGGTAGAACGACGGGGAGGGCGTCGAGGAATCCGACGAGCAATGTGTGTGATGGAATTTACTGAGAGACTTAATTCTCAGAGAGAGGAAATGGGGGAACTGGTTTCTTATTTTGAGACGGCGCTTGGGCACCGTTTTTATACTACAAAGTTCTGTACCTAGATTCGGACGAGAGTCCTTGGCCGATGAGAGGAAACAAAGGAGAATAAAAAAGGGGAAGTAGGAAGAGCGTTGCGAGGCGACGATGACAGGGAAAATGGGTGGAAGATATAAAAAACCGTAAAAGATGCAAAATACTTTACTATATCCCCATAAGGGAGACGCTAGGCGTGAATAAGGCAAGTCCGATGTCGGGATCCCAGTCCGATGAGATCTATCTATGATATTTGAAGTTCCGCGAGTTTAGGAGATAGACCGACCAGGTACGTGAGCGGCCGTGCTAGTCGGTATGCATCGGGTTGCGTCGGGTTGCGTCGGGTTCGAACGTAGATTGCTAGAGACGTCGGGTTCGAGCGGATTCGCTAGATATCGATGTTATGGCCTCAGAGGGTCGAGGACCCTCTACATCTCCTTGGGTCTTCTAATAGAGACCATCCGTGGTCGAGAATATGGGGTCTCCGAATGCGGGTCGCGAATGTGGCCAATCACGTGAGCGGCCAAACAACGGCAAAGTAAAAAAAAAGAAAAATTTTCTCGTTGTTGATCCGACCTTTCCTCTACACCATCACACGTTCACAATGTCCCAAGTCTACGACAACTTCCTCGCTTTCGTCGAAAGCATCGAACCCGATGTCCGGGTGGACTACGAAGAGGCCGTCAACGCGGTCACCGTGTTTCATAGTGACGACCTCGTAACGATGGTGGACGGCAACGAGGGGATGGCCCAACAATGGTTAAGCGGCCGCAAGAAGGCGCTGGTGAGTTTCCTTATTGACTACGCGTGTCCTAAGATAGCTCATGCCGTCCCGCCAGCGTGCTTACAATGGAATCGTCGTGGAACTCCGAGCTGGTGGTACGAGGCCAGTAACGCCACCGTTATGGGCCGACCGCCAATCGTACGCCAACGATGTCGAAGAGTGGCTGAAAGAAGCAGCGGACCGGGAGAGGCAGGAACAGGAAGAAGCCAGATGGCGGGCGCATGAAGAAGCGGCTACACGGGAAGAGGAGGCCAAACGGATGGCAGAGGCAAGTGCACGAGCGGAGGCAGAGAAAAGGCGAAAGGCGGCAGAGGAAAGGTGAGAGCGGCTTAGAATAGAACAACACGAGCAGCACTGGAATCAAGAAGCAGACCGGGTTGAAAGGGATGGAGCCGCGTATCGGCGGCGGCTCAGCGAAGAACAGCGAGCTGAAGCAAACGCGGGTGAACCAAGGACTGAGTCGATTCCGGAAGGGGAAGCCGCAGTTGAGCCAGAGGAAGGCCCCGTCGACCCGGCACCAGAGACACCGGCCGATGTAGAAGACGTAGATACGCCGGGCGTAGAGACCGGAGACTTGGCTGGTATGACAGTGAGTTCTTGTGTCGGTTCATATGTTCTTTAGTTACTGATCCTGGTAACAGTTCACCGGGCCGTTTCCCCTACAACCCTGCACCAACTGCGTCAAGGCGCAAGAGGCGTGTCGAGGCGTCACGGGCTACGTGTGCGAACGATGCCGGAGGCTGAAGAAGAGATGTACTAACGCTACACACCGGACGGGCGGGGGTCGGCGCAAGGTGGATACCGGAAAGGGCAAAGAGGTCGCGGTCGGCACGAGGAAGCCGCTGTCGTTCACGACAAAACCCATCCGCAGTAGGCCTGCCCGGGCCTCAACGAGCAAACCGCGGGTCGAGGAGGTGGAGTCGGTCGAGGACGATGACGAAGACGAGGAGGAGTCGGAGGAAGAGCGGCCGACGAAAAGGCTTAGGACGGCCTCGGCAGCGAACCCGTTCGTTTTGACGATGGAGAATTACGAGCAAGTGTCGGCACGGCTAGCGGTCCTTACGGAGGAGCTGGGAGCCCTGGGCACCAACGTCAACCGTCACCTCGTCCACTTCGGTCAAGAGTTCCAGCGGCTTCGCGTCGATCTCGAACGGTCGACCTCAAGGTTGGCGATGTTGAAGCGGGATTATGAGACTGGCCGCCTGTAAAATATATATATAAAATAACGAGCCCATTGTATATATAAAAAAAATATATCGTGTACATAAAAGACGTGTCAGCTTGTTCACCCAGCTAAGGAAAGCCGATCGGCTCCCGAAGACATAGGACTATTCGCATCATTCGTCATATCATTGGAAAACTAAGAGGAACTAAATAAAATGGGGGTATAACGTGGACAGAATATAAATGAAATGCTTAATCGTCGTCGGGTGAGGAGTCTATAGAGGGCGGGTACGTCAGATCATCAAGATCGTTTGAATCGGTATTGTTGGCATCGGGGTATTGTAAGAAGTTGTCCAACGGTATCGATATTTTTGAGCGGGCGTGGTAGGGTACGACTCGGAAAGCGGCAAATCGAGATTTAGAAACCGCACCGTCTAGTTCGGCGAGTATGTAGGATCCGCCTTCTGTTTTCCTGACGACAACCATGGGTCCAAAGTACCGCGGTTTTGCTTTACGATCGAGAGACATTTCGATACGTGAATTTCGGACGAGAACGAGGTTACCGGGTTCGAAGTCGTAAACTTTGATCGTGTTGGCGTATTTCTGCTCGAATTGCCGGGCGGACGCGAGCCGAGATTTGGTAAGCTTTTCTTTGACCTGATCGAGGTCGGCTTCTCGTTTACGAAGTTGTCGGGCGCGGATGACTATGAGGTCGGTCGTAGACATCGTATCTTGCGTCGGAACCATGTACGTAGCTTCGGCAAAATCGAATGGAAAAAGCGGTTCTACTCCGTGTGCGATGTAGTAGGACGAGTATCCGAGGCTTTTGTGTGTCGTGACCCGTTCGGCCCAAAATACGGAGTGGGTTACGGTGTGCCATTTCTTTTCATCTCCGTCACAACTTTTCATAATGGCCTCCCGGACATCTAGGTGGCGACGCTCAACGGGTCCGTTCGCTTGTGAGTTATAGGGCGAAATGCGGATGTGGCGGATACCGTAGCGGGAGGCGAGATAGTCGAGCGCTTCTACAAACGGCTTGCCGTTGTCGGTAACGATTTCTTCGAGAGCGCCCCAACGGCATAAGATGTCTTCGAACAAGAACGTGCCGATGGTGGAGCCGGTCTCGTGGCGTAACATGCGGAACTCAGGGTAGGCGGACAGGGAGCAACGGGCTTGGACGATGTATCGATAGCCGCCGGATCGTGGCATAAACATTGTGTCGACATACGCTTTATGAAATAGTAAGGCCGGTGTAGCGACGGTGGGCAGAATGTGATGATAACGCATTTGCCGTACTTGGCACTGATGGCAAGACTGGACGTACCACTTGACGTCGTGGTCGAGGTGCGGCCACCAGAAACGGTCGAGTAGCCGAGCGCGGACGGAGAATATACCTTTATGGCCGAGAGAGTCGTGAGCGTCTTTGAGTAACTGAAGCCGGCGGTCGGGCGGTATGACGAGTTTGTGTTTTCCGTGACGGTCTTTGCGCCAAAGCTTGTTATCGGTGACAAAGAATTCAAGGGCGTATCGTAGGAACAGACGGTATTCTTCGTCCGTGAAGTTCGCGGGTCGGGTTAGATCTCGTAACCAAGTCTCGACGAGGGCAAGACGAGCGTCGGCCGCGCGGGCTTTATCGGATCGCGGTATGTCAGATACGGCTTCCTGATTTGTGTAGACGAGGACGGCGGGTAATTCTTGGAGTCGGTCGGCTGTGGCACGGCAGCGGCCGCATACGGCAATCGGCTTAGACGGTATGGGGACGGGTCGGTAGTTGACGACTTCCATAAAGAAACCGTAGGAGTGGTCGAGCCAATCGTCGGAATCGTTGATCTCCTCGGGGTCTTCTGCAGCGCGGGGACGTCGGGAGAGTCTGTCGGGTGCACCGTGTGCGGAAGCGGGTACGTGAACGAGTCTAAAGTCAAATAAGAGCATGCCGGCTATCCATCGGTTGATCGTTGCATTGGGCTGAATGTCGGGGTTGTTGAGCATCCCTTTTATGTACTTCGCGTCGACTTCAACGGTGAGGTTGCGGACGCCGATAATGAAAATCCGATAGGCGCGGAGGGCCCTGAAGAGGCCGTAGAGTTCGAGCTTGGACTGGGAGTATCGGGCTTCGCGTTCGTTCCACGATATTGAACCAAAGTGATTCGGATAGTGCTTTCCGTCGGCGCGGATTTGCATAAGAACGAAGCCGACTCCAAGAACGGATGAATCGACGGCGAGAATCACTTCCCATTCACGCGTGTAGTCGATAGCGCGCAGCGCTGGCGACGTAATGACGGCGTTTTTGAGGTAGTCGACGGCGGTCTCTTCTTCTTCACCAAATTCGAAGGGTATACCTTTGCGGGTAAGACGGACGAGGGGTCGGGAGTGGAGCGAGAAGTCCTTGATAAAAATACGCAAGACGCCGCAGATGCCGAGAAAGGCGCGAACTTCGGTGAGGTTGGTCGGCAGTGGCCAATCGCGAATCTTCTGTACTTTGGAGTCGTCGGCTACTCTTCCTTCGTATGTGCATCGGTGGCCAACAACGATGACTGAGGGTCGACACAACTCGAGTTTTTTGCCGTTGAAGGTACCGCCAACATAGCGGAAACGCTGGATGACGCGGTTGACACCTTGGAAGTGCTCCCAAATGAAACGTCGAATTGCCGGGTTCTCGGGTATAGTTTCGTAGGTACCGTCGGGTTGCTCGTAGCGGGTTGGAGGCCCTTTGACGGGAATATCGTCCATATACGGAACGGCAAGATGAGGGATTTCGTCACGGAGGATGTACGTAGAGTCACCGTGTAGGATCTGCGGGGAATTTGTGTATCCCATAGCAATCCGCGTAAGTCGAAGCATTCCGAGTGGAGACTGAAAGGTCATATAGTCCCGAGACGAGGCGTGGACGAGGCGTTGGTCGAAAGAGACGAAGAGGTCGAAGGAAGCGTAGCAAGAGTGGCCGCCAAAGGCCTCGGCCAAGTGCTCGGTCATGGGCGGTACGGCGGGATCGCGGATAGTGACGGCGTTAAGCGGCTGTAGATCGTGGACGATTCGAAGAGACTTCCCATCCTTTTTCAAAACGCAGAACCAGCGGGAGCGGTATGACGAATTCGAGGGTTCATAGGTACCGGCGTTAATTTTGTCTTTGATGATGCCGATGACTTCGTTAAGGATGCCGGGTGGGATTGGGATATTGCGATGGACCCACGGGTCATGCGGTACGGTGGGAATGTGGATCGGCGGGAAGTAGTCCGTATTGAACTGGCCTTTCTCGGATTCGTTCCAGGCGAAGGCGGCTTCTTGCGTTTTGATGATATGGTGGCCGAGTTTTTCTTCCTCAGGCCAAAGGAATGCATCCGGGTTCATCGGCATCGCGTCGTGTCGTTCCTGGGTATAGCGGGTGCCGGGTGTAAAGTCGGGCGGGTGAGTCGGGAGCGTGGGTAAATCGGCTAGCGGGTCGCCGGTGATCTCGCGTATGATACGGTATTCGTCGGGGAGAGTGGTAGAAATTGGGCGGATACGATCGGCTACCTTCTTATACTTTTTCTTGGTAACGACTCCTTTTAGGTCCCTGGTAGGGGGGGTGGTATACGAGATATAGGTAGCGTGTTCAGTAGAGGCCTTGTTACAAATATTCGAAGAAGAAATATGTGACGCAGGAGCGGAGACGGAACAAGACGAAGGAAGGGTATCGGTAGTACATAGCTGATTTTGTACATCGGTCAACAATGAAATGTACTGGGCGGCAGTCTGAGGCTGAGACGAAGAGAAATCTAAATCGATAGAAAAACATAAGTCCTCTTCTCGGGGAAACGGCAAAAGGGAAGCATAGTTCGTGGTATAGGTGTGGTCGCTTTCGAGTGGCGGCTTCTCATCTCCCGGTGCGTCCTTTCCGAGAGGTATCTCCGGGTCCTCGACTTCTAAAAATCCGGCTTTCCGGTGTCGGACCGCTCTTGTCGGTTCTTTTGGTTGTGCTCGATGGTGGGCAAGGTGACGACAGTGCCGGTGTTTGGATCCGTGATCGTGACTTGTTGTTCTCCGTTTTTATAATCCTTCGTAAGAGCCTCGGAAAGCGTGAAGAACGGACGGCCGATGAGGATCTCGTAGGGGGCGTCGTCGACGACTTGGACTTGGAGGAAAAGATCGACGTCGCCGAAGGTGAATTTTAGGTTGGCGATCCGGCCGAGGGTGTCGTTGTCGCTTTTATTTGCCGACTGCATCCGCATCTTCATATTTTGGAGGCCGTAACCGAGTTTCTCCCAAATATCGCGCCGCATGCCGATGATCATGGAACCGTTGTCGAGGACGCACTCAAATACGAATTTGCCGTTGATGAGCGGGTAGACCGCACGGAGAGGGACTGAGTCGCGGCCGACGACGAGCGGGACGTTTTCCTGACAGTGTTGACAGGCGCGAGTGGGGATTTCGGGTGCGTGAAAGTGGAAGACCTCGACGTTGTTACTCTCGGCGGTGACCTTTTTCGACGTAGTGAGGTCCTTCATGTGACGGCGGGCATCGGACGACATGGCTAAAAGTTCTCGCTGCGAAATGCAGACTTGAGAATCGAGCGCGCAGTCGATGACGGACTTGGCGATACCGGGATCTTCGATGGGGGCTTGGTAGCGGTATTGGGGGTGCGATGCGGGAAGGTTCTGGGGAGTGCACGGTACAAGGGCGGTCGGCTTGGTCGGCCGCGTGTTCGAAGGGGGGACTATGGTGATCGGCTGCTCGTTGATAGGTCTGGCCGTTTTCTCGGCGGGTTTCGCGGCGGGGACAGACGTGGAAGTGGTGGGCAGATTGGGAAACGTTTCTCTAGACTTGCCTTTTGCCTTTGATGGGATCTCTACACCGTTGAATCTAACCCGTTTACGAAGCCGCTGCACTTCGGCTTCCAGAACCTTAATCTGTTCGTTGTCGTCGTCGATGTCGGACGTCGTGGACTGAAAGATGTCGGCGTACTCGGTAGTGGCCTCTGGTTCGTAGGTGGTTACTTCGACAGCGGAGACGAAGTTAGCTTTGACATGAGGCGGCGGGTCGCGTTGGAACGGTTCTGTGGGGTTGCGGGCAGGGGGAGCGCGGTTGCCGGGGTTCTGTGCGTGCCACGCGTCGAAGCGTTCCCTCATATTTTTGCCGACGATAGCCTTTGGAAGATACATTCCGTTAGGCAACACGATGCGGCCGTGCTCGTTCTTGCGGCATATCCCGTCTCGAGTGTACTGCTCGCAAATAGGACAATCGCGTATACGATGGAACGGGTCGTCGCAAAAGAGGCAGTTGAAATTGGTGAAACCCTGTCCCGCGGTGGTCGGCTCAGCCCTATTTGCACACGGCTTTGGGGGGTTGTTGCGTTCGGTGAGGGCTTGTGTGAGGACGGCGAGTTGTTGCGAAACGAGACGAAATAGGTCGGATACGTTAGGTTCGACCGGTTCCGCTTTAGGAATGACCGGGTCATAGCGAGCGGGTGGCGGGTAGCGGGTGGCGGGTTCCATTGGAGTCGAGTACTGGATGGCGGCAGGCGACGTTGACGAGAGACGAGAGACGGTGGACGGTTCAGCCGCGGTTCCGGCCAGCAAGAAGTGGGCGCAATTGTGGAAGTCCTGGAAGTCGTAAGGGTCGCTATGGAAATGGTTCGGCTTTTGGTACTGCAGACGGGTTTTGATGTCCTTTTTAAGCTCGACATGGAAGCCGTTCTCGTACGCGATGTTGCGTTCTCGGGGAGAGATTCGACCCTTGTCTAAGAGGAATCCCGAGATCCGGATGAACTCGCGGTAATATTCGCCAAGTTCGGCGCGGGTACGGATACCGTAAGCGGTTTGGGTGTGCGTAAGACGGTCGAGATCCGCCATAGTGTACCGGTGATCGTCTTCCGTACCCGGGTATAGCACGAGTACGCTCTTCTTGAATGCGGCATAATCGACGCCGGTCGCGCTAGGTAAACTTGCCCAAAGCTCGTAGTCGCTAAGCGACGCGTAGCGCAGACTATGCTTGATGCGTCCTGCGTCGTTGAGAGCGGCATCGGCAGCAAGTATCTCGACTTCTTCGAAGAAGCGGTTTAAATTGAGCGGGTTCCCGTCGAAGGTCGGGGCCGTGGAGTGACCGCGAGCGGGCATTTGTCATGGAGTAACATGGGGAGCGGTGACGTGGGGAGCGGTCGAAGATCCAGAGGTCGAAGTCATTGTAGGTGGAAGGAGCTGAGATGTCGATGAAGCGGTTGTCGGGTGTACGATGAGCGGGTCGGGTAACGTGGGCGATGACGGCGTGGACGAAGATGAAGATGGGGACGATGACGATGACGGAGTTTTCGATGTCGAGAGCGAGGACGGAGACGATGACGATGACGGAGTTTTCGATGTCGAGAGCGAAGACGGAGACGATGACGATGACGGAGTTTTCGATGTCGAGAGCGAAGACGTGGACGGGGGTTCTAGCGAGGTCGAAGTCGGGGACGTAGGCGATGCGGGTGTCGAACTGAGATCGGATGAGTCAGGTGTAATGGTAATTATCGGTATATCGACCGATTCGAGACTGTCGGATGAAAGATATAGGGGGGTGTTTGACCCTGAGACGAGCGGGAGATTGTTATGTCGAGCGAGGTGGTCAGGTACTAGCTGGAAGAAGTCGTCGTCGATTGTCGGGTCGAAGGCGGCTAAAGATAGTTCTTGTTGAAGAGTTCTTCGAGGAAGTTCTCAAAGACGATGGTCAGAGGGAGGGATACGGGAAGAGGAAGCTATGGTGGTGCTAGACTATTCCTCGCGGTGGGCTCCAGATGTAAAGGCGAGGTCGGGGTGGCTGCGGAATAATAATCCTAAGCCTGTGGGGTCAGCGTAGAAGTGACTGGGAATAGTCTAACAAGCTTCAGTAAGATAATAGGATGTAAAAAGTAAGAAGCCGCCGAGTAAACTACTGAAATCTATCGAGACCGATCGAAGCCGACGAAGCCGACGATGTCGGGTACGGCGGGTCGGGTGTCGGGTGATGAGAAACGTAGAGATAAAGGCGGTAGAACGACGGGGAGGGCGTCGAGGAATCCAACGAGCAATGTGTGCGATGGAATTTACTGAGAGACTTAATTCTCAGAGAGAGGAAATGGGGGAACTGGTTTCTTATTTTGAGACGGCGCTTGGGCACCGTTTTTATACTACAAAGTTCTGTACCTAGATTCGGACGAGAGTCCTTGGCCGATGAGAGGAAACAAAGGAGAATAAAAAAGGGGAAGTAGGAAGAGCGTTGCGAGGCGACGATGACAGGGAAAATGGGTGGAAGATATAAAAAACCGTAAAAGATGCAAAATACTTTACTATATCCCCATAAGGGAGACGCTAGGCGTGAATAAGGCAAGTCCGATGTCGGGATCCCAGTCCGATGAGATCTATCTATGATATTTGAAGTTCCGCGAGTTTAGGAGATAGACCGACCAGGTACGTGAGCGGCCGTGCTAGTCGGTATGCATCGGGTTGCGTCGGGTTGCGTCGGGTTCGAACGTAGATTGCTAGAGACGTCGGGTTCGAGCGGATTCGCTAGATATCGATGTTACGGCCTCAGAGGGTCGAGGACCCTCTACATCGTACAATTGTTTCAGCAAATGCAATGCTGCAGGGTAATCCTGAGACAGCTGCCAAACACTTGTCGAACAGTGTTCGGCCTGTTCGACAAGTATTCTCTATTTGCATTATTAATAATTCTAATGCACATAGTACATGTAGCTACATCACAGATACATCCAGTATGTTGCTTATACAATTGTTTCTGTGAGGACAATGCCCCGGATCAAAGCTGGGACACCTGCCGAACACTTGTCGAACAGTGTTCGACCTGTTCGACAAGTACCCACTGCTTGAATTGTTAGTAATTCTAATACTCATTGTACTTGTAGCTACATCACAGATACATTGAATACAATGTTCATACAATTGTTTGTGACAAGGCAATGCTGCAGATTGAAACTGGGACACTGGCCGAACACTTGTCGAACACTGTTCAGCCTGTTCGACAAGTACCCACTGCTTGCATTATTAGTAATTCTAATACACATTGTACTTGTAGCTATATCACAGATACACCGAATACATTGTTCTTATAATTGTTTTGGCAAAATCAATGCCTCAGATTCAAGGTGCACACACATAATTCCAATGCATCCAGCAAAATATATGTATCTGCAGACACACATTTCACATATGGTTCATCCTGTGTCTACCACACAGAAAATATACCCAGGAAACTCATTGAACACTGAACACTGTTCAGCCCATTCACCTCATCTATATTTCAAAAGGTGCACATTACACTACCAATGCAGTCCGTTATGTCAATAAAGCTGTCAAGCAAAGACGTTGCAACACTACCTATTCCAAAATTGGCAACTGTGATCTGGGAACCTGTGATCAAGCCGCCTTATTGTTCTTGCTTATTGGGACACCAAATTCTCACAGTTACAAAGTCAGCAGTCACACGGTTTCAAAACTATTCCCAGGGCTTCAAAATTGTTCCCACAGTTTGCAAAGATTGTTCCCACGGCTTGGCAAATTAGAGTCTGACCCTGAGTTGAAAAATCCACCGTATAGAACGATTCCCTTATAGGGACTCGTAATCTACCGATTAGCCCTTTTTTTTTGTTCCACTGTCGTTACCACCTTGACATAATTATTCGCTCGCTTGCTCCTAAGAGATAGCTGACTCGACACACTGAATATCCTGTAATTATTGTTACCAGTAGGTCAGCCTTTTTTTGTTTTTTGATTCTCATCTCGTCTCGCAACGACACAATTATTTGCTTGGCGTTGTGCGCAAGTACATATTTTCTACCCTACTTGGACCCTACTTGGAATGAGCGTGAGCCTGGCAGATATTTGTGGACGAGTTGTGGACATGGAGTGGGAAGAAGAGACGGATGAACGGGCCTGTCCTCTTATAGTGAACGGAGAAATATTCGAACTCCGTTTGGTTTTCATGCGTGAGCGGCTTGAATCACTGGTGCCAATTTCAAGCACCGATTGATCGCCATTCAATAGCCAAAGCATGGTGCGCACGTGAGTGCTTCCCTCTTGTTTAGATACCGTCACCATCGTTTTCAGCGTCCTTGTAGTGGAAGTTCTGCTCAAGGGTATGGTACTGTACAACAATAATAATTGAAAGAAACTTTGAGCCAAATGAGAGAATGAGTCACTTGCTGTTTATTGTTTGAATTTAGAGGCACTCCTGCCCGTGAGGTTTGGGCTTTCTAACAACGATTGTCAATTTAGGTATCTATGTAACGGCATTCCTCTTGCCTGCAGATGTGACCGCCGATCGTCGATTCACGGATTCCCTGAAAATGGGACCGGCTCATGATAATTTCGGTATATAATCACTAGGACTCACTCAATATCCTCATACATTCTCTACCAACATTCCCCGCATTCACATGATGTCGTCGATGTCATCCAACACCAACCCTAACAACACAAGCTCTTCTATCGTGACTTCGAATGCACAGGATGCTGAAACCGGCAATCACGCTGCCTGCACATCTGCTGTCAAAGATACGCTGGCTCTGGTACCATTCGCGCTGCTTTTTGCTGATGTCATGTCTAGTTCTCGACACACAATGGGCTCTTGCACAGTGGCAACCTGTTGAAGAAGCTAGCCGCCAAATCGGTAAGGAATATCTATTTCGTGCTTATATCCTCTTTATGTTGTTCCAGATAAACGTTATCTACAAGTCGGCGAAACCGTTTGTGTGCAGGGCCCGTGTGGATGAGATCTCTGTACGTGGTCCCGTTATTTTACTTGCGGCAACGATTTCTCATGCTTCTCTATCATTTAGTTGGCGGACGAAAGAAGCCATGTCACGACAGGTCAGGCGATAGTAAGTGTCAATACATCCCCCAATACCTCAATTGACTGTACCATGGTAGTCTCAAAAGCGGCAGTCTTCGCACTTTACAGACAATGAAAGGGTTAGGAAACGCTTCATCGGCATTTCGGTACGTACGTGGATTTTGTCCTTTTGGGTATGCATTAATATCTGTTTTCAGCGAATACCCACTCCCGCTAGCTCCATCTACAACGCTTACATTTGGACACTGCCGACTGAAATTCTCGCTGACATCACGCAACTAGTCGATCACAAAGATCTTCTCTTGTTGACTCAAGTTTGTCACCAACTTAGTACCATTTCTTCCCCTCTATATATCGTTCGGCTCGGCCTTGTCGTATCTGATGATCGTTGCATCAATGTTGCCGACAAAGCATTCGCTGCTTTGTCAGTTTGGCGTCGATCTACCACTTTTTTCCCACTCGAATCATTGTCCTGCACGTTCTCTGCGAATCAATCAGCGTTACATTGGCAGGCTCGACATCTGCGCACATTTTTCCTATCACGCCCGCCCATCAGTGCAGTGACCTTTAAACTCTGGAGCTTTTCTTCTCCAATCGACGTTCATCCCATTATAACCCTCTCTAATTGTCTTCGATCGGTGGGATGCAAGGCGATATCGTTCGTTGGCTGCGTAAACTCCCTCTCCAAAGCGGCACTCGCACATAAAGTAACCTATATCGGGCCTTTAACAGGATTGGACATTTTCGATCCTGACTGGATGGTTCTTTATGCGCCGCCATATCAACAATTCACGCTTGACACTTTCTCCAGTTCCTCAACCAAGATGCTCAATTTCAAGTGGAAAGAATTACGTATCCAGACGTGGACCAGTTTTCTAACGAAACTGAGCGTCCCCCTCCTGCAAAGGATCGACATCAGCGCTGATGTGCCACTGGCGACGATTATAAGGTTTCTTCAAAAGCACCCGGATATTCGCACGTTTTACATCCACCCAGGTACCCGGCATGTTCGCTCCAGCTCTTGTCGACATATACTACTTCCAGAACTACTGGAATTAGACGGACCAGCAACTTATCTCCGGACACTATTTGCTTCATTAACTTGTTTAAAGTTGCACACCCTGATTGTTCGTCTCGACACCTCGATGATGGCAGGCGGTGGTGCCACGCTATTGGGAATACTCTTGACACGCGTTGCTGGTTGCAGCGCTCTATCACATATTCAAATACACATTGCGGGAGATTGCCCAGACCCGTTCTTTGTTGACTTGCATAGGCAGCGTGTGGCGCATTTGCTTTGGAATGTTAACTCGATTCGGATTGTGATTGCTGGGCGTTGCACTGACAGAAATTTAGTAAGTCTTCCCTGCGTCATTCCATATCAGGCATTCTCAAGTCATGATTTCAGCGTCACTGTGGGCGGTGGTTGTCCAGTTTTCCGGCTTTGTTTCATGTCTCCTTCCGAGAAGGCTGTGACCGGGACCGATCCTCTTTCTTAGAGAAACTAAAGCTTAACAAAAGGTTGCACTATATCTACATTGCTTCTGGCAAGCTCACCCAAAGCTGGTGTATATATAGAGGTGAATGTAAATCATAATTCTTGTGCAATCAACAATACACATAACATATAACATATTTTGGCTGAAATGGGCGACAAGACTTGATAAACACAGGGAAAGGCTAGAAACCCTTCATTCAGTTCCATTCCATAGCTCTAGCGGGAGAAAGTGAGAGATGATTAAACACTGATATGGAGATTGTGTGTATATTCAAGGTAGTTGTTAATAATAATTACAGCGGCAAGCTATGGTACATGGCAACAACAGTGGAGCCAAA
Organism: Hygrocybe punicea; assembly: GCA_963556145.1. Taxonomy (NCBI): domain Eukaryota; kingdom Fungi; phylum Basidiomycota; class Agaricomycetes; order Agaricales; family Hygrophoraceae; genus Hygrocybe; species Hygrocybe punicea. Next base: position 1,431,954 of record OY744464.1, read on the forward strand.
CAGAGACCAATCTGGATTCTCACTTTCCTATTCATCGTAATCCACTTTGTCGTAACCTTCTCTCCTTTTCCGTTGTACGAATGGTCCTGTACAATATCGAGACAAAGGGCCTCATGTGAGATCACTTGGGAGCGGTGAGAGTGTCATTTTGGGAGGGCTTCATATAATATCTCATTCTTTTTTTGGGGGCATTGCCACACAACAACTTAGCACTGAACATACTCTGAATCATTTGTAGATGCTGTGGGAAGTCACCCAATGTGGTGTAGCAGAGTTTACATTGAATGTACAAATGTTACAGGGAAAATGAATCGGTAGGGCCATTTACATGTAGAATGACGGGATAGTCATGGTTAATTGGTCCATGTACCAGTATGTGGTATCTAGTCTCTGTTTGTCTGCCTCCACCTCCCACTCTGCACTGTCACAATTTACCAGGTTTTGGCAAACAAGTTGGACCCATATTCCACCAATGCCCATGCCCACTTTGAAATTTGGCAGCACACCTGGCTGAACAAGGAGTGTGATGCTGTCTGTAAAGCAGTCATGCGGTCCTCTGCTAGATGCCCCTTGTTTGGATCCAATGTCAGTCCCCTGGGATGTTGTCAGGATTCTTGGCTGTGGGACATACCCCAGGTCATCATTCTCACTGCCTATCCATGGCACCAACACCACTCTGGCAAATCGCTCCACCAGATCACATTCCACAGCCTCCACATTTGGTGCCCCATGACCTATGCTACTCGTTGGTGTTGGTTGCGGCAAAGATGGGAGGATTGAAGAGATTCTCCTCATAGATGACTCGACGATACCTGTGGTGTGCGTAGTTGGTAAAGCTGATGGACCGAGCAACGGCATCAAGGAGTGTTTTTGCGACTGCCAAATGGAAGTGTTGACAGCAGGAACGAGGTCCACATCTGAGGTCCACTCAGGATTCAAGACCTCTGGCTCGCCCCATTTGTCAACAGTAGCCCCCTCAAGTCGTTGCCGTTTCTCTGGAACAGCTTGTTGTCGGCCCCTGTCTGACATGTTACCATAATCTTTCTCCAACGAGTCATCAAGTCGCTGCCGTTTCCTGCCTGGGTTGGTGCTGGTTTGCACAACTCCGGGAAAGCCAGACGGTAAAGAAAAGGTTTCCTGCTTACTGCCCCAGCAATCACGGCAGCCCATGTGGAACGCATCTGGGAGCACTTTCGCGATGCAGGCAACGAGTGACATCTCGACTGATGCAAGCTGCACAAAATCGAGAGCAGTTTGCAGCCTACTTGTGTCCGAGAAGATTCTGTGGTGGAGGAGGAAGCAGAGGAACAATGATACAAGGCGAACCGTGATGTCCTGTTTGTGTTTGGACCTAAAAATCACAAAATGAAGTCTATTGCGCGTATATGCAAAAAAGAAAGATGTACCAAACAATTCCAGTCCTTATGAGGTGCGACGACAGGAATACCTTTATCAACCGCTTAGGATCATTCAAGAACGCACGTATCTGGTCCTCGTTCACTTGCCCACTGACACTGGTGAGCAAACCAACAAACCTCCGGAACTGTGCATTGGTGAGGTAAGAAGCTGGAGCACATAAAAACACATACATTATCCCATAGAGAATGGACTGACGTGACCGTAGCTTTGACGGGCGGCCACCGACGGTCAGCAAAGTCAGCGGCAGCAGCAAATAACCATTCAATGGGTGAGGAGTATCTTGAGGCAAGAACTATTTCAAAGATGTTCTACTCAGTCGTGCTGAATGTACTCACTTATCGTAGCTGAACGAGCATCGTTCCTCCTCCTCCTCCCATGTCTGCCACCACTCGTTCTGTGGAGGTGTGCTGCCGACGTGGACAGTCATTTTCTGCTTCACTATAGCCATCTCCCTCTCGCCACGCTGATCAACGGGGACGCAGAGTGCGTTGCCCACGCCATCATTTTTGTTGGCGCCCTCCTCGTTATTGTTGAAGTGTGATGGGCCGGGTAGGGCTTGTTGATCCATAATGGCGCTCCCAGCTGCAGATGTTGGATATGGATTTGCAGGTAGAGTGGGCAGGGAAAGTGGTTGGCAAAGGGTGAGAGGGAGGACAGGCAGTGGCTGGATCGATGTGGGAGCGGTTGGTACGGCAGGCCAGCCGATAGTGTGGGTGCCTCTGTTTCTTGGCGTGGAGATAACTGCGTGACCCGGCATAGGATCTTGGACCCAACAAAATTTGTCTTCGTCATCTTCCCATGACTCCGAGTTTCCATCTAGCTTGGCTATCAACCTCTTTTCAGTCCTCTTGTACCTCAAGACAGCCACCAGCTCTCCCATGCGCTCCCCTCTCAATACAATTGCCTTACTACCTTTGCTTTTGGGGGGAGCGGGTAGTAAATACTCCACATTCACACTCTCCTGCCGTTTATCTCCCTTATGACCAGTCCAAAATATCGCCACAGTATTAGACGAGTCGACAGGTCCACATGGCCCGAAGAACTGATCAAGCTCTGTTCGAGCGATGCGATCATTCCACCTACCCCGCTCATACTTAGGCCCGAACCAGACGCAGATATGACGATGACCAAGATTCCGCCAGAGAATTGGGTCAAGCAAGAACTGACCAGGACCATCTGAGTAGTATGGTAGAAGAATGCAATATTCGGGGTAACATATTCTGACTTACCATATGAAGGTGGAAGGACGCATGTGAACAGACCTTCACCTGGCAAGTGATGCTCCGGATCCCATGCTGGGTAAGTCTCAACTGCGCTAGACACCACTACATCCGGTGGCGGCGTGCGTTCGCGCACAGGTTGTCGCTCAAGGCGTCGATGTGTATCGTGCCAGACTTGAAGCACAGATGCATCTGGTGTTAGTCCGCTTAAGAAAAGCCCGTCCGTCCTTTAACAACAACAGAAGTATCAGGTCAGGATAGGGCAGGAGGTAGCAGCACACTGTTTACATTGAGACGACATTAGCCCTTTTGAGAACCACTGTTTCAGTCCTCAAGCCGGCGAAAAAGACCACGATTTGATCAAGACTGCTGCCTCTTACTTCACCCACGTAGCCTTTCTTGCTTCCACGAATGACAAGCACCATTTTCCCTACAGACGAATCCCGAGAGTTATGTGTCCAGGCTTCTGAGAGGGAAGGAGCAGAAGACGACGAAACGAGTGATATAGGAGGCCGGTGATAAGTCCGAATATATATTTCAGACGAACGAACCTGGACAGCAACAGCTTAGATAGGTAGTAATATAGGCGATAGGAGTCACCTCACTTCGTTCTGCGTCTTATCATCCAAGAAGACCACGTCATCCTCGCTCGTCAATACTGTGCCTTGCATTCCTTTCTCCTTTCCTTCCGCGACTTCGACAATGTCTCCTAGCCGGAAATACCGACGCAAATCATCGATGGCAAATGATTGCTGAGATATATCGGGATTGGCTAAATTAAGGCCCTTCTCGGACACTGAGGAAAGGACGACGTCTGCGCTCCATTTGCCGATGTCCAACGAGACAATTTCACCAATCATTCCCTTTAGCGAGCCACACACAATCTTGACATGATCTCCAGGCAACCACAAAGCGATCACGCTAGCTCAGCGAATTGATTTAGAAATTCGTTCCTGGAGTGGAGGATGACTCGCATAGACAAAGGGAATCATTTCACTGAATGGAGGGTTCTCTTCGACCACAAGGGAGGTTATACGAACTTCTACCCGAATTCGACCCATCTTCTGGGAACTGGTAGGGTCGGCATCGGACTGAGGGATTCGCGACACCAGTAGGACGGCCACGAGATTTTGGCCAGTCTCTGATTTCTCAACAATGCCAAGATCGTTGCGGTACCTGACAAGTTTCTTGCCAGTGCCCGTCATTCATACCCAAGTTCCCACAGGAAAAGGTTCTTGGTTCATCGCCGCATCCAATAAAAAGTTGCGTTCCGCCAGGTCCAAGTATTGTGCATCACATCGCAACGGAAGCTGGCTGCATACTTTCTGAAGAACCGCCATAGTGTCGCAACATACCACCACGAATCCTGGCATTGATGGGGGGTGAATTACCCCTTTGATTTCATCATAACATGCCAGACGCTGACATATGTTGTGCTCCAAACCTCGCTAAAACTTCCTCATCAAGCAGAAATCGGTACAAGAATATCTGAGACTGACAGTGACTCTAAGTGTCCAATAGGGGAGGGTCAAGTGCCCGTCCATCGAGAACTCGTCCAACACTGTTGATCCAGAATAGCGGTCCTTGATTTCCTGCGCAAGTTGATGAAGAAAGTCCTCGTCCGAAGGAAGAGAGACACGACGTTCACTAAGGTCGTGAGGGTCCTCGCAGATGTAATCCCCGTTGATTGATCCTACGTATCTGTCTGAGCATTACGAGTCCCTATAAGGGAATCGTTCTATACGGTGGATTTTTCAACTCAGGGTCAGACTCTAATTTGCCAAGCCGTGGGAACAATCTTTGCAAACTGTGGGAACAATTTTGAAGCCCTGGGAATAGTTTTGAAACCGTGTGACTGCTGACTTTGTAACTGTGAGAATTTGGTGTCCCAATAAGCAAGAACAATAAGGCGGCTTGATCACAGGTTCCCAGATCACAGTTGCCAATTTTGGAATAGGTAGTGTTGCAACGTCTTTGCTTGACAGCTTTATTGACATAACGGACTGCATTGGTAGTGTAATGTGCACCTTTTGAAATATAGATGAGGTGAATGGGCTGAACAGTGTTCAGTGTTCAATGAGTTTCCTGGGTATATTTTCTGTGTGGTAGACACAGGATGAACCATATGTGAAATGTGTGTCTGCAGATACATATATTTTGCTGGATGCATTGGAATTATGTGTGTGCACCTTGAATCTGAGGCATTGATTTTGCCAAAACAATTATAAGAACAATGTATTCGGTGTATCTGTGATATAGCTACAAGTACAATGTGTATTAGAATTACTAATAATGCAAGCAGTGGGTACTTGTCGAACAGGCTGAACAGTGTTCGACAAGTGTTCGGCCAGTGTCCCAGTTTCAATCTGCAGCATTGCCTTGTCACAAACAATTGTATGAACATTGTATTCAATGTATCTGTGATGTAGCTACAAGTACAATGAGTATTAGAATTACTAACAATTCAAGCAGTGGGTACTTGTCGAACAGGTCGAACACTGTTCGACAAGTGTTCGGCAGGTGTCCCAGCTTTGATCCGGGGCATTGTCCTCACAGAAACAATTGTATAAGCAACATACTGGATGTATCTGTGATGTAGCTACATGTACTATGTGCATTAGAATTATTAATAATGCAAATAGAGAATACTTGTCGAACAGGCCGAACACTGTTTGACAAGTGTTTGGCAGCTGTCTCAGGATTACCCTGCAGCATTGCATTTGCTGAAACAATTGTACGAACAATATACTGGATGTATCTGTGATGTAGCAAGATTTAATATGTGCATTGGAATTGTTGATAATGCAAACAGTGAATAATTGTGTGAACAGGCCGGTTCTAACACCGTTTGATAAGCGTTCAACAGATGTCCCAGCATGAATCTGCAGCATTGCCTTTGCACAAACCATTGTATAAACAACATATCAAACATTTTTGCGATGTATTAAAATTTAACGTGTGCTTTGAATATATTAATAATGCAAACAGGAAACTGATGAGGACTTTATATAATTAAATAATACTCAGTTATCTAGTCACTTCTTGAAACCATTTGTGTTGTTATTTCACTTGTGAACGTATTGCAGAAAATAATATCATATAAAATTGGTATTCATGGATTATGATGTGTGATTGCAAACATGTGAGTGTACGACGTAATGATAATGGATGTCAATCGGTTTCATTCATCCTGAGGTTTGTCAAACGTCTTCGGGTTTCTATGACATCTTCACCATCATCTGTCAACTGGACATAACCCACATTACGTTTGATATTAATCCTGGTCATTGTATTGAGAGCAGGATGAGGTGCCTTCATTCGACCTATCGTTGCATTCTGGATGTACATTAGTTATTATTCATTGAATTATTAGATATGTCTGGTACCTCAGTAAACTCGCTGTTGACCAGCGCTAATGAGCGCAGATTGAGTATCATCTTAAATTTGTCGTTCTTGACTGAAACCGCCGATACCGTCATCTGGACTTCTACAATGTCACCAATCCTGAAGCAAGTTGGACTGGCAGGTACAAAGCTGTCATCTATATCATTATCAATGGTCAAACTATTGTTGTGCTGAGCACTCACCAATGCCGGCCTCCATCTGATGTTAACTTGAAATAAAGGACCTCATTATCCGTCCCATGGAAGTATCGAGTATTGCTCATGGATGACAGGATACCTTTGGGATCGACGTTGTGTTCGAATGGAATATGGTATGAAACATTGTCATGTCGGCGATCGGTGAAGTATCGGGTGCCAATAGATAATGCAGTGTATTCGATATTGGTGGATGACGTGAAGTCCAGCATTGCACGTTCTGGGAAAGTATGGGCCAGTTTCTGATGTAAGATGCGGAGGTTGTCAAGGTACAATTCGAACAGTGGTATGTTGAGACCTGCTATAAGGATGCTCTGACGAAGAAATGGTGTTCGACGTTCGGGTGGTCTGGAAAATATATGTATATCAATTGTTTACGATTTATGTGATGGAACAATATACCTGCTGGTGATTGGTGGTAGGTCTTTGGCCACCAATATCGCCTGTAAGCTTAAGACAAGTTCTTCATGCTCGGTGGTATCAGTACTCGGCCATGTAAGTTTCCAGCAATTTGGTGAGTCATTATGAACTACATTGATATTCGAAATCTGCAAATGTAATGAAACACAGCATACATCGTAAAATTTGAACATACATTTGTAGCATTGGCGAGTTGACTGTCATCATTGTCCATCCGTGTCGATATGAGATTACTTAAATGTTCAGCTGTAAAGTAGAGTTGAATGTATGAATGCCTTCAGTGGTATATGGACTGACATGCGCTTTTGAAATCGTAATAGGTGTCCATTTGCAAAGTGGAAGTGGGATTTATAATTCAAACGCAATTTTCAACTGTTTTATCATGAATCGTTTTCGATCGTCATCGAGATTATGGCAGTGCATCATGTTCATCCTCCATAAACTTGTGATGTCTGTATGGTGTTTGCATTCTTGTGTTGCAGATCTTCTCAATAGATTCTTATTGTTTTTCTCCATTTTATAGGACAGGATATACATCGACAGCTATCGTAATGCTTGACCTCCTTATTGTACAGCATTAAAAGGAAACCCCTATCCATTCAGAATGATTTGTTTCCGATGCAACTGTCAGTATAGTTGATCCGATGTTTGTATTTGTTTGGAAATGAGTAAATATGTCACATAAACTTCTATTTCCGATTTGGCTGTGTTATGATCTTATGATCAGTTCCATGTGGTGACAGCTGTTCTACATTCCAAAATCCTAATTAGACTTAGTGTTTGATTATTCTCCATACCAGTAATCCATATCCATGTTGTTGGATGATGCTGAGCGTAACAGCTGGTCAATCATGGGTTCTACATCATGGGGAATGTCCCTGATTCTTTTCATTTTTATGGCGCTATGATCCGAATAGTTCTCCTTCAAACCATCAACAGATGTAGTTTTCATACCTGCCGGTGTGATCTCCATAAACGAGTTCTTTATTGTATTCGATCTGTCTCAGTGTACTTAAATAGCGATGAGAGCGCAATGGTATCGTCCACATCCGACCCTTCATTCATCTACGATATCTCGCACAGATTCATTCCTCGCCCTAAAGCTCTTATCTTTGCAATGGCCCCTAAGAAGTCTGTGAATGTGAAGACTCAGTCCAAAGCTCGATCAAGCGCCGTTTCGTATGTATATTTATTTTCATGTATTGCTGCTCGTTCTGAATAAAGGTCATACTGTTGTTTCTAGGAAGGGTAAGAAGGTCACCACCACCAAGCTTGTCGATGATGAAGTGTACGTGTTTATTCCAATATTCTGATTCATCCACCATAACTAATCCACCAGTAGTATTGCCAACTCCGAAGACGAAGACGTTATTAGTGTTCATAGCGTCGCTAGCATTGCCAAACCCGTCTCGTCTATGAGGTGTGTCTCATGAATTGTATTTTCAGATACTAGTGATTTACTTCAGTAATATAGGCGGTCCAGGAAGACCACCAATAGAGCAAGGTTTGCAAGTTCAATTTATACTGTTCATGCAAACTAATATTCTTTATATTCAGCGGTAAAAGGTGGCATGCTTCAGAGGAAGACGAAGACAGGTCAGTAGCTCTAAATAATGTCCTTTATATTTGTGTATTCTTTAATCGCTTTACATAGTAAATTCTCTTCTCCATTGAAGAAGACAAAGCCAGCATCAATTACATGATGAGGATGACGACAGCGACGAAACATTCATGTGAGTTGGAAATTGAATAATTGGTCATATGTTAGACATGTCATAGGCCTATCGCAAAACTCGAATTCGGTTCTAAGAAATCAAATGCAGATAATGGTCTTCGGTATGATACTTCATATGATTCTTGTCCTGCATATATTAATAAATGATCAGCAACTCTGATACATCCATCAAAACCATGAAGGCGATTTCCTCCAAAGTCACAAAGACTACCCGTCTTCATGATATCAGTGACGAAAATGTTTCCAGTAGCGATGATGGAGCTGTGACATATGCACAAAACCAAATCACCAGGTACATTACATCTGTCTATTATTTTTTTAATTGATGTCCTTGCTTTAGCATATGCTCTCCAAACACGGATGAGTCCGACATTGGTACAAGAGACCCTCAGTTGGTCGATACATATAAGGACTGTGTCAACATTAAGTAACTATTCGGTTTTATCTTCTTAAGCAATGCTTAATATTGAATAGGGCAGCGGCCATGGTATCTTGGTCTAGTGCTATAGGGAATGGCAATCCTCAGTACAGCGATGTTATCAGCAACATTCGCAAGGTCAACCAAAAGTAAGCTGTCAGCTAGGACTTTATGGTTAAAGACAATTCACATCGCATAACAGTTTGCTGTTTTCCGCAGTGACCTTTGTTCGATCTGGCAAGTACTCGAATCTTTCTCGTGACGATCCCGCCAATATCTCTACTGGAGCATTTGGGCGTAGTTTCTTCCACTCCGTTGCTGGTGCCATCCCAACGATCTTCACTTCTGTCATTCTAGTCGATTCATGCTTCCTTGATGAGCCAAAAGTTGGTGGGAACACGAAACCGATCAAAGTCATCCAAGGGGCTTTACTCTCAGGAGAATGGGAGCGGTATGTTGGCGCCATTGGAATGGTCACTGGTGAGGCGGAATTTCGTGCACAACTATATAAGGACTTTCTGTCCTTCTCGACAACAGCGGCAAGTGGGATGGATGCATCTCCTAGCAGTGAGTATACATTCAATGCTCTGTTATCAATCCTTACTCATATTCAATAGAAGCTTCCTCTTCGAAATTCGTGCAGTCTAGTCCTTTTACTCGACGTCCCGCTCCATCTTACCAAAAGACTGCGCTGTCATTCCATGACATTGGTTAGTTTTATTCTCTCTCACACAATGTCCTTGGTTTCGTTTTTGATGCCTGTATTCATAGTCCCAATCTATGATGCCCGGAAAGTTAAAACGGACTTTACCGACACCCTCAAAATACTTCAGAAACTCCCCCACTTTCCAGGCGATGTTCCTGCAGAATCGTGCGTTGTGGTCGGCCACACGATCAATACCTTCAAACGCTCTGATGATTTGTTGAAGAGTATTTCCCCAAATGTGCAGTGGGTGATGGTATTGGGCGTCTCTCATTAACTTGTCGTCTTTCTTGTCATGAAACTAGTGTGCCATGCAGCGTGGCCTATTGCCAATTCTCTTTATGTTGCCTTGAATTTGTAATGTACCTACCATTGAAATCAAAGCGTTTCGTGCCTCTCAGACATGAGATCCGATTTGTGACATTTAAAGTTGACTAATGTACAAGTGAAGTTCAAAAATATGAGTATACATTTGTAATGTCTACAAGCCATTTATAAAATACTGCAACTACCCATCTTCCCGCACAATATCCCTGCAGGATCCTGTGTCGTTGTTGGACACACCATCAATACATTCAAGCGTGTAGATGACATGATGAAGAGCATTTCACTCAATGTGCAATGGGTCATGGTCTTGGGAGTGCCGAAATGATTGCTCCACTTAGCATCATTTATATTTGTATCTTATGTCTGTTTTGTGAAATAAACGCGAACCGATCCATTGACTGTACAGATAATATTACAAATATGAGTATGGACCTTTGATGTCAATCAACCATTTATAGAAAACCCCTGCAAAAGTGTCTGCTAATGAGCCAATGGGTGCTCGAACGGATTTCGGACCTGACTTCATGTTCGACCAGAGGCTGCATGTGTGATAACGTTCCACCTCGTTCACGAAATAGGACACAGTATCCGTTTTGGAATCCACAATGAGCGATATGTCCATACGGCAAAAAACACTCATCGATGGTTTTCCACCAACCATATTGGACTCTATCGCATAAAGCCCTTTGTAGGTCTTTTGGACAAAGTCGAAGAACTCGTTTCTGCCTTGCTCTCGAATAGAAATGGCGCCCCTGTCCGGATTGCACGCCACCGTCTTCAATAGAGTCCCCTGCGTTTGAAATATTCTGACAAAGTTAAGACAATCATGCATATGATATGACAAGTGAAAATGAAGGGCACTCACCTTAACTCATCCAAGGTATAGAAACTTGAGACGATATCCCACTTCCAGGACTTGCTTTCCTTGTTGTACAGGGTGTGCACCATATACACGACCTTTCCACCAACTAGAAACACACGCCATTCGCCCATCTTACTCAGTGGTTCGATGTACGTTTGCCCAAACCAATGTGAACCTGGAACCTCACAGTTATTGCGCATGTATTCCCAATTTCGCTTGGCGTCGCCAGGTAATAGGACGTGATGACCGGTGTCGCTGTGTGTCCGTTTCAAGACAATATTCGGTGGGAATTGGTCGCCATCGTTTAATAATTTTGCTTGAGGGCGTATCGTATGCGTTACATTCAAAGCGACATGAAGCAAGTTTTGATTTTGTATCCATTTTGAATGGACCGTGTTTATCTGCTTCGGAGGCGGCCAGATGTGTGCCGTTCGACAGAGTTCGTCCATGCCAGTCATGAAAATCGACACATTTTCCAGTGTCAATCCGTATTGGTTACCGCTGTCAAGACATCAGTATAATGCAGCGAAAACGGAGCAGAATTAATTAAAGCAATGTCAATCTTACATGTATGACATTCCCATATCCACACCACCAAATACACAATCTGCCAATGCGAACTTTTGCCACGTATCGCCTTTGTCTTGATGGCGAAGTATTGCATGAAGGAACTCGGGCCAAAATATGTATTTGACATTGAAGCGCCGGGCTCCATCCTCATGATGTAGTCGCATTCCGATATAAACCTGTTTGTTGTGAAATACGTTTCAGTATCAACAATCCACAAATTAAACAATAGACATTACCCATTCTTGAATACATGCTGAATAGCGACTCTTGTATGACTTGATGATATGGACGTAACCATCAAGATGGGCAATGGTATCGAGTTCGATGTCGGATATGGTCGTGGTGACGAATGCAAGATCGTTAATGGCTGCGGCTTTGCTCGTGATACGAGTTGTTGGGTCAAGGATAAAAAGGATTTTGAAAACACGGCCGTCATTGTTGCTTAATGTGGTTATACGGCGTTCATTGTTGCTTACGGTGGTTGGCGGTTCCGTTTCACAGTCAGATGATGTTTCCATCTCAGAGTCGGATGATAGCCTTTTGCGTGGAAGGAGATCGAGTTCCGCGGCCGTCGCATTGTGGACACCCTGCAAATTTTCACGTATGTTGCGACCAAGACATACCGACTGCGGACAAATTCCAGACGAAACGCATTTGGGATGTTGGTGTGCGGATCCGACATGTCTTTGGCAGGAGTTGCCTTCCTTCTTCCACAAAAGACATTTCGTTTTTGGAGAGTCGCATTTTCGACCAGGGCAGATGTGCATGCAAAGTTCATAACCAAGTTCCTTCTTATATGGCATGTTTGTGGACCTAGGCAGGATTTCGGATGGGTGGTATGAGGAACAGACACAGATATCATTAATACATCAATACCTTAATGATTGATTACTTTCAGGGTGGTTGATAGCGGGTGGAGACGATTCCACAAACCTTCTAATTATAAGACGTCGGAATTATGTCACCTGACAAGAGTGGCAATGATAAAACAACGAACACGTGCCAAACACGTTGATCAGCAATGGAATCATTTAAATGTCTTGAAAGAGCAATATCCACCAAACAGATCGGACATGTTCGGTGTGTTCGGTGGAGATGTTCGGTGGATGTCAACCAATGGTTGTGACCGGATATACCACACCGAACACACCGAACATGTTCGGAGTGTTCGGTGGAGATGTTCGGTCAACGTTGGTGAACCAATATTACCAGATATATGACGCCAAACAAATCAAACATGTTCGATGTGTTCGGTGTAGTATATCTAGTAATATTGGTTCACCAACGTTGACCGAACATCTCCACCGAACACTCCGAACATGTTCGGTGTGTTCGGTGTGGTATATCCGGTCACAACCGTTGGTTGACATCCACCGAACATCTCCACCGAACACACCGAACATGTTCGATGTGTTCGGTGTAGTATATCTAGTCGTACATTGACATCCACCAAACATGTCCGGTCTCTGAACACACCAAACAACATGTTTGTTGTAGTATATCTAGTCCTTCTACATCCATCCAACAAGTCAGACTTGTTGTGCTTTTCCGTCAACGGACCAGTCCGTGAATATTCATCGAACGAATTAACTCGATTTATCGCCTTACCAACTGAAAAATATTCCATAAGCTGCACATGTCGGTTTTCTGCGTGCAATTACTAGCTTTGGACAACTTCTAAGCTCGAGCCACATCAAAAACATAAATAAATAGATCTGTTGTTTATGCATGCAAAGAAGCCGAACATGAGGTCGAACATGTGGCGATTGATCTGGTCACGTGGTCGTGACATCTGTATTCATAGTCTGGAGCGTTGAGTAATAAATCCGCCCTTTTCTTTTGCTCTCAAATCGCCTCACACGTCGACCAAAAAACTTTTATTTCATCTACCATGTCCTTGCCAGTCGTCAAAACCTCGACTCCCGCTGTCAATCCCGCTGTCAATCCCGCCGCCTTCAAGTACTGGCCTGATGCGCCGCCCAAAAAGCTGCAGGAGCTACATCGCATCTTCCAAATCCAGTACATGGTCCCGCCCAAGATTCCGGCACCCAACAAGGAATCCGACACCATTCCCGTATTTTCTCGTAATCTCTATGTACTGAAGACACACCCCCACGATGCCACCACCCGAGGTGAGTTATGGCGCGAAATCCCCGAACGATACGAGGAACCGCTCCGTCGCTTGATTTATCAAATGGATATGTACATCTACGCGACAGCAGCCATCGCATACAACAAGGCACCCAACTACTCGCCGGACTACGTCAAAAATGATAAGGGAGGGACCGATTCACTTCGGGATTACCTCAAGTATACCGACACCGTCATGGACGAAATTTGGGCAGAAGTCTTGGTGGCAAAACAGGCAAACAAGGTTACCCGTGACTGGCGAAGCACGATCTTCGACGATTGGCTCCTCAAAGAGTTTTATGTCGGCAAGCATTCTCCATCGGCATTAATTCAACATGGCGCTGTTAGCACCGAGACCATGCCAGAGGACCTCAGTGAGTATATATACGCATTGGCAGACAAATGGATTATGACGTCTGGCATCATAGATTGGGCAAAATACGACGAATCTGTGCCAGCATGGCACAGCGGAACCTCTGCAAATTGGTCGTTCGGTGGGCTTCCGGATGCCACAAAGCTCGAAATAATCGGTCTGGTTATTGCTTGGTGTAAAGGACATAGTGTCCTCGTCGATGCCGATGTGGCGGATGATGATGAAGGTATGATCTAGAATTACATATGTGATTGTGCTAATGATATAATACATTTGCAGAGGAGCTGGTTCCCGAGGGCAAGGGCAAGGGCAAAGCCAAGTCAAAATCGGTCAAAAAACAGAAGACATCTTCCGCTGGTTTGTACAAATTTTCTACCATACCGGTGTATAGATGTACTGAATATTCAGGTGGCGCAGACAATTCATCCGAGAAGGACAAAAAGAAGCCCAAGCCCAAACCCAAGTCCAGTAAGTACTTTCATTGTCTGTGATTGTCATACATGAAAACCCTTCTTCATGACAGAACGCACAATCAAGTCCAAAGCCGAGGACGACGATGACGGTGAGTTATTGAATTCCGAATATCAAAACGATAATCCAACACATTTATTCATGTATAGACGATGTAAAGATGGAGGAAGACTTAGCCCCGGTAAAGAAGAAGCGGTCCAAGGCTCAAATGCGTACATTGCTCACGTTGCTATGATTAATGCACTGACATATCGCAGTCACTGTCGAAATTGGGCCGTCGCACGGATCCAAGAAATCGGAATCCGAAAAATTGACAGTGGAAGTTAAACCACCCATCCCCTCCGAGCCGGTTGATGTTCCACTGGAATCCCCGAAGTTCGACGCTGTAGGAACAGAGTGGGTCGGGTTGTTGGATGTCGATCACGATGCAATCATGCACAACGACGATGGACCTCCCGAACCAAAACAAGAGTCTCTCAGCAGTGATCACGAGGACGGCGAGATAACAAAGAGGAGGAAGCTAGATGTCGCTTTGGAGCAAGCGGGCATTATTGCAGAGAAGCTCAAACTGGTGAAGCCACCGAAGAAGTCACCGACTCCGGGTATGTGTTTCAACATCACATGTCTGTATCTATTCCAATTCTGATCTTCTTAACGTCCTAGGATTCCGTCCCAATACGCGTGCATCGTCACGCCACCAATCATCGACCCCTGCGGAGCCCAGCGCTTCATTGATGGACGTGGATTGGAGCAACATCGTTCCACCCGAAATCCTACTCTCGATTCCTCCGAGCCAAACGAGGCCTTCATCTCCCAAGCCGTCGACATCCAAACTGGATCCCGGGCCTTAATTTCGGAGGAGTAAGTCCTTCTTTTTGTGGAGTATTCATTATATTTGACTAAAAAGACTTTATCCCAGTCGTTGATTTCTGGAAACGTGTGCCCTCAAATGTCCTCCTCATACATCGCTACAGTGTCTATATATGTACTTCTTTTTGCTCTGTTAAAAATGACTTATGTTACTGTATGACCATAAGAATTGAGCATGATAGTAAGCATAGATACAACGTAAGGCATCAATCTTGTTGACTGAAAATCTGTTTGTCTAAAATATATCCTGGTGAATGCATTACTTTCAGTTCAGTTCATAGTACAACTACCGACTCACTCAACCTGAGAAGGACAACCTGAGATGACTTAGGTTCGGGCTAACGAAAATTAAAATTGAATATATGTAAGAAACCAGAATCGCGAACTTTATGGACCTATTAAATGAGGATACAATGATACAAGAGTAACAAAACCCCCTCTTGTAGTGGAAGATATAGCTGTCACTCCAAGGGGAGCTATGACTATTTGGTACCGGAATAATACAGTATACTTGTGTGGGAATGATACGTACAGCTCCATAAAAATGACAATGTATTTCTGACAAGGATGAAGAGCAATGATAATTTCCACGAATTACCAAGTAATTGTCAAATATGCACAGTTGTCAAACAGCCTGGTTGTTCAACTTCAATACCTGTTTTGTCTCAGTTGGTTGGATCAATGTCTTGTCAGCCAGACCCCTAATAAGATCGTAAGGCAGCTATTCATGATACAGATGCATTTTTGGCCTGTATCAAGGCATGTCACAGGAACATAGAATGGAATAAAAAAAGTAAACACAGATTTCTAAAGATTCAGGCACGCCTTATGGTGTTTTGGGAAAAGCTTACAAATAATATAATGTCATATGATCAATCCCATTGTGTTAATTGTTATTCATGATCCGAACCACTTGACTAGTTAAATGGGCGGTGTTTCCTCTTACTGTCACAAATCCTCATGAATCCGCACAACATCATCCGTGTCTGCATTGCATGTTTGACTTATCTATATTTCCTTGCAAATGCAACATTATTTCCACAACTATGCCAAGACAAACTTATGTATATCTCTCCTGAACCAATTTCCTGTCCTGTGATATCGACCTTGACCCAAGAATTGGGTGTTTTTCAAAGAAAACTCATAGAACATGAGTTGGCCCCAGATCAGGGCGATGCAACAATATTGATGCAAATAAATGCAACACTATATGTAAAGATCATTGGAATAACAAAAGAAACAAAAGATAACTTGACAGTCGATCCATTATTCGTTTGGACTACATTTAAAAATAGCGCCTTCAAAATGCGAATACGTTCTATTCAATATGCCAGAACATATTTCTTACCTCCTAAATATCTCTTTGCTTTGTATTGTCTTCTCAAACCTATCACTGTCCAATGTCATTGTAAAATGATCAAAGCATTGCTCATGCGATCGCTATTGAGACGACATGATTTCAAAACATATTTATTTCATTGTATTACTAGTTCTCTATCACATGCAACGTTGCTGTGGACCACACTATGTTTCATAATACGGCATAGCCGTTCAAACATAATTGTGTTCAATTTGAATTTATTCGGACACTTGTTTAAATCTTTATATATAAATTTCGTTCATAGATATGACTACATTGGTGGTGGTAAACGAATACCAACATTCAAGTTTAGCTTTCTTCAATCTTTTATGCTACCGTCTAATAATATCAACCATGATTCTGACATATTATTCGAATATGTGGGGCATATTGATGAACAAACAGCCAACACTTTATATGAAGATAGAAAAACATATGCATGTGTTAAAATGCCTTTACATGAACTTCTGCCAAATTTGACAGTGAAGGATATTGGTGAAATAACAACAATACATGGTATATATTTGTCAAAGACATTACAAAGATTACATGGACAAGATCTATCTGTGGCATTAATGAGGCATAATTGTTCAGCTTGTGATACTCATGTTTCTATTTTTCATGTGCATGATATTAAATCACATAAAGACCTGTGTAAACAGTGGTACAGAAGACAAAAAATGACAGAAACAAATGAGTGCGGCAAAGAAGAAACTCAGGCTCAAATGAAAGAAGAATTGGACAAGTCAGATGAGCAATTATTTCCTCCTCCTCCTCCATCTATTGAATTGAAGGAAACCATAATCAGCAACTGGTGCAGAGATACATCACCTGAATGTTTCCAAGAAAGTGGGTGTGCTGTATGTGGTCAATTGGTTGCATTGAAAAACATGTCTTTATTGTCAAAGACAAAGGTTAATCTGAAAATATTAACTAGAGACAATATGGGAATCACAAGATGTGAACAATATCATTGTTCTGATCCAATAGAGGATATCAAAGGTCCAGTGCTAGATGACACATGTAAATGGATATGCAAACCATGTGTGCTCAGTCTGAATAAAGGCCAAACTCCCAAATATGCTTTGGCGAATGGACTTTGGATGGGAAGAATTCCTGCACAACTTCAAAATCTAACATTTGCTGAACAACTTTTGATTGCCCGTGTTCGTCACAACAAATGTATTGTTCGTGTCTCCTCTGGGATGCATAAAATGAAAGCAAATGCCATCATGTTTCAAAACCCAACACCAAAGATATATCAACGGTTGCCTCCAACAATTAAAGAACTTGATGAAGTGCTAGCGTTTATTTTCACTGGTCCTGCCAGACCAACTCCAGAAGACATGGAGCGAACGCCTTTATTGGTTCGCCGAAGGCGAGTTTCTGCAGCTTTAGAATGGCTGAAATTGAATCACATGGATTACTATGATTTAGATATCTCCTATGAAAATCTAGCACAATATCCAGATCATGGAATTCCTGTTGTGGTTGCATATCGACCAGCAGACACAAATAAGGAACCAGAAGCCACTAGTGCATTTGACAATGAAGTGGAAGATGGTGTGGAAGATGGGCCTTGTCCCTTTGTTGTTAGTGGAGTAACTGGCGAAAATCTAGATATTACAAGTCCAAAGGCATTAATAGCTAGAGCGACCAAGCACTTGATAGATGACCATGGTGGTGTTCTTGCCATAAGCCATGCTAGAAATCCAGAATCGTTCTTTAATAATCCTCAGTTATATCCTATGATGTTTCCCTGCCTATTTCCATATGGCTTGGGTGGTATTAGCAGCATAGACAATGATGTTTTAAGCATCAGTGATATGATGCACAAAAGACATCTCCTGATGTACCATGACAAAGGATTTCAAACCGATCCCTATTTTCCATTGATTGCATTCAATCAAGAACAAATCAAGGACAGTACAACCGGAGGATATTTGTTGACTAATAAACATAATTTCAACGATATTGCAGATTGCCTGATGAATATCAATACAGCTGTTTTGGATGACCTCTCTAAGAGATTATCTAGAGGTGATAGAGTCAAACCAGATACATCGGAAGAGAAAGCATGCTATAAACTCATTTCTGATCTGGATCACGTAGCTGGTCAGGTCAAAGGTTCAATTACTAACAAGAAATACATGCGAAATGAGATTTGGTCTCTGATATCCTATATTGGTGCTCCAACTTGGTTTATCACTTTTGCACCTGCAGACATCAATCACCCACTATGCTTATATTATGCTGACAACAAAGAAAAGTTTTATCCTAAACTACGTCTACCCCAGGATTGTTACAAACTAATTGCAAACAATCCAGTTGCTGGAGCCCGCTTTTTTCACTTTACTACTGAAATGTTCATCAAACATATATTAGGAATAAATGAATCTCATCCTGGCCTGTATGGAAACACATCAGGTTATTATGCAACGGTAGAGGAACAAGGACGTCTTACCTTGCATCTTCATATGCTGTTGTGGATAAAGGGATGCCTTACACCTCAGGAAATACGTGACAAAATTATGGGTGAAAATTCTGACTTTCAGAAAAGATTAGTGTAATATTTGGAAAGTTTGTGTGTAGGACAATTCATGACAGGTTCTAAAGATGAGGTATCACAGAAAATGGAACAGACAATGTCGAAACCTGAATATCAACCACCAACATGTGTCATGCCAGATCCACCATCATATAATTGTTCCATGAATTGTCAATATCACAACAAAAGATCAACATGGTGGCAAAGGTTTCAAGATGTTGTAGATGATCTTTTATTGCGATTAAATGTACATAACAGGCATGATGGCAAAAAAAAGCCATACTGTCTTAATTCGAAAGGTGAATGTAAACGACGATTTCCCCGTGATATCTTTCAACAAACTTTTGTAGAACCTAACACTGGTGCTCTCAACCTCAAGCATGGTGAACCTTGGATGAACACGGTGACACCTGAAGTTACATATATGCTACGATGCAATTCTGATGTGACCAGCTTATTATCAGGTACTGCTATAAAGGCCATAGTTGCATACATAACAGATTATATTACAAAATTCTCCTTGAAGACCTATAGCATTTTTGAAGTGATAAAAAGTATTTTTGATAAGAATTCCGAAATGATTGGTGGCGACCTGAAAAGAAAAGACAAAGTCAGAAAGCTGTTTACACAAATAGTCAATTCACTCACCTCCAAAATGGAAATTGGTGCTCCAATGGCTTCATTATATGTCCTTGGAAATCCTGATCACTACACCAGTCATAAATTCGTGCCATTCTTTTGGAGATCTTATGTTAAAGAGGTTATCAGTGCATGGTCTGATGAAGAAATTCCTAATATATGTGAAGACCAAAATAATGCACAAAAGGTTGTTATTGGTAAGAATAATGGCGCATACATTGGACTTTCCAAAGTAAATAATTATATGTTCAGACCCGCCTTGTATGATAATGTATCACTGTATGACTGGATACGTCTTGCCACTATGGAACCAAAGAAAAGACGCACCAAAACAAAGACCAAAAGGGCCAGAAAAGAACCAGTGCAAAACCAAATTTTTGACAATCTAGGCTGTGATGATTTGTCTGACTCTTGCACTGAACCTACTAATGTTGACTATTCCAGTGATGACAACTTGTCTGATGTCGTTGATAATGATATACTCATGGAGATAGATGAAATTCCAAAACCTGATAGTTTGAATAGACATGCAGGCACAGAAATAGCTGATAAAACAAATGAAGTTGATCTTAATAAATTGACAAAATTTGAAAATGATTATACTTTACATCCCAATCATCCACAATATCTTACCCACCATGCCAAAATGAAAGGGAATGATCCTTTCATAGTTCCTAATTTTATTCCAAACACTTTGCCAAGGGCTGACCGTGGTGATCGAGAAGATTATTGTTGTACAATGTTAACGTTTTTCAAGCCATGGAGAAGTGGCAAAGAACTCAAAAGTAAATTACAAACATGGGATAATGCTTTTATAGACCACGAGTTTTCTAAAAGAGAACTAGAGATCATGAAATACTTTGGTCTGCGGTATGAATGTTTGGATGCAAGAGATGATTTCTCTGCTAAACGTCAGAAGAATAATACTGCAAATATAAGGTATTCATGGGCGACCTCAAATGGTCTTGATGAACTGGATGACATGCACAATGCTGAATTTGCATTTAATGGCGACGACTTCAACAACAATATTGATGAAGACAATAATGACACGGAAATACTCCTGAAACTTGGTCAAAAAGGACAAAAGAGGAAAGATCAAATGCTGATAGCTGAAAGAACTTTGAAAAGGTCAGGGTGGCTCGATGATTGTATTGATGGTACCCCAGATATAGGACCGTTGATACCTATAGAACCACCTGTAGTACAATCAGCAAAATTGTGGAGAACTGCAGTCCTTGCAAAGAAAAAGGAAATCATCGATGACAGAAATAAAAATTTACCAACAAACACAGCAACCATAAATAAATTGGGAAATTTTCAATATAATGATGTCAAGATAGTGGATGCAGCATACATCAACCATATGTTTATTCCTGCAAACAGAGCTGATCGTCATCTTATTGATGTAACTATCAATGATTACAAGTTGAACACTGACCAAAAGAGAGCATTTCATATCATTGCGAATCACTCTACCTTGATTAACGGTTCTGATAAGCTACGCATGTATCTTGGTGGGATGGCAGGCACAGGGAAATCACAAGTCATCAAAGCATTGACTAGTTTTTTTGGTAAACACAACGAAAATCATCGATTTGTGGTTCTTGCACCAACCGGTGGTGCTGCTGCCCTTGTAAATGGATCCACATATCACTCTATTCTTGGAATTAATCAGGGAGGATCATCTCGTTCCCTTGCACAAGTACGTGCCAATCTTGATGGTGTGGATTACATTTTCATTGATGAGGTGTCAATGTTATCTTGCAGAGATATGTATAAAATCAGTGCTCAGTGTGCAAAAGCACGTGGTGTTTATGATGAACCCTTTGGTGGCATTAATATGATATTTGCAGGAGATTTTGGCCAACTTCCACCAGCTATGAGTGGTGCTCCTTTATACTCTGGAACCGTTGGTGTCCAAATCAATTCCAGTCAAACTATAGCAAATCAGGAAGCAGCTATAGGCAAAGCTCTTTGGCATCAAATAACAACAGTTGTTATATTACGTGAAAATATGAGACAAACCAATCAGTCAGAAGAAGATGTCCAACTGAGGCTTGCTTTGGAAAACATGAGATACAAAGCATGTACTCCCAAAGATATTGCATTTCTTCGTACACGTGTTGCAGGAAAAGGTCCAAATGATCCAAAATTAGCCCAAAAGAAATTCAGGAATGTGTCAGTTATAACTGCATTGAATGCACAAAAAGACAAAATCAATGAACTTGGTATTCAACGTTTTGCTGCTGAAAATAGGAGACCATTAACATCATTCTATTCCATAGACAGATGGAATGATCCTACTAGTTCCAATAGCAAAAGAAAATCTCATCACATGTCAACAATTTTGGATCCTATTCGACACACAAAGATATTGGAACCTTCACTCCAAAAGCTACTTTGGAGCCAACCACATGCATCATTCTCTGATCATATACCAGGAAGATTGGACTTATGTGTAGGCATGCCAGTGATGCTGAGGAACAATGATGCAACAGAGTGCTGCATTACCAAAGGAGCAGAGGGCATAGTTGTGGGTTGGTAGAGTGCAATAGGTCCTGAGCAACAAACTGTACTGGACACTTTATTTGTCAGATTATTGAATCCTCCAAAAAAAATTAACATAGAAGGACTTCCTGAAAATGTTGTGCCGATTACAAAACATGTCACTTCCACCATGTGCTCATTACCCAATGATGATGTGATATCTTTGTCAAGAGAACAAGTGTTGGTACTACCTAATTTTGCAATGACTGATTATGCATGTCAAGGACGTACTCGTCCTAACAATGTAGTTGACCTCAGTAGTTGTAGAAACCACCAATCCTATTATACTTGCTTATCAAGAAGTGCTTCTGCAGCAGGAACTATCATCATGCAAGGCTTTGATCCTAAAGTAATTACTGGGGGTGCTTCTGGATATCTCAGGCAGGAATTCAGAGAATTAGAACTGCTTGATGAGATTACCAAACTGAAATATCAAGGACTCTTACCAGACCATGTCAAAGGAGATCAGCGAAATTCTATCATTGATCAATTTAGAAAATGGAAAGGAAAGTCATATATTCCAAAAAACATTCATCATGCTATCGCATGGAAAGCCACGGAGCAACTAAATCAATACACAACACAGCCCTCTCCATGGCAATTAATTAAACATATGAACAAAAATCAAAAGGCAGATTTCAGAAACCTCAACTTTGTTCCTGCAAAAGGAACTGTTCCAATCACTGTCACTCATAAAAATTCGACGGCCAATGTATTGCAAAATAAAAAATGAAAATTACAACAAGTTGTAAGTTCATCTTCCATAGTGAAAAAAAGACGAAAAACAAGTACTATTGAATTAAATGAACCAAAAGGGTTTATATGGGATGCGGAAGATTGGAGCTGTGCTTATGATTCACTCTTTACAATATTACTAGCAATATGGAATGAAGATCCATCAAGTTGGAAAAAAAGATTCAATAGCATCAATGAAATATTAAAGATTTTGAGCTTAGGATTCAAACGATCCAAGAATCACACAACAGATTTAGAAACAGTTAGAAATACAATCAGACATTTATTGCATCAAGATAAACCCGAAATATTTCCTTATGGTCAAGTTGGCATTGCCATAAGTGATTTGGCCCATTATATAATGAAAGCAAATGAACCAATGACTTCAACTTGTCTTAAATGTATCAATTGTGAAAACATAACCATTCTGGAAAATGATAGATGTGACGCCATCTTTCATTGTTCATATTCATTTTCTGGAACAATCTCAACATGTCTTGCTCAAATCATAGTTAATAGACAACGGCACAAATGTCAATTGTGTTGGGGAGAGATTACTAAATTTATTGCATTTAACAAAATTCCACCTCTAATCATGTTTACAGTTGACTCTATTGAGAATTTAATAATTAGTCAAGTTATAAACTTGTCAATTGATGACATATCCACTGCTTACACATTGAGAGGAATTGTGTACTTTGGTGATGCACATTTTACTGCCCGCATATTCATCAACAGTATGGTATGGTTTCATGATGGTATATCAACCAGATCAATTTGTATTAATGAAGGTGATATAGATGACTTTTCAAATATTAATTTATTGTCATGTAATGGTAATAATGCTGTACTGTTTATATATGCTCAATCTTAATATGTGTTCTCTTGCTAAAAGAAGGGACGAGTAACATGCCATGCAAAGCAATGGCCCACACCCCACTAGTTGGTCTCGAGTCATGACTCTTCATTCATCACTGTCGATCTCATCCGCCCAAGTCATCGAGGTGACGCATCTTCGATCACGGCCATTGTTTTTGTTATCTGTGAATATCGGTATCCGCCCCATTTCTCGGAAACAATAGGTAGAGGGACACTATTCACTACAAACAGCAAGGATGACCTGTGGTTTTTTTCAGTTCGCGATGTTTGATCAATGCCACGACCTACCCGCGCTCTCGGATGATGTACAGGAAGGATTCGAGGTAAGCGTGAATGGTCAATCTGCCGACCAACCAATACATTAATAATGTGCAGGACGTCCCCGCGCTCTTGAATGATGTGCCTCCCGGATTCGCGGTAAGCGTGAACATTCAATCTCTCGACCAACTGACATATCAATTCAGGATAACACAGACATCCCTGCGCTCTTGAACAACGTGCAGGACATATTCGAGGTAAGCGTGACGATGAATATATCGACCAACTGACACCCTTACAATATGCAGGATAACAGTGGAGGCTCCGTTGTCCTGTTCCTGACAAGTGGCGTTCGGTGTGCCGCAAACGTTTCACGACATAGTTACAACCATGAGGACCTGTACCTTGTCGGTGTCGTTCCTGGACCAGATGATTCTTTGCGTGATGAAATAGATCATTTCCTCGCAACCCTCGTGGTGCTTGCAAAATGCTTAGAGTAGACCTCGGAAGATCGGTGATCAAGCGGACCTCCACTTACTTTTGTTTGATGTTTGATATTCAAAATGTATCGTGTTTGACATTCTAATGATAACCTCTCCTCAGGCAACACCAACAATCCATCCTAACGCAACATTGACAATCCCTTGGGCAACCTTTCAACAACGCCAAGCTCTGTCAACGTTATGCCCAGTTTGGGTGTGGGAATAACTGGATTGAAACTTCATCATGATGTTATATGGAAATTGGCGGGTGGGCAGTACAATCAGATTGACATGAGAGTATCTGAATGACATGAGAATGATCTACCAGTGAGTACTTATCAACTCACGATGTTATACGGAATTGACAGGTGGGCAGTACAATCAGATTGACATGGGAGTATCTGAATGACATGAGAATGATCTACCGGTGAGTATTTATCAACTAATGGCTGCTTATCAGCCGCTTATTAGCTTTTCTCCTCCCTCAATGCCGGGCTCAAGTGAAAATACCGACAGTGACGAAAGCTCGAGTAGTAGTCAGGGATATAGATTTGCGAGTATTCCTGAGCACATCCAACGGCGACAACAACAACTTCAAGATCTGGCTGTTATTGTGGCTTCGATGATCAATGTCGTCGTCGAGCAATATGTCTCCCCACATTACGACAAAATCCCGTATCATACGTTGATACTCAAAGGTGAAGCTTGGGTTGTAGAGTTGCTCACTGGCCATCCACTTCGCATTCGATGTGAATTGGGTGTCTGGAAGCATGTGTTCATTCGCCTTGCTCAATCTCTGCGACACCACGGCTACAATGACTCCACAGATGTCAAACTCGAAGAGCAACTCGCCATCTTCTTGTACACCTGTGTTACGGGTTTATCTTCTCCCCATGTGGGTGAAAGATTCCAGCGAACACCCTCGACCATTGCGATGTTTGTTTGTTTTTTGCAATGCAAGTGATGTATCTGATACCCAAAATTCAGGTACTTCAAGTCGATGCTGCTTTATTTCTCCTCCCCTCCATTCTATACCGAGTACGTTCGACTACCATTATCGGATGATCCCACTCCGCCAACCATCGCCAATGATCCTAAATATTTCCCCTTCTTTATGGGTGCGCTTGGTGCAATTGACGGCACCCACATCCATTGTTCCCCTTCCGCGTCTGAACGAGAGGCAATGCGAGATAGCATGGGTAGGTTGACACAAAACTGCCTTGCAGCATGTTCATTCGACCTTCAATTCCTGTACATTCTGAGTGGCTGGGAGGGATCTACAACAGATGCTGCCATGTGGAATGATGCGCGTGTCGATTTTTGTATACCTCCCGGCCGATATTACCTTGCGGATGGAGGATTTGCGTCGTGTGACCATCTTCTCATGCCTTTTCGAGGAGTCCGCTACCATCTCAAAGAGAACGAGCGTGCAGGCCTTCGGTACATTGATTCTTTACACTCTCACTCAAAACTCACTTTGTTTGTAGACCTGCCAATATGGAGGAACTATTTAATTTTCAACTTGCTAAAGCACGCAATGTCATTGAGCGGTTGTTTGGGATCTTAAAAAGGCGATTCAGAATCCTCATTCTACCACTGGGATATGACATGGATGTGCAAGAGCGAATTCCTCCAGCAATGGAAGCCCTACACAACTTCATCCGTCAACATGATCCTGAGGAGATCGAGGCGTTTGAACCGCTGGAAGATTTCGACATCGAGATGACTGAGGAGTTGTGCCCAGGCTATGTGGGACATGCAGAGAGTGCCCGAGTGGCTGAGCGGCGTCTTTTGATCGCAGCAGCTATGTGGGACCAATATCAGGGATATCTTGCCGTACATCCTGTCAACTAACTTGTATGTCTACAGTATTGTCTACGGTCTGCTATGTCTCCTCCTTGCTTGCATGTATAATATTCTCTCGTTGCCTGTGTACAGTACTGTATGCTTGTAAGTCGTTCCCGATGACAGTAGTTTCTTTGCCATTTTGTACAGTCGCCACGTCAAATGTTGAATTTGTAATGTTTGAAACATTGTTCATGAGCATGAGTACATTTCAAAAGTACAACAAAAAATACAAGTAAATAGGACACAGACTACGTAATCTCAGGAAAAGACGACTCCGGGAACCCTGCTTGCACCATCTTTCTCTTCAACCATGCCCGCCAAAATGCATCCTCCTCCTCCATCAACATATATGCATCAGCCTCGCGTGCATGTCCAAGGATGTCGAGGAGTGCCGCCAACATATCATGGCCCAGCCATTTTTCCTGCGCTAGGGCACGGGTCCTCACAACACGGATGCGTGAGTCCTTGTTATTCTGTAATGCAGCTTGAGTGTGGAGATCGTTTTGAAGCATGTTGGCCTGGAAGTTGGTATTGAACATGTCCAAAGTAGATGAAAATTCGAGCAACACATTTGGTTTGGACTGGCGAGATCTGGAAGATCGCAGAGAGGATGTCGAATTTGGGGTGCCGAGAGCCGAATATTTGCGTTTACCGAGAGAGGATGATGATACTGATGCTGGTGTTGAAGAGGAAAATGGGGGAACTGTGGCGATATCATTGTAATCGGCATCAAGACGAGGCTCTATGAGGTTATGAGGGACTGAGCCGGCATTGACATGTTGGGTGCCAGTATGGAAATCCTGAAAAGAAAAGGATGTAGATGGGGAAGATTCATTAAGTGTCCGAGCAGGAGGTGTCAGAAGTGTGGCAGTGGAATCTGGGATACGATTGAGGAGATCCTGAAAAGAGTTGGTGGCAGGATTAAGTGGAGGAACATTGTTGACCATTTGAACAGAGGAGAGTGGCGGTGGCACCATCGGCCTGGTTTCACTGGAACTGCTGGTGACCATTCCAGTTGGCCGGTTTCCTGATTGTGTACCACGGAATACGTGGGTACCCCGGTCCCGGACGTTTGTTGGCATGAGTTGCAACATGTCATTCCAATGTAACCAGCCTTTGTTGCGGAAGGTGGCGGCACCACGGTGTTTCTATATTCAAATTGGAGAAAGTAATGGAAACAAATTTAAGAAATACCTTCATGTAATCCTTCCATACTGCCTGCTCCGCGAGCCCAATGTTGGCACCCCGATCTGCATCCCAGCTGAAACCAGATTGATTTGAGAGATGTTGAACAACATGAAACGTCTCCTTGAGCTGCATGACCCATTTGAGTTCATTGGAATACATGAATTATATAGGATAGGCCAATGCACCCTGACCCACTTAGCCCTGCATGAAGCAACTGTCTTCTCAACACCCGTGTAAGGTCTCTTCGCCATCTCAGCAGCAGCCGCATCCCAAATTGATTGATGGAAGTTGACGCCATGTCCAGCTTCTGCCTTGTGCTCTAGGAGGAACAACAGAAGCGCCTTCTCATCTTCTTTGGTCCAGACTGCGTGATCCATGCGATGGTATGTAGAACGAAAGCGGGCCTATTTCCTTCGTCGAACTGACATAGACAACGGCACTCCGACTGACTATCCCAGCAATCATACTCAGTGTATACGACCGTTAAGTATGTATTACATAATATGCTAAGCTTGTCTTACCACTGTCACGTGTGACCTTCAGATTTGAATGTTTGGTTGTGTTACATTTGTTTGTCCTTAGGGAAAGTCACCATTGATAATAAAGGAACAATGATTAACGATTAACACCAGATTATTGTTATTATTTGATATTATTGCGAAATAGAATGATTCATATGAAAATAGCAATAATTGACATTCAAACTTTGTTACATGGCTATTGGCTTCTTGACGGCTCACTACGCATCTGTGGCTTCTCTGGCGGCTCATAACCTTACAATTCATCACGCAAGCTCAGTAAAAAATGGATCAGGGATTAGAGGCTTCAACGATGAGTTGCCAGTAGGGGAAAAATGCCTGCTGAATTGAATGGCGCTCCATCAGGGCTTCAAAGCATTGATGCTCGTCCACGAATATCCAACTGTCATCTGCTTCTAAACAAGATAGAAATGAGGTAGTACACACAAGATGTCGATGGAACAAAAGGTTCAAATTGCACAGGACTTGGCTTCAAAATGTGACTCGTAAATTATAATGATGAGCACATGGGACAATGACTATGACTATGCATACATTGGCCATCCACGAGAAGTTGTGTTGACTTGAGAAACCTCATCGTGGGAGGAAACCTTTATTGGCAGCTGCACGAAAGCATTCCAGGACTGCATTTTCGAACTGACCTGCAATCGAGTGTCAACCAGGTCCAAATCAATAAGTTCATTCGTACCCAGCTCATAGCTCATATTAACGCGCTGTAAGATCACGATAAGCCTCGCAAACGGAGACATCCACCAACCGAGATTCGGCCCTAAGAGCAAAAGAAACTCTTCAATGTGCAGTGTGATGTGGCGATTTGTAGGGCCAACCAAAGTTTCATTGTCATTTCGCGTGGCAGGATCCTCAACAGTTAATTTGGAATCATCATTCGACTGATTAGCTCGGCCGGACTAGTCCACAATTATCAGTATGATTCTCTGGTCTGTATCAGATACATACCAATAGCGCGCTGATAATGTCTGCTTCACAAAAATTTGCCCCATTAATTAGGCCAAGTATTTGTACCGCGCTTTCTGTGCACAGACACTTCACAAGAGGGTGTGCGAGGTTTCGGAGTGCGCCGCTAACATTTGGATTGGATAGAAGTACTTGTCTGGCCTTTTTCATGTGCCTCTCGTCGACAGGTTGGTCGTCCGATGCATGATATTCTTCCAATGGGTGATCAATGCCAATGACCTGTCGAAAATGTAACAGAACAAGTTCCAGGAAAATATTGTGCATGATGTCAACAAATCGGCCCTGGGAGGGAACCAAATAGGGAAGATCCAATAAGGCAGAAGGAACCTCATTTCGCTTGTATAGTGGCTTCTTCACCGCCTGATTAGGTACAGACACCACACGGGTAGAATATAGGTTTGCAGACGTGTAATGAAGACTCGGAGAAAGGTACAATGCGACAGGTGGAATGCTATCCTGTAGCGTGGGCTTAGAACCTCTCTCGGTGATGGACTCTTCCGTCACGCGTTGAATGTGCTGCAAATCGATGTTATTTGTAGTGGCGACGTGAAATCAATGTCACATACCTCCGATGCAGGTATCATCCTGCGAACGTCATTTGTCACAGCCATGTCAAGGTGTCGCTTGGCCGGCAAATTCATTGTTACGTCGACCTTGAATCGGTCCTGCACGTCGTAGAGCGCGGCGACGTCTTGGTTATCCTACACATGGTTAATGTGTCAGTTGGTCGAGA
Source organism: Hygrocybe punicea (assembly GCA_963556145.1). Classification (NCBI taxonomy): domain Eukaryota; kingdom Fungi; phylum Basidiomycota; class Agaricomycetes; order Agaricales; family Hygrophoraceae; genus Hygrocybe; species Hygrocybe punicea. Next base: position 1,461,805 of record OY744464.1, read on the forward strand.
GATTGAATGTTCACGCTTACCGCGAATCCGGGAGGCACGTCATTCAAGAGCGCGGGGACATCCTGCACATTATTAATGTATCGGTTGGTCGGCAGATTGACCATTCATGCTTACCTCAAATCCTTCCTGTACATCATCCGAGAGCGCGGGTAGGTTGTGGCATTGATCAAACATCGCAAACTGAAAAAAACCACAGGTCATCCTCGCTGTTATGTAGTGAATAGTGTCCCTCTACCTATTGTTTCCGAGAAATGGGGTGGATACCAAAATTCACAGATAACAAAAACAATGGCCGTGATCGAAGATGCGTCGCCTCGATGACTTGGGCGGATGAGATCGACAGTGACGAACGAAGAGTCATGACTCGAGACCAATCTACCGATTAGCCCTTTTTTTTTGTTCCACCGTCGTTACCACCTTGACATAATTATTCGCTCGCTTGCTCCTAAGAGATAGCTGACTCGACGCACTGAATATCCTGTAATTATTGTTACCAGTAGGTCAGCCTTTTTTTGTTTTTTGATTCTCATCTCGTCTCGCAACAACACAATTATTTGCTCGGCGTTGTGCACAAGTACATATTTTCTACCCTACTCGGACCCTACTTGGAATGAGCGTGAGCCTGAAAGATATTTGTGGACGAGTTGTGGACATGGAGTGGGAAGAAGAGACGGATGAACGGGCCTGTCCTCTTATAGTGAACGGAGATATATTCGAACTCCGTTTGGTTTTCATGCGTGAGCGGCTTGAATCGCCGGTGCCAATTTCAAGCACCGATTGATCGCCATTCAATTCACCACAAAGCCAAAGCATGGTGCGCACGTGAGTGCTTCCCTCTTGTTTAGATACCGTCACCATCGTTTTCAGCGGGACTCCTCGTAGTACTGTACAACAGTAATAATTGAAAGAAACTTTAAGCCAAATGAGAGAATGGGTCACTTGCTGTTTATTGTTTGAATTTAGAGGTACTCCTGCCCGTGAGGTTTGGGCTGTCTGGCTGACGATTTTCAATTTAGGTATCTATGTACATCCCTGCTGCAGATGCGATTGCCAACGCCAACTTTAACAACTCTATCGTGACTTCGGACACACAGGATGCTGAAGTCGACAGTCATGCCGCCTGCATGCATATTTGCTGTCATAGTTGGATACAATAACAATAACAATAATAATGATACCGCCAGAAAACATGGGTTGATGGGAGTTGCGCCGTTCGTTCGAGTCACTACGATTGCGATTGTTAATTTAGGTATCCAACGCGAATGGCTCTCTTCGTGATCATATTATTGGCAATCTCAGCAAGCATAAATACCCAGGTACATTGATGATTGAGTTACTGTAACATTATCACCTTTACCCCGACATTGCCTCGTTCGTTATGATGTCTGATAACAACATCAATGGTCTCATTGTCACCTCACGTCCAGTCAAATCAGATGCGCCGTCTCCACGATCTGCAAGGGAACATTCAGAGGATCCCCATGTGCCCGGAGCATACAGCCTTGAAGAAGAGCACTTGGATGGAAGTGGTGAATGACATTGTCCCTTTTTATCCAGGATCTCTCCAGCTAATGTTGGGTTTGAATTAGACTTCTCCCCGGAATTTGTAAATCCTCCTGCTCTAGGAGAATACGGGTTGGATGGACCGGAAGATTCCCCTTTAGCAGGTGAATCTGTCCTGACTTCACTTTTCTACTTTTGGCTCACGTCGTGTTCACCCTTCAAATGGGTAGCCCTGATTATATTAATCGTTTGCATGATTATGTGGAAAGGCCTGTGTTATTTGTAACAATCTCACCCCCCTTCCCGCTACCCTTTAAGTTGTACCCATAACCCGACAAATATGTATGGTATCGTTCTAACCGCAGTATCTGCAATCCTATCTTGCTGATACGTCATTTTTAACGTAAGCTTGAAACTTGCCATCAGCTGTATCCAATCGCAGCATTATATCAACAATTTGTGTTTACACCGAGGCAAGGTCCAGTAATGGGATGTACGGAGATCTCATCCACACGGGCCTCACACACGAATGGTTTTGCCGACTTGTATAAAAATTTATCTGCGCGAGTGTTTGGAAATAGATCGTGACTATTGCATGTCGATGTCCCCGCGAAGAAATGACCGTAAACTTAGTTTGAATCTGGTAGAAAGTTCAGCACACGCCACGCAGACATGACAAGGAAAACATCTTCTGCAAAAAACGGCAGTAAATTACTGCCGCTTCAACAGGTTGCCATCGTGCAAGAACCCGTTATGGCGACTGGACAACATATGAGTAAAACAACCATACATGAGAAGGACCAAAATATCATGAGGCCTCGCGTGGACGTTCCCAATAACTACCGCGGACGGCGCACCAATATCGAGGTTCACCAGAAATAAGTGGGCATTCATGCATGGTTGAGCCCAGTGGTGCATTGAGTGCGCGTTTGGCTGAGTTATATATTTACACGATACTTATCCACAATTCCGTATTGCTCGTCCATCGTGCTTACCCACATCTCCATCATACTTGCTTCACATTCACCAACTACCTAAATAACACCTATTAAACAATGGCGGTAAGCAAAGTATTGATAGATAAGTAAGCCATACTCAGTCATTCACAAGGGTCGATTACTGCGCGTGTTCTTCGAGATGTGCAGGCAAGGATGCAAGTGCCAGGCCGACGTACAACGGAAGCAAAGGGATAGGATGATCTCTCGCAGAAAAGGAGTAAGCTCACCAAATATCGGATGACGGCCATCTGACACCTGTCTTCTAGCTTTATGATCAGCGGAAACGTACTGTCCTCGAACAGAAGGGAACCGATCATCCTGCATGGGTCGAAATCCAACAAATTTTACAAAAACTCGACGTTCATGGAATGAGCGGTGACGAAACCGATTCCCCATCACAATCGCGAAACAAGACTCTACGTCGGATTGCATTGCCTTGGATTAATCCCGCCATCACCACCCTCTTTGAAGCCGTTGACACATACGAAAAGGCGGTCGCTGACGAATGCTTGATGTCTGCCGCCGGCAATAAACCAATTCCTCGAATCTACATTGCCACCAAGACCGACCACAACAACCCACCAGTTCGAAAATTACCTCGCAACTGGTACAACGATGATTGGTATAAAACACGTACAACAGCATATCGTTCATTTCTGGAGGCGTCTTCAGCTGTGCCTATTCCTTGTTTGGTAAGCATTTGCGATTCTGATGTGGTTTTTCAATGCTCATCGTCACAAAGACAAAATATAACCCTTAGTGACTCGCTCGGGCGGTCACGCAAAGTTGGAAACAAAATGTATAGGTAGATCTGTAATTGACACATTTCCTAAAACTTTTCTTGAAACGTGAGCTTGGTCAGAGTCTCCTCGGTTGATGACGCTAACCGTCAGTGGCGTGAGTCATTATTGTGTTCAACTTCACATCCTGACAGCCCACTCAGCGGGGTACTGATGAGATGAGAGGGGCCAGTCATCGGCCTGCCGCATCTGTCCGGTGTACAGTTTCTAAATCAGAACTTACATATGACTGTTGGACAGATTCGGAAACAAATATAAAATCTGTACTAAACTCGGTGTGAGAAGCAAAGTTTAGCCCTGTACAATAGGACCAATTTAAATTTTTTGAGAACATCTGTATATGCGACAGACTTAAAATGGATAGTTGAATCGGACCATGTGACAGATGATTCTTCACATTTAATCTCTGCGTCTAAATCTGGACAGGTACCCGATTGCAACACAGATTTACAATATGAATCACAATAAGATTTATAATTTGGCAGTCCAATCGGTACAGGATACAGATGTTGACACAAATGCCAAATCTGTCACAACATCTGTGCCATTCACAGATCCGTTGGTTTATTTTAAATATTACCTAACATCGGTCACAAATCTGTCACCCATTCAGATGGTGCTGTGTCTCTGGTGTGTATAGTGGGAAGTGCAGGTGAATTTGGGATGTGGCTGGACCGGATCGTTTTTTTTTGCGCCCTGCGGGGCCTGCGCTCAAGTTTTCGCTGGGGATTTTCAACAGGCCCACGAGTCCTTTTTTTCCCAATCTCGCTCCCCAGCTTGGTTTTGGGGGGGAAGGATAGCTTTCGTTATCCCGACTCGCGTTGTCGTCGAGTGTTGGGGCCTGTTTATTGCCGTTTTCAGAAAGGTTGTCACATCACACGTAACACGCGACTTTTGTCACTCTGGCACACGAAACATCGGTGAGCCGTTTCTCATCCAATTCTCAACATTTCCATCTAATTCTTTCTGTTCTGTCATCCCCTCATCCCTCTCCAGGTGCACAACCAACTTTCAGGCCCCATTTCTCAAGTATGGGCACGATCAAAATTTGGGCCTTGTCACCCTCTCGGAGAACATTTCTGGTGCATCGCGGGGAGATACCAAGCTGGAATTGGGCCGAAATAACCCAGGTATGTCCTCCCCAGATGCCCATGTAGTTTTTGTGCTGAATCACTTGAATTTTCACCGTAGGAAAACCCAGATGTCACCCAACGCCGCCCTGACGCTGTGAGCGTATCTGCATTACCTAGTGGAGAGATGTTGTCCAGGAACTATATGGAACCTTTCATGGTATGTCTACCCCAGGTGCATGCGTCGCCATAAGCTGACCACACTCAGTACTCGGCTTTACAGGCGGCTTGGAACCTCTGTACTATACTATCCACCTCCAGCCATTTTTCTCGACATCTATCTGTTCGGTTTGTGCACGGCTAGTCTATTATTTGTATACGAGACCTGTATGGTGTAGTTTTTACCTGAATAATGATCCCTTCACTGTTGAACTTGACACCGCCACATTAGGTATCCAAAGCCAACGTTGATCTTCTGAAACGACTCCGAATCACTATGCCGCGAGGCAAACGAATCTCTGAAGACCTACGCTGGGCAATTGTTCGGATGGCACCCTGTGAAGATCTCGACAAAATTGCCACTTACACTGGCATAAGCCGACGACAAGTCCTCAGGATTCTGGCTCAACATCGCTCAACTGGCCAAGTTTCTAAGCCATTGGTGGACCAGCGGCTGATCGGAAGGCGTCGTCATTTGACCTCTGAGGAGGTTTCAGTATGTCATCACTTGAGATCGTTGATGTATTGACCAAAATTCCCATCAGTTCCTCCAAGGTTGTATCAATGATAACTGTGATGTGTACCTCGAAGAACTTCGCGACCAGCTCCAGCTGAGCACCCAGAAATCAGTATCCTTATCCACAATATGGAGAGCCTTGCACCGTAGTGGGCATACTATGAAAAAGGTCGGTTTCCTTTGTTTTTAGCTATTCTAACTGACGATTTTGATAATTCTACACAGCTGACGAAGGTAGCTATTGAGAGGAGCGCTCTGCTGCGTGCCGAATATATACAAAGGGTTGGCCTTCAGTATCAAGCTGAGCAGCTAGTATTTGTAGACGAGAGTGCCTGTGATCGGCGCACAACATACCGGGGCCGCGCTTGGGCGATTCGGGGCCAGCGTGCTGTCAGAAAAGCCTTTTTCATTCGGGGCAAACGGTATTTTGTTTCTTTATCTATTCAAGATCAGTAGCTGATACCAGTGATTCAAGATATTCCATACTTCCTGCCATTTCCCTCGAGATGGTCGAATCATACGAGCCGTTTGCCTGACGTGGACTACAATGAGTCTCGTTAAGCAATAAATAAACGGGGGACTCACGAGAAGCATGCCCCAGAGACTTAGATCAGTTATTTGTAAGGTGTAGTGATGGCCCTCCGGATATTTGACACAGGGTTTGCCGTCGTGAAGAGGACATTTGAGGTTCTCCGTAATCTCGGCAATGTAATCGGCAGATGTCTTCGACGTTTTCTTCCCCGATTCGGTGTCGTTCCCACTCTCCTCATCTGTGTCCGCTCATTTCTTCCTCTTGGCCTTCACCTTGTCCAAGCATGTAGTCAGTCCAGTACATAGTATTATCAATTGTAAATTTACCTTGTCCTTTATATCGTCTGCCCGTCTCTTTCCACCCTTGCGAGACGTTTCGCGTTGATCGACGAGAATAACCTGAAATGCCTTCTTTTTACCTTTAGCCTTAGCCATCTGATTCAACTCTGTCCGTGCGGCATCAAATAACGCAGCAAGTTGAGTTGCTTTGGTGAGTAGGAGAGGTCGCGCCTTGGCAGTCCATGTGCTAAACTTATAGGCCACCTCGAGTTCGGAACGCCGAATATCCATCACATCGGCAACCTCGCTACAAAACATACTCCAAGTGATGTCGGATGAAAAATTTTGTACGTTGGATGCGGTCCCGATAGGGATATTGAATTCGAGGCAGAGAACTTCTGTAAATTAGTGTAAGCGTAGGAAATATGTGAATAAAAAACCAGAAAACCATCGGGTTCGGAATCAGCATCAGAATCCGAGCTGAAGCCTTTGACGATGTCAAATTCTTCATTGCGTTTTGTGTCCGCAGCCCCAGCTGGCCCAAGAAGCTTTTTGACAAGGATGTTGACATCGTCGGCGTCTCGCTCGTTGTCGGAGCCAGGAGGTGGATTGTATACCTCGTCGCGATCTAGCACTTCGACATCCGGCTCCGAGTCGTCTAGTCTGTTGTTGTCGCGCACTTTGTAGGCTGGCGTTGGTTTGGGACGTGTTCGAGGACGAGGGGGCGTAGGGCTTTTGCCAGCCTCAACCGGCAGGTCCTTAGGGACAGGAGCTGCCCGGTGTGCTTTGGGACCTCGGCTTTGTTTTTGTCGAGCGTTCCCCATGCAAGTCGCGATGAAGGATGAAGGATGATCTTCGGCCGTTTCCGCGGTAACACACGATTTGATTTGGCTCTCAAGCAACAAATATATTTATATAAGTACAGTACATGTCTCATATACGAAGGATAGACCAGCCGTGCAAAAACAGAACAGATAGATGTCGAGAAAAATGGCTGGAGGTGGATAGTATAGTACAGAGGTTCCAAGCCGCCTGTAAAGCCGAGTACTGAGTGTGGTCAGCTTATGGCGACGCATGCACCTGGGGTAGACATACCATGAAAGGTTCCATATAGTTCCTGGACAACATCTCTCCACTAGGTAATGCAGATACGCTCACAGCGTCAGGGCGGCGTTGGGTGACATCTGGGTTTTCCTACGGTGAAAATTCAAGTGATTCAGCACAAAAACTACATGGGCATCTGGGGAGGACATACCTGGGTTATTTCGGCCCAATTCCAGCTTGGTATCTCCCCGCGATGCACCAGAAATGTTCTCCGAGAGGGTGACAAGGCCCAAATTTTGATCGTGCCCATACTTGAGAAATGGGGCCTGAAAGTTGGTTGTGCACCTGGAGAGGGATGAGGGGATGACAGAACAGAAAGAATTAGATGGAAATGTTGAGAATTGGATGAGAAACGGCTCACCGATGTTTCGTGTGCCAGAGTGACAAAAGTCGCGTGTTACGTGTGATGTGACAACCTTTCTGAAAACGGCAATAACGTGGGAGATCAACGAGATCTGCGATTGTAGGGAGTTCGAGCGGATCGTTTTCGAGGGTCACAGCCTCACTTCTACTGTGCCAATAATAGGCGGTTTCAAAATGACCTGGAGGTTTTGCTGGAGGAACCTCGGTTAAGGCTCCAGTAGGCTCGTGACATCAGCCACACGCAGATAACTCCAATATATTGATATTTAATTTTACTGTACTAATATGGCGCTGTCAACAAAGCGTTCACACAAGCCTGAGTCTTGTGTTTATCCTGACCCATCCCGTCCATCCAAGCGCTGTCGCATGGCGCCAAGCAAAGGAAAAGGTCGGCAGACTGATGGTTTCAAGATCAGTTGGGATCCCAATCGGACATGGCGGATGCTGGATTGGCTAGATGAATATCCTGCACAACGACATATGCTTTTCTCGGACTCCTCTCAGGAAGCTAGGGAAGAAGGACGCCGCACAGATGTTGGGAAGACCTCAAAGGCAACTTATCATTCCCAAATTGCTTCATTTGTCTTTGCCAACGATCAAAATCTTGATTATCGACAACATTTCCAAGTAAACCCTGGGAAATTCACAAAATCAGTTGGAGACAAGTTAACTTCGTATGTCAAGGTTTTGCGAACTCTGATTTGTACTAATTTGCAAGAATACAGGTTGAAGAAGAAATATCGCGAGAAGTGTTCACATTTGAAGCTGAGTGGTACGGGATTGACATGGGAGGATATGACTACCCATCCTCAATATCAGAACCTCATAGGTAAGCAAAGCTTTTTTGTTCCAGAAATGAATTGGAAACTGAGCTTGGTTTTTTCAGCGTTAATCAAGAAAGATTTTCCTGAGTTTCCCCGTCTCCACGGATACTGGCGTACGATTCCGAGCTTCAATCCCTACACAGTTTCTTCGAATCCTAATCAGGATCTTCAATCTGAAACTTCAGCATTGCTCTTTTCAACGAGGGGGAATGTAGAAATTCAACATGGCACGATTGCTGACACCACTGGACACCAGGTAGAGCCTTTCGGCTCTACCCAAAACAATCCAAACTTTGTCGACGGATCATTCACTTCAGAAGACCACGCTAGTGCAATGACAGACGAAGTTCCATTTCCTCCAGCGTCTTCAGTCTTTTCGTCAGATTTTCCGGCATCATCGTCGTCTCAGCCTTTCCAACAATCAAATTTTTCACTACCCCAGTTGTCTCCCAATCAGTCTGAACCAACCAGTCATGCCTCACCATCGTCAATGGCCCCCTTCCTTCGTTCCTTGAATATTCCTGGACCTTCACATTTGCATGCATCTCCTAGCTTACCCCAATCGATCCACGGATCCCCTTGTTATATGCCTTTTCCAGGTCCTCATTCGTCATCCCCTAGCCCTCGTGGAGTTTCTCCGATCACCCCGGTTACAACACAATCGATCCACAGATCCCCTCGTTATATGCCTTATCCAAGTTCTCATTCATCATCCGCTAGCCCTCGTGGGGTTTCTCCGATCACCCCGGCTACAACACAATCACGGACATCTACCCACACTCCTCCTACTTCCACTGATCTGGTACATTATAACCCAAATCCCTCCTCACGAGGTCGTGGTAGTTCAGCACCACCTTCTGGCCTTCCTCGATCAAGCAACCTTTCTCGGCGAAATAATGCAGAAATTGATCGGCAAGGCAGTCTCGATGTTATCTACAAAGCGAATGCCGATTTATTCCAGCAGAAGAAGCAGCGGGACCATGAGCGATTAATTGCAGAGGCTGCTATCAGATTGGAGAAATACCGGGTCCAGAGCGAGCAGCTACGCTATTCCGATATGGCGATGGACTTTGAGTTGAAGAAATCCATGTATGGCCTACAGCAGGACCGCGAAAAGAGAGCTCACGAGGAGCACAAGTGGGAGCATGAATTACGTTTGGAAGAGATGAAACTCAAAAGTATTGCACTAGCTCAGGGACAGGAAGTGCCGGAACCACGTCCAGGGCCTTCTGAACCACTTCCAACACTTTCCGGCTTTCCCGACTTGGCTTTCATGCCTTCTCTCGATACAACATTCCCAGTCTCTAATCTGGAAAATACGACGGTTCTAGATGATCTGGCTCATGACATGGTGCCGTACAACGAAAGCTTTGAGGAAAGGTGAAGATTTTCAATTTTTTCATCGTAGCAAATTTTGTTAGTCCAAGAAAAAAAAATTATACATTTGCACTGCCAGATAGTAGCATCTCCTGTAATCGTAAACGAAAAAAAGCCCCCTCCCGAGCAATTTCTGGAACTACCTTGTCATCTGTGTCCTCGGTGTCGATCGTATTATCATCCATGTCATACTCCTCCTCATCTAGCTCCGTGCTATCGCTTTCACCACGAATACCTGTGCTGATACAGCTGTCCCTCCACTCCGTGTTAGTCTCGTCCCCATGTGCATCCCTGGCATCGAAGCGGTGGTCATTTCAATCCTCAAAGAGGATGATTAGGTTGTGAAGAATTACGCAGCATCTAACCCACAAGATTGCCCATCTGTGCAGTTGATGTGAGCCAATCTGAATGCGAAGCTCTTTGAGCGACTGGAATCTTCCTTTGAGTAGGCCGATGGTGTGCTCTGCCCGAATACGAATGGTAGATAATCGATAGTTGAAGTATTTTTGATCGCGTGAAAGTTCACCGTTCCTCGGTTTTTTGAACGGTGGAACGCACCAAAGCCTTGTTGGGTACGCCGAATCGGCCCATATCCATTCACCGCTATTCAGGAAATCAAATGGATTGTTTGCGATGCGTGTGCTTTGGAAGGCAAAGGAGTCGTGAGCGCTACCGGTGTGGCCAAGGGAGTAATCGACGATGTGAAGATTATGGAGAAGATTGACAAACTGGCCGTTCATAGAGTACCGTGAAGATTTGTCAAACCAAGCCTCTCCATGGAGGCCCGGTTTTTGGAAAAGGGGAAATGTGGTACCATCGGCCGCAAGCCAACCATTTCGCCACTCCTGAATGACCTTTTTCTCGCTCCAATCTTTTGAGAGAGAGATCTCATCGCGTGAAGGGGCAGCCATGGCAACATTGTGATGCCTGATGAATGCTAACATACATCGCTTTGTGGAGTTGACAACGGAACCAGCTGAGATACCCGCCCATTCAGCGATGTCGTCAAGGCCAGCTGCATTACCATAATGGCCGAGGCGAAAGAGGAAAGCAGCAAGTTGGACCTCGACGGGGACTGGCGCACGAATCGAATTGGTTCGAAAAACGTCATCATATTGAATGATCGAAAGGAGATAATCAAATGTCCCAGGGCTGACTCGCACTTTCCTTCTGAAGCGAAGTGGGCTGTGGTCCTTGTACCACCACAGAAGCGGCAGTTGGGATTTGTGGGGGATCGATATGCAAGGGGAAAGGTAACGAGTGGTAGAAATGTCGTCATGGAGTGCTTTGAATCTTTTATATAGAATGTCCAGGAGATGCTCTTCACTGGATTTGTCTTGATCAGGAGCAAGAGAGCTATCTCGATAACGTAGCGTTGAATCATCCGAGAATGGGGAGACTGGTCGGAATAAAGAAATTGGACTGCTCAAAATGCGTGATGGTGGGGATGATGACATCGGTTCATATGAATGAGGAGGCACATCACTTTCTATATCCTGTTCATCATCTGTATCCTGTTCATCGTCTGTATCAAACATCGCCAAGTGGAAAAGCTGGAGACTTGTCTGCATAAATTGAGCATCAAGGGCATCATGTAGGCGATCTCGTGCGGTTATGCGAATTCGAGGAGGACGAGGTGGGCGTGAATTAGGGAGCTGAGGCATGAATCAGACAGCAAACACCCCGTAAAGTTGCTTGGATGGACGGGATGTGCCAGGATATACACAACAAGGCTCAGCGCTCAGGCTTGACAGTGCCGTATTGGTAAAGTAAAATTAAATATCAATATATTGGAGTTATCTGCGCGTGGCTGATGTCACGGCCTTAACCGAGGTTCCTCCTGCAAAACCTCCAGGTCATTTTGAAACCGCCTAATAATTAGGCAGTTTCATTTCGACTGCATTGCCTTCAAAATTCAAACGTTCAAAGTTCCACCGCCATCGTTGACATGTTGATATGCCATCAGCGCAGACCAAGGTACTCGAATTTGCGAATCGTTACCGCACTGCCTCGGCGAGTCTTCGCCTATAAACCCTCAGTGTGTTTCTTTCGAATTCCCCAGAGCTGGTCTCCATAACCTCACGACAACCTCACGACAACCTCACGAACCTCCGGCGCCCTCTTTCCATCTGAAAAATGCGTTTCGCTTCGCTCCATCAGCAAAAGTGCAATAAGTTTACCTTGCCTTACCTGGCAAGGCAAGGCTGACAAGTATCACCTGGACGACCTACTTATGGAGCCGCCTTACATTGCAATCCCCGCACAAGATATAAAGGTAAGTTTCCACCAACATGGCTATTTTGACCATATTAGCAGCTGAATACAAGGTTCAACGACATTTTTGGTGCCATCCCAGGACCACCGGGCAAGGCTGACAAGGTAAGCCTAGACCTGGTATTTTTATCTTACAAGGTTCCACCGTACAATGCAAGGGCAGGGATAGTGACGCCAGGTGTACCCGGCAGGGCAGAGGGTTTCAAGGCAATGTAACGAGCGTAAATCATTTCCATTCATTGCATTCATGAGATATTGCCACGAACATTCATTTCATTTGAAAACGATCTACAAGTAACGATAGCCACAAAAACGAGGGCAGCGGTGACAGCTGAACAATACAAGAACCGAGAGGTGACATGGGTATTCTCAGACCAGAGGAAGAACGCGTCTGAAAGAGCAGTTAAGAACGAGGTTACGAGTCCACGAAAAGTGCAGGAGTCCATCGAGAAAGAGTCCATCTGTCGAGAGTGCAAGAGTCCGTCGAGAGTGCAAGAGTCCATTGAGAGTGAGAGTCCATTGAGAGTGCGAGAGTTAGTGGACGTTGGAATTTTTGATCATCTGTGAATGATGTAGTCAACAACAGTATGGTGCAAACGCCTGCTGGAGATTACCTTCTGTTTTTGCGGCTAGCCTTCTTCGCTTTCTTCGCTTTCTTGGCCGTAGCAGGGTTGTCCTCATCACTGTAATCAGCCTCAGGATCCAAGTACATCTCGTCCAATTCATCTGCGTTGAGTTCGGCAAGTTCTTGATCATCAAGCCGGAAATCGTCATCAGTCGGATGTAATGGAGCAGTACCGTTACCATCGTCAGGGTTGTCGTGAGTATTGATAGTTGAATGTAACGCAGCACGTTCCTGTTCTGCCTGGCGAAGACGTCATTGGGCAAAAATATCTGAAAGGTCATTTGACTCTGTGTTTGTAGTCGAGGATGAGCTTTGATGTTTTGAGCCGAAAACTTGACTGAATAGGAAAATCAATGATAAAACGGAGGAACATGAATGAGAATTTGCCTGTTCCACCATGCCAGAGTTTCCAAACACCAATTGTCCTCAGGATCATCCTCGAAAAGAGCCACAATGATATTAAAGAAATCTTCTTTATCAAATAAGCCATCCTCAAGACGCCAATCATCCTCTGCAGAAAGGAACCAACGAGCCTACTGACAGATAAACAAAGCTATTTGCAATGATGAATGAAACGTACATGCAGAGCAGCATACGCAATCGTTCTCGGTGTAACAGCTTCGAGGCCATTGAGCTTGGCCTGACCGGCTTTGGTACGTCCTGTGCCAGGTGCATCTCTTACGGCAGATGATGGTGATGTAAAGATATGTCGCCATGTCTACCAAAGCAAAACGGGTATACAAAAATGAAAAACAGATGACGATAACCACGTACACGGACAAGCAGGGCACCACGGCAGAGGCCCTTGTCCATTTCAGCAGGATAATAGATGCCGTTTTCATATAGAAACAGGGGAAAGTTGCTTGCGGTTACAGTCTTTCACCCATCACTTAGTTTCTGTAGGAATCTGGAGGAAAACGACAATTAGCTGGTTCAGGTGGGATCTAGGTGGCATACGTTGCAGGATCAGCATCAAAGTCGGTTATATACTTGACTGGACACAATAAATGGCCTAGGGTCTGGTGGTTGAAGCCTCGTATGCCGGTTTTGCCACTTTTTGCGGGGATTGGAGGCTGGAGCACCTTCCCAAGACTGTCCAGTGCAACATAAGCGAGACCGTCTTCTCGTAAACTCCCACAGTCATCAGATCGTGCGTTTCCAAGGGCCTGGGTCATCTGTTTGCCAAGTTAGCATTCCGCTCAGTAACAAAGGTGCATATATGCACTATATAAAATCACTCACAATCTTTGCAAGCTCTTCGAGCTTCTCGGGGTACTTTTTGAACTTGCGCAGCATACTAGTAAACCCTGGAATTGACTTCGCAATGATGTTGTATACATGTATGTATTGCTGACGGCGTTTGGGACTGAGACTGAAGATTTTTTAATAATAATGGAATCAGAAAGTAAATGGGGTTTACGTGATCTCCTCATGTTCTTCATTCTCACTAACTGGGTCTGGATTGTCGGATTGGATGCCTAATTCGAAAACTGAGTAAAAGTAGAGGAATGGATCATAACTCCGGCTGAGCCAGCGAGCAAGTTTGATGTACGGGTCAAGTTGATTGGATCTAAAAGCTTGTTAGATTCTTCTTGCTGTCTAAGAAGCTCAGAGCACGCACTTAGCTTTCTTCCTGTTCTTGGAATCTAATGCTTGAAATAATGAACGCTTGCGTTTTTGTGGTGGAGACCTCGATTCCATGGTTTGCTGGCCTTCAGAATCCGAGTTTTGAGTACGGACCATAGTCAGGCAAGGTGTGGTAAGGAAATGAGGAATGAGGTTATGTGATATCTTGCAATTGAACTCTGACGCGTCGAAGTCATCTGAGTCATGTGACATGAAGATATCGGGCTGGTCACCGTCAACATTCCCCAAGCAAGGGAATGGCTTATAGAAATTGGCTTGTACTCCTTTTTTTCATGGCTTTGATATGCTCTTCATGTAAACAGCAATTCAAGAACAACCAGGGACTCACCAAGCACCAGAACACATGTGCAAAAGCTCGTCCAAAGATCACACAGCTTCTCCAGGAACAAGAAGACCGGCTTGAGCATAGACATGCAGCCAAAATAGCACGCAGACAGGCAGATGATGTTGCCCAAGAGTCTCAGGCTTTGGCTGGAAGGAACCATGAGGTAAGACATGCTCCTTGCGAATTCAAGTTGCTTGATGTATTGCGACATCATAGATCATCGATGAAGCACCACTTCCCGAGGTTGATGTAGATGTTCATATGGAATTTCAAATCCCAGCGACCTCATCTGGCCGTCGCTGCAGGTTTCCTAGACGTTTCAAAGATCACCTTCCATATTCATCGGTACAGTTGCCCCACATGCCTGCACCAATTCCACGCCCTCTCCCAGAACCAGTTCAAGTACCACAGCCTCGCGAACCATCCCCAGAACAACCATTTGCACCAACTTTCATTGAAACAGAACGAAACGAATTTGGACTTTATAGAGCGTATCCGAACATGCCGTCTTCGGAGCCAGATGTGGACATCTCATTAGACGTTCTCTGTGATAGTCCTGGGTTGGCTACAGCTGGGCACACAGATCATAACTGGTGGTCAGGATTAGGGTCATCATTCTCGGGTGCAATTGACAATATCTTCACACCCTTCCAAAATGCGATGACATTTCGGCTCATGGACTGGTTTTATGGTGGAACTAGTTCCAAATCCATTGCAGATTTAGACTCTTTGGTCAACAATGTTATCCTTGCTGAGGATTTTAACACCAGCCACCTTGCCGACTTCAGTGCAAAACGGGAGTTGGACAGGCTTGACGTGTATGCAGATCATCCAGACTTGTCAATCAAAGATGGCTGGAATGAGACGTCGGTGTTTTTACGGTTACCAGCTACTCACGTCAAAAATCGCTCAGAAGACACCACACCTCAATTCGAGGTCAAGGGTGTATTTTATCGCCGCTTACTTGAAGTCGTCAAGGCCGCTTTTCAAGACACGACGGCAAAAGCATTCCACTATACACCATTCCGACTCTTTTGGCAACCTGACCATAAGCCTCCCCAGCGTGTCATCAGCGAGCTGTACAACTCTGATGCCTTCTTAGACGAACATGTCAAAATAATGGCCAAAAATCAGAAGTTGGGCTGTACTTTAGAGACAACCATTGCCGCTATCATGGTCTGGTCCGATGCGACACATTTGGCCAGCTTTGGAACCGCATCCCTGTGGCCAATCTATGCATTTTTTGGCAATCAATCCAAGTACACACGAGGTAAACCGACATCATTTGCGGCCCACCACCTGGCATATATCCCTTCGGTATGTCCGTCTCATCCATATACCAAACTTGACCTGATGTATATAAAACAGCTCCCCGATACAATACAAGATGTCTATCAATCTATATTTGGTCAAAGTGCGACTGCAGCGGTCCTTACTTTCCTGAAATGAGAACTCATGCACAAAATCTGGGCCCTTCTACTCGACCCCACTTTCATGCATGCGTATGTGCATGGAATCATTATCAAATGTGCCGATGGTATACTACGCCGTGTGTTTCCTCGATTTTTCACCTATTCTGCTGACTACCCTGAAAAGTAAGTTCCCCACGGGATAATCGCAGGTACTGGTCCTTATTAACAAGTCTGGCATTAGAGTGCTTCTCACATCAATCAAATCACTCGGGAAATGTCCATGCCCACGTTGTCTTATTCAAAAGGATCAAATCGATGCTTTAGGTACAACAGCAGATAGGCAACGGCATAATAAAACACGCAAAGATGACGCACATAGATGGAACAACATTAAGATGGTTCGTACATGGATTTTTGAAAAGGGGTACTCTCTTGTTGGAAAGGCTGTTGAGTGGGTACTTGGAATGACATCGTCTGTTCCTGTCCTGGTGAGATAACATATTTTGGTTATAATTCAACATACTGACGAGAGCCTTATTCAGAATGCTTTTTCTGCAGCTTTCTCAGGACTTGATTTCAACTTCTACACAATGTTCGTACCCGACTTACTTCATGAATTTGAGCTGGGCATTTGGAAAGCAGTTTTCACACACCTTATCCGGCTTCTTTATGCATCTGGAAATGATGCAATTCAGAATTTAAATCAACGGTATTTATTCTTTTCTTAAACGATGAGGATTCATATGCAACTAATGTTCCAACATGGCAAAAGGTTCCGGCAAGTACCCACATTTGGACGAACAACAATACGTCGCTTTAGTAAGAATGCATCTGCCATGAAGAAGCTGGCTGGTCAGGATTTTGAAGACTTGCTGCAGGTGTGGTTCCGTCGCCATTATGAGATTATCCATTAATATGTACTTCCACAGTGCTCAATACCAGTTTTTGAGGGATTGCTGCCTTCACCTCACAATGAAATCGTTCTAGATTTGCTGTTCGTCCTTGCAACGTGGCATGCACATGCCAAGCTTCACTTGCATACTGAGAAGACCCTTGCATTATTTGATGCAACCACAACAGAACTCGGCCGGATTCTACGTGAATTTGTCAGCAAAACCTGCACAGCATTCAACACGCGTGAGCTTCCACGAGAGGAGGCTGCACGAGGACGGCGTAATGCAGCAATGAGAGGGAAAGGATCATCGAAGGGAAAGGGAAAGGGAAAGGGAAAGGAAAATGCACGAAGCGAACCAAAGGCCAAGACTTTCAACCTTTTTACGTACAAGTTGCATGCACTTGGTGACTATCTCATGGCAATCTGGTGTTATGGGACGATGGACAACTACAATACGCAAGTGGTATGTTCTGAATCAAATTATATGATCTCGCTGATCCCAGCTCAAGGGAGAGCTTGAACATCGACGAGTTAAACGTTTCTATGCACGTACCAACAAAGTTCAGTTCGAATGGCAGATCACCAAGCACCAGCGTCGTGAGCGAATCTTACGGAAAATTCGCATCCGAAGCCAAGCAGCTGCAAGGGCAAAACTCGGAGCTGATGGTCCCTCAACCTCATCAAGCAAGAAACAGCGGCGCAACGCTGCTGTGCCATTCGAGGAGTCAGATCCACTGCCATATACAATGCCTACGGCCCACTACCATGTATCGGAGGCTATACGCCATGCTGAAAACATCACCGGCTGGCTCACAGCAAATCAAGGCGATCCAGCAACAACAGTGTGTAGATTGTCTCGTTGATATAATTGATTTTAATATGCCACTATAGGAGTTTCTGCCCCGACTCAAGGACCATATCCTGAGCCGCCTCTCAGGTACTAGTTTTGACGGTGATGAGCAGACATTTTCAGACGATGAACGGGCCTCGGTGATCTTCGTCAACAACCAGTTATATCGACATAAGGTTCTCCGAATTAATTACACCACCTATGATTTGCGGCGCTCTCAAGATTCTCTTAATCCTCGCACTCATTCCGATGTAATGGTTTTGTCACACGAAGACCCAGATGATGACAATGATCCTCATCCCTATTGGTATGCTCGGATCATTGGTATCTTTCATGCCCAGGTGCGCCATGTTGGCCCAAATTCAAGATCACCAGAGACGCAGAAAATGGATTTTCTGTGGGTAAGGTGGTTTGGCCGAGACCTCACTCATCCGACAGGTTTTGAGGCAAGGCGGCTTCATCGCTTGGGATTTCTACCATCAAACACTATCAATGCATTTGGATTCCTGGATCCAAATGAGGTCGTTCGAGGTGTACACCTCATACCTGCATTTGCATATGGCCATACATCCAATCTCCTTGGGCCATCCATTGCTCGCCAGCCCAGCGAGAACGACGAGGATTGGGTGTATTACTATGTTTCTATGTATGTGACTCACTTCCGACCCATCATCATGCTCACATGCCATATAAAGGTTTGTTGACCGTGACATGTTCATGCGGTACCTTGGCAGCGGCATTGGCCATAAATCAACATGGCCCTCATCAGACAGACAACAATCACAAGACCATGACGACGATCAGGTGCATGAAGACAACTTGGGAAATGACGACGAACCTGAGGATGGCCAAGCTTTTAATGACACTGTCGAAGGGGGGGTAATTGAACTTGGAGACGATGATGAAGAAAACTACAATGAAGATTTAGATCAAGGTGATTCTGATGAAGAACACGACTATGGATATGTCAATGATGTAGACGTGGACAACGATGATGACGAAAATGGGGAAACAGACGAGGATGAGGACTTGGGACCAGAGGACGGTGAGGATAACTGGGAGGCCGATGAGTGGGAGGTTGAAGGGTATGCGCCGATGTAACGTTCTCGTGATATGCTGTTCCCCCTTCTGCAATAGTGATTTCTCTTATGTACCAAAGATGCCCGTCAATCCCATTCCATGTATTGTACTATGAACATGTTTATACATGGGAAACTTCCACTATGTCGTCGCCTACTTTGCAAACTTGTGCCCAACATGGCCGGGACCTTACCCTGAGTTGACCATCTTACAACCCACCTTGCAAACTCTCGGCAAAGATCCTGGATCCCTCCCAATCTCCACCCAGATCGCCATAGAATACCATGTTACGCCCAAGATGTTCACTGCCATCCCCGACCTTGAGAGGTGTGACCAACACGGCCGGAGATTACCGGTCCGACCTGCCAAGGTCTAGATATTGCACTTTTGCTGATGTCTTCACTCCCCTCACCGTTGTTTTCACCGCTGTGACGCTTGTAGTCTCTTTGCCCGTCCAGGTAGACCATCCGTTATACCAGCAGCATCCATTCGATCTGAACCCCACTTCCGCGCCATGTAGATTAGAGACATCGACGCAAACTACAAGGTCCCGCAGCGGAGAGAAGCTTTTGCGAATGAGTTGCAGGTAAACAATCCTTCAAACCTAGAATGTTCTCCTTCTCACGTTTCCCTTCTTGGGCGCGATCTCATTCGACCTTGGCCAAGAGGGCCTCCCAACAGAACGCTGCCGCCGGCCCCTCCAGCAGCGGCCCCAGTGAGATGTCCAGTTGGGATCCAGAGCATTGGGATCCAGATCCGGGCAAACCTGCTGGCCTGACAACGCTCGTCATTCCGTCGGTGGCGGAGAGGTATCGTATGTGGTATGCTGACGCTAGAGCTGAGGCTTTGGTCAAAGCTGAAGCTTCCGTTGCTCATGCCGCGAGAATCGCAGTGGAAAAGAGGAAGAGGAAGGAAGATGAGAGGAAGAGGAAGGAAGAATAGAGGTGACTTCCCGAAATAGATTATCACCATATGCAGTAATCTGATGAAGACTAGGATGAACCATCAGCAAAAGGGGAAAATCCTTACATGTACTTACATAGCCTTATAAAGCCCACTTTCCTTGGATTGCACACCAGAATGGGGATGGGTCTTGCAAGGTAACCGCAACGGACCTCCATGAGTTGGCAAGAGTTCCCATTTCAATCCAAGGCCCGGGAGAATGGCTATCTAATACAAGAATACCACCAGATTGCAACAGCATTGGCAAGACTTCACCAGAATAATGGTCCATGCAAGTACATCCCTGAGCTTCCAAGGTATTCAGTCATATCACGGTAGAAAAAAACAGTTATATGACAATGTTGCTTAGCATATTCTACTCTATGAGAATTCCGCAGTGTACAGTGTATATAAGTTACTAATGAAGACATATAATTAATTATTGGTATTTGTGGGATTCGAACTCTCGAACTTATCAACCTATATATATCCAGGTCACACTTACCGCTGAGCTAATGTACTGCATAAGGAAATAGCGGAGACAAGCTTATATTATCCCGATTTCAACACACCAAGCTTTCATCAAAGCGTTCATTCATCAAGCAGCTTGTGCTCAGACTGTTGATGCTGAAGAGGGATCCGAGACTGAGGAGACTGAGGGAGATGAATCAGACAACATCGAAGACTTCAGACCAGAGGATGGCGAGGATTTTAGCATGGAGGACATGTATGCTGCAGAAGGGTATGCTCCACTGTAGCATTTCTCTTATTCTCTTTCTGTCCTAGCCCAGCCATGTATTCTATTGCAACTGTATACAATCCGACACCTGCCTGACATCGGTTTGAACTGAATTCCATGCTCAGATGAAGTCTCCCAATCATCTCCCTACCTGGCCACTCCATTGCCTGGCCTTCCATCGCCATCCAAAACTCCCGCCATCCTAACGTCGGCTTGGAATGGGTCCCCATTCAGGCCCTGTCTTGCAAATCTTCCCCAGTCTGGCGTTCTCTTGCCTCACCATTGCTGGCCATGCCAGCGCTCGCCAGTCGGACGGTTGCTTGGATACGTCACCTGACCATCCAAGGGTCCTGCGCTTTTGCTGATGACGGACGGTCACCGGTCACCAGTCAAGGAATGGCAGACCACAATGACTTGCCAATAACTGCAGGACATGCTCACAACCTCTACGTTTCTCATCTTCTGTCAACCTGGAACGTCCGAGCGTACGAGTTCGCAAGTGTGAGTTAGTCACCGCAACAAAACATTTTTCTAACTCTTACTATATGGCACTGGGCAGATTCTGTTCACTGCTTCTGCATATCCCGACACGCTTACTGCAGCTTCTATTCGGTATGCCTCTGTGTCCCCCATACACACGTTCACGTTCAACGTCGTCCCAAGTTGACTGAATTTCCAAGGGGGATTGTAACAACGCTTGCTTTGCTCCTCTTCTCGCCTTCGATCGGGTCATGGATCGATCACACGCCTTCCAGGCTGAAAACATTGATTGGAACCATCTCTGTCAATCGGTCTGCCGTGCTCATAGCCTGTATCTGTTGGCTACCCATTATCAGCGTCGGCAATAATTCAGGCAATGATGACCAGCACGGGTTCTCGACGGACTGCTCTTCCAATTCGACAACACATCTCAGTACGTCCTCGAAAGCGATGCATCCCCTTTTACTCCCGTGGGCCAAAGGAACGTTGTCGGGACCTGCGAAACATCTCGTCTTCATTGCCATTCTGCTCATCGGGATCTTGGAGAAGTTGAGCGGATCGGCGAACATGATCTCTATGGAAAGAGATTGGGTTCCCACAATTGCGGCTCCACCCCAGACCGAACAATCATCCCACTCGGACGTCTCAGTTTCAGTTTCAGCTTCAGTTTCGTCACGGTACACCTTGACCCATCTGAACGCCGTCATGCGCCGCATAGATCTGATATGCAAACTCTTCAGCCCTATCGCGATCTCCCTCATCATCTCCTTATTCGCCAACTCAGTTCGTGTTGGGGTCGTGGTCGTTGGTGGGATGAGTTTGGCGAGCTGGAGTCTGGAGTGGTGGTGTGCGCTCAGAGTCTGGAGAACGAGTCCACAGCTGCGGCGACCCAAGACCCCAGTCGTGCCAGGCGATGCCCCACATGATGATGGTGTTGAATCCCAGCCATCAGCGCCTTCCCGGGACTATCTTCGTAGCTTGAAACAGTATTTCGGTGCCGATGTTTGGATGCCCTCGGTGGCCTTGGCAATGCTGCATTTGTCGGTGCTCTCATATTCCGCGCCATTCATGACGCATTTGCTGAATTCCGGGTTTTCCTTGGCATTGATATCCGGTGCCAGAGCCGCCTCGGGCGTGGTTGAAGTGAGCAGCACCGTTGTAATGCCCTGGGCTGTATGGGTCCTGTCAAAGCCACGGAGAAGTACTATACTTCTTTCCCCTGAGGTATTGGAACATGATGACGCTTCAGAGCAGAGTCTGCTACTGGCTCCAGACCGAGGCAATCGCCATCGTTCTGGGGACAACATCACTCAGGGTCTTGTCAGAGTCGGACTGTGGGGACTTTCGGGACAGCTCATTTGCCTGGTGAGTCTTTTTGGTGTAATAAATCCATGTTTGATCTGAACGGTGGTAAAACATTTAGCTCCCGGTTTTCCTTACTCTCTGGAATATGCGGAGTCAGGGAACGGGACTTCCGAATCTCACCATGTCGAAATTATTATTATTTCTACGAGGTCCCTCCCAATTCTCGTCATCAAACCGAGCCCTCGAGACGTTTACCCTCTTCTTCTTCCTATCCTTAAGCCGCCTCGGATTGTGGACGTATGATCTTACAGCACAGCAGCTTTCACAAATCCGTGTCCCGCCGCACCAGCGTTCATCTTTCGCTGGGACGGAATACTCGTTCGTAGCGTTGTTTGACCTCCTCGGTTATATTGCAGGGGCTGTATTGAGTTCCACAGAGCAGTTTCGATGGCTCGCACTGGGAAGCCTGGCTGCTGTGGGCACGAGCACTGTCGTGTACGCCTTGTGGTTAAGAAAGGAGAGGGGCCATATCATGCATTTGGAGAAGATTGAACTAGGGTTCCGATTTTTGGGGTTAAATCAACGCTGAACGTTGAACGTTGAACGTTGAACGTTGAACGTTGAACGTCGATCCGCCTCAGAATTCAGGGATTTTGGCGGGCGGATAAAAATTTAGCGCTGTTCGTACGTAAGAGTCATATAACAGCGTGGGTGCCGCCGTTCCCTACATACTTTATACCACTGGCAGCGTTGATTATGGCTGCTGCAAACTTGAACTTGAACTATGCTTGTCTGTGTCTCAACGTTCGAATACGAGCCAAAGCTGGCGAACAAGTATCTCCCGTGGTAGTTGGTTACACTCGGTTCGAAGTCGAGGAAATATATACCGTTTGTCGCGTTCTTTTTTGGCCAGTGTTTGCTACCTCTCGTATCGAGAGCTAACAAGTTAGTCACTTATGCAGATTCACCCAAAGCTCGTCGATACTATCTTTTGTGGAAGAACCCCTGACTTGGATTGGGCAGACGACAGATGCCTCGTCACTTGTCTCTTTTGCCAAACACTGGTTTACGGCGTGCGCTTTCAACCTTGTCGTCGAACTCAACTCTCTCAGGCTGGGACTGCCCCGATGGGCAATGCTGGGTACATTTTTGCGCCGCCCTCCGGCAACCTGGTATGTTTTGGTGTTATATAGATGGGGGGCCCTGAATCTTTTATCACTGACGCGATAGATCATTCGCCCTCGTTAGACTGGTGAACATATTTCTGAGGCCCTAGGATCACCTTACTTCTCCCAAACCTTTCAAATTCTTCTCAGCGTACCCTCGTTCAAGTCCAGATCGAAGACGACGACGACATGGTTCGGTCGTCGCTTTTCCTTGTACACCGTTGATCCACATCGCATTAATAACCCAACCTTCGAAAATCTTATATATTCCGATTTTTGTGCGATCGCCATTCGACGCTTGGCGCAGAACTTGAAGCAGGGAACGCTGGTGCCTGCATATGCCCGAGATGTCGAACTTGAACGTAGTAGTAGGATCCAGGTTCGCTCAGAGTTGGAAATGTTTATTCGGCAGTTATACAACCGACAACGGAAATGCTGTGGCATACGGAACGGTCTGAAGGCCACATTGACCCAGTTTCTGGGCCCTGTCGATCTCGAGCTTTCCAGATCTATCAACAACGATCCACCGGAAGAGTATTTTTCGACCTTACCCTGCCACGACCTGGACACCTTGACATGTACACCAGGGCACAACAAAACCATTTCGTCATCACCACGATGCCCAGCGACTCACCTGTCCCACGCAGTGATCGTAACCCGCAATTTCGCTGATCTTCCATCGGAGCTTGCTTTGAACATTCTTGGCCACACACATCCCGTCTTTGGACGCCCTAAACAACATCCTTTCATGGTGTTTTCAGACTACTATCGCGAGCGCTCTTGTTTTGCTCGACTTGCCCTTGTATCACGAGGGTGGGCGCCTTTGATATCTGACGTTCTCTATAAAACCCTGGTCGTACCCTTTCAACCAGTCATGGACAGTCTTCCTCTCGCTCTTGAGCGATATGGGCCTCGTGTGGAGACCTTCATCATCGATGGCGCCATACGGATATACGACAAGGAAGCACGGCAGGAATATTCGGTTGTCATTGGTCGCTGCCTTGCTCTAAGTACCTCAGTGTCCTCCATTGAATTCTACGACACGCACAACCAGTTCATTTTCGACAAAAATGACTGGCTTTATCAAATAACGCCACCTCTCCGCAAGTCCGTCAAGTCCCTTGCATACCACTCTGGCACTGCTGAACCTGGCGCAAGACTCTCATTATCGTCGTTGTTGCTAGGTCTCGGACGCGACCTCGAATACCTCAGTATCCAGGATTTGTTCTATTCGCGCACATCTTCCTTGATCTTTCCAATACCAAAGAAAATGCCTTGCCTCACGCATGTTGTGATCAAAAATGGCCATCCGCCTGCACGCGTACTCAATAAACTTCTATCTCACGCATTTTCGACTCGCTGGTACGACGGTCGCCGATTCAAGGAGTCCCCTTTACGACAGCTCGCGATTTTGGAAGTAAACACCCTCAATGAAACAACGATCATCGATATCCTTCATATCAACGATGTCCGTTTTCGGCTCACTAGTCTCCGAGTGCGTTTACCCCAGTCCCAGGAGGTCACTCCAGAAGTGTGCAGGTTCCCTGTTCGTCTTCTGGGATTATGTACTTCGCTTGTGGACTTTTCTTATACATCGCCGGCTCCCTCTGATATTTTCATGCATCTCCCACCATCACTCCAGAGCCTCGAACTCGCTATAGTTATCTTCGACCCCACCATCACCTCTGAACCAGCCGCGATGCTTTCATCAGCAGATCCCATTCTAAGCCATCTCCAGCAGCAGCTAGGTCTGCCACCCGGCGTTTCGAGTCTCCGGAGCCTGTCAGTCGTTTGGAGAATGTGTACTGGGTATGCGGGACCAACGTTGCACCACCGCAGCCGCAACCAAGAACGAGAGTGGAGACGCCTTAACATTTCATGGAGTGATGATCACAGTAAACTGCGATCTGTGTGCAAAGATAACGGGATTTCTCTAGACTGCACCTTCTGGATTGACGTATTTCATTTTGCCTAGAATTTCTACAGGTCGGGGGGTTGGAGTATTACGCCGATATGGTAGACACCGAAACCACGAACGGTCGACCTTGTACATTGAGCAGGCAGAAATCATGCGGTAATTCAGTTTTTGTTATTAGACCTTCTAGGTAATACTACCCATTGCCTATCCATCAAGTGGCACCACAAAACGAATACTAGTAGGCCATGAGATTAGTTGAGGGCAAGTAACGGTGCCGTCTTTTTGGGTAGTCTCTATGAGGGGACTCTTTGGACAATAATAAAATTCCATTCCGGTCACAAACTTTCGCTTGGTTACACTAGATTTTGCACATGGCTTGCCTTAAAAGGTAATATTTTGACGTAGCAATAATAATCTTTGACAGATAAGAATTGATTTCAACTTTTTGAAAATAGAAAACCGTTGTAGTTTTTTTTTTCATCATCATTTTTGTTTCATTTATTTCCCATTGTCAGTTTTTTTGTTGTTGTAAAAATTTTCGTCGTGGTAACTGGTAAAAAAACTTCTTAGGAAAAATTTTTGTTGTTGTAAATTTTTTCATTGTGTAACTGGTAAACGACTTCATAGGAAAAATTTTCGTCATTATAAATTTTTTCGTTGGGGCCTATGACAGCCGTTGTGTTATGGGGCAATGAGCTTACACTTTGGGGTTCCAGCACGGTGACCCCCCGCCCTTCTCTTCCGACTCCATCATCCATACCCATGTCTTTAGATCCACGGGAAGGATGTGGGCAATGTGATTGCACGTCATTTTTTCCACAAACCCTTGAGGTGAGTCAGCCGTGCCTTGATCAAACATTCACTGTGATTTTCTTCGCGCAAGAAGACAAATCCAGCAACCTGTACTTGCTGGTGTAGCCACGGTTATCTAGTCCATCGTACTCCAGCACCCCCAGCGCCAAGTCTACCTCCAAAAGGTGGATGTCAATTATCTGGCTGTTTAGCCTTTGCAAGTGTACGTTTCTCAATTGAAATATGACAACAATAGTGGCTCAATTGCCAGATCTAGATGGCTCTTGTCATTCGCCCAGATACAGTATGTGTTTGTGGCCGGCACTGGTTTTCTCATGACAATGTCCAGTGTGTTCTTCATGACATTCAGTTGTTTAGTGTCATGCTAACCTCTGCGTCATGTACAGAATGCCAGCTGTTTCCACGTCCACATCCCAACCAGCAGTCTCCCTTCCTCTAAACCTAGCCCCCAACGTGCCACCAGCAACCCTTTGGACTGGAACCCAGCCTCCGATTGCAGGCTCTGCAAATGATAGACGAATGGAGGCTGCCCGAAACCATCGTCCTACTGGTGTTCCATCCTCTCATGTACCTGACTTTTCATCTCACGGTCGTAGTAATACTGGCAACACTCGTACACGAGGCTCATCTCACAAGGCATTTCCATCGAATCGGGCTGCAAAAACAAAAGTGACTTCCAAGACATTTGAAGTTCTTTTCTTCCCTTATTCGGTATGCACACATGTCTGAGTTCCAGGTCTGCTCACAATCTGGTGCAACAGCCTTTCAATAATTGTGGTCCCGAACATGCAGAGGACCCCCGTCCAAAAGAGATACGTGTTTTCTATGAGAAGCTCCCCGACCTTGTCCATCATTTCCGCTCAAATGGCCTTATGTTTCTGGTTACCCTCGATGAATCAGCCAATAACTCAATTCTCAGCCAACTCAATTCCCAAATCTTCTCGCATTTCTCAATGTGCCATTTGCATTTTACATCGACAGCAACTGATATCTCGCCTCTGACTGAACTACAATATGAAAGGTTGCCGTGGTGTCTTCTTGTAGGAGGTAATCAGCAATGCCAACGTGACTCTCAACTGGTCAATCTCTACAATATCCAGACCTACGCATTTACCATTGCCACTCTAATCAAAGTCTCAACGAAACTTCCCCATCCTCTCACACCTGATGCAGCTATGATTATGCTCGGTAACGACTTTCATCTTTTCAGAGATTTCATTTTGTTAATTATCTCCATCTAGCTCCTTGCCGTGGACGAATCTGGGGTCCCATATCATCTGAATCCAAGGAACCCCACCCATGCTTTCCACCTCGTGCTATCTCTCATTTTCTCTCCCGTGATGATCCTGATGAACAAGTAACTTGCTTCGATACATGCCCGACATACGTTGAACCTCTATTTCTGATGGATGATGGTGACCCTCCCTATCATGTCCGTATTTCTGTGTCTACCGAGTCTATGTTGACAAACCCCCTCTCTATATATATATATCAGCTTCTAGACGACGAA
This sequence comes from Hygrocybe punicea, assembly GCA_963556145.1. Lineage (NCBI taxonomy): Eukaryota > Fungi > Basidiomycota > Agaricomycetes > Agaricales > Hygrophoraceae > Hygrocybe > Hygrocybe punicea. The sequence goes on from OY744464.1 coordinate 1,489,371, forward strand.
GGTCCCAGTAACCATGGCACATCTGGACAATCTCACCCGGTGATTCCATACTCAATTACATATTTGTTATTTTACTGACTTGTCAATAGTCGATTGAAATTCCTAATCCAACTGCATCTGCGACTCCCTTTCTATCGTCTGTACAATCATTCAGTAGCCCAACCAGTATCAGTCCGTCCATGACACTTGTTATGCATGTTCGGTTGTCTGACTTGCCAATAGGTCATCTCAATCCAAGTTTTTCATTCTCAACCTTTCACATTCCGCATAATCGCAATTCCATACCATCATCTGCCAGTGCAAGTACTTCAAGTTCCGCATTGTCATCAAGATCATCTCATTCTTCCCATATTGCACTGCCTACTTCTCAGATTGTTACTCGCAGCGCAACTGCACGGCGAAGCCACATTACTAACGTTATTGATCTCACAGACGATCATTCTCCTCTTCACGAACATTCTAACCATCACAGCTGTGCCGCCTGGATTGCATATGTCCAAGATCACTGTCACCTTCCCCAAAACCTGCCGCAAGCATCCTTTGAAGCGATTAGTGTCGAAGATGGTGCATCTGCGTTGTTTTCCTACCTTGTAGCTCAGGCATCTGGTGCCCGTCCAGATGAATACACGTTACCTGATGGAGCTTCAATCCCTCACGAGTTCCCTGTTGCCAGTTTTTTCAAATGCTGGCGTGATTGGTATATGTGAGTTCTGGTACATCAGAAAGGTGGCGGTCCTAACAACCAATGATCAGTGGCGAGGGTGTTGGGACTGCCGTTGAACGAGCCGTTATCAGAGCGGCCATCAAGATGATGGTGGAGAATACGAAATTCTGGAAACTTCTCAACAGCGATGAAGGCTACTATACCATTGCCCTTCGTCCAGGAGCCCCAGTCATCACCCGACTTCATTATTTCAAGGCATGTGGCATGCTTTGTCTCCTGCACTTGTACATTCTCTCTGTTGGCCCCGATCCAGTCAACCCATTCCTCCTCGAATACTCCATCAATGGTCTCCCCGGCATTATGAAAACCAGCCTTATATCAACATTGGCGCCACAAACTGCAACTCGATTGAGGTCGTGGCCTACTGATCCAAATGTCCCTTTGCACCAAGACTCCAACATTCACGATCTTCGCTACATTGTTTCTGAGTACTTGGGTATGAATGTGAGTAATCAGTCTCCAGCTAGTTCACTCTGACATGAGTTCTGCTTAGCCCGTTGAACTTCAACTCGAATCTGTATCGCAAGAAGAGCATGTTGCGTTGACGCCCCTGATCTATTCGGGTGCATTGCTCCAAACCCACCAAGATTGTGAGCAAAATGCTGAATTACTTGCATTTCGTGATGGCTTCAATGTCCGCATAAGTCCTAATATTCTGGCCGTCGATGTAAGTGTCTCGGAGTCTGCTATGTATATCCTAGTGTTGATGAACCGGCAGACTTTACGAAACTCATCGGAAACCATCTTGAAAGAGGTTTATGGGCGGGTTGTCAAGTCTCCGTCAGATGTTATCAACCTCATAAATGTACATGTCGAAGACGATTTGGACGAGAATCAAGAACCGCAATCCCACAACAATCTCCTTGACCATTTCCTTCTCTGTTTCTCTCGTTACCTCCGTGGCGCTGGTCACCCAAACCATCCAAATCTTAGCCCGGACGTTATACCACCTTCTTTTCATGAAGCAGCAAAAGATGATTTAGCATTTCGTGCAAGGCGCTTCCTGTTCATGGTCAGTGGTAGTGAACTCTTACTGGGAAATGGACAGCATATCACTGTACGTGATTTTGCTGCTCATCATATGGTAGTCATAAGCTTATTTGGTCCATCAGATACGCCTTGTCAAGTCCTTGCCATTACGCACTCAACCTACAAATCAACAAGATCAGGTACCAGGTAGTAGGCAGGCAATTCGATCGCAAGTGCGTAGTTTGCTCTCCGTGCTCTATGTACAAACTGAATGGACAATGCAGTCTGATATTCCGTCGCCATTCTTTTTACGCACATGCATGATGGAGCTATGTGTTCCCATCAACAACGCCTCCAAGATGCTTCTCCTCGACTTCGTTCCAGATGATGATCAAACAGCCACCTCTTTTGATACCTGGGCTCATCAATCCCTATTCCAGCTTGACCATGGCAGCGAAACCTTCAACCAAGCTTGATGCTCTGCCTTTGCATGTTATCGCCATAATCTTTCCATCACAGTGCCACTTGTATGCTGTCTTTACCCGTAAACTGTCCTTACGCATGCAATCACGATTCACAATTAATGTCCATTTGCACAAACGAGCAATTGAAAAACAAATTGAACACGCTACTACATCTTCTACTAGTAGTCTCTCTTGGTAGGCCCTCTCTGCTGTGCTGGTCGAATTGTAACCGAGGCCCACATCCTTTCGACGATTGGATTCATCAGAGAGGATAACACTGGCGCACTGGCATCATTGCTGTATGTGATTGAATAACAAAATCGACTTTAGAATTCAAACCTCTCACCGAGATTGGGCAGAATCACTTCGCTCCTGAGGCTGACTGGTTTGGATCTCGGACTCAGGTAGGTCAGGTTTGGCTAGTAACGAGCTCAATCCTGAAGGCGCAAAATACCAGGATCATAGCACAGTACCTTTGTCACAAGTGCTCGAGTCCGACGGCATGGTTGTGGTGAAGATTCCACTCACAGATGGTGGGCTTATGTACCCTGCCAGTGCTGCATCTCGATTGGATCCACCAAGAAGGAGTCGTGTTTGCACAGATCCGAGGGTTTTCGAGGTGAACGTCTTCCTGCACCGGCATGGAATTCCTAAAATGGTGCCGAAAACTGCCTCGCAAACGCAAACGCAGTTCAACACACCCGCGTACAACGCCAACGAGGGTGCAACGGTTAGGGAGTGGGGCAGAAACGCCCAATGCTGGGGCCAACGCCGCCAGAGAGACACCGCACCCTCATGTGTGGTTACCACACCTTTACAATAGGCCCAGGCACCTTGCCCCATTGCAAACGATACCACCATGGTTCACAACTCGAACCACCCCCACACACCTCCATTGATGGAAATGGTGCCACGTACCCACAATGACGAATTCTACCACAACTGAGCCGGTTGCCCTCACGTCCCACCAAAATAACGCCAACAACGCCGGCAGTCCTTGGCGCCTCCTCTACCACAAACGGCCACAAAACATACCCTCTCTCACAAGCACCGGGTAACGTGTCACATCCACGTTCGCCCCAAATCATGCGTCTCGATAAAACGCGTCCTAAAACGCACCTCCACCGATGCCAGACCAATCCATGCCCACGCTAGCCCAAAGTCATGATGGCGCAGCCTGGGTGCCGCGGTTGTGAACGTCGAGGCCAAATGACGTCAAAACATGAGCTGACACGTTCGCAAAGCCTTGGGAGGTGAAAAAATGCGAAGATGAGGACGATGAACGACGCACTGACAGATGGAGGAGGTTGACGCGAGGTTGAACTAGGAGACGCGACGGGGTTTGGTGAATGACCGGGATGATACGCCCGCCCTTGCTAGCATTCCTTCGTCTGCCACGCATACCCAATCACCTCCACGCCATTCATCTGGGCTGAAGAGGCCGCGTTACAACCAGCTCACCACATTTCCTGACCGTTTATCCGCCTCGCGACCTTTTGGTCATCCACTCCAACTCCCGGCGACGTCGCCACCTTGCAACGCCTTCCCGACGATTACGGCCACAAGCTGCCTCATTCGCCCCGTATTCCCTGCTCCCACGCCTTTTTGACACCCCAGCCATGTACAACCCCATTACCACGTAAGAGTCTACATCCCTGACTGCAGATGGGCTCATCCAATCTCACAGAGCCCCGTCTGACCTTGCGTTCGCCCGTGTCATCCTGAATTCATGGTTGCCAGCCATTTAGATCATCCAGTGGTGGCCACTGGCACATTCAAGGCAGTATGTGGGGTAAGAGATGACCCATTCATTACTAGCAATTCAAGGGTATATTATCGCACCGATTTTCTCAATTTGTAGTTGTAATCCAACTTTTTCACACCGTGATGCATGGCCCATGTCCCTGATCCGAGTCATGAGCCAATATCTCTGCAACTAACAAGCATACATATTGCATTTGCTCAGCTGGGCCGTCGTGTCGATGTTGCGCTCCACACTCAGATTGGCGACTACGCTCAGCTCACTGAGCAACGCAACGAATGTCTGCGACTTTCTTCGCTAGTCTTGCAGGCGAGTACACATGACGAATTGTTCACGCAAAGTGGAACTAATTTCAATTTTTAGCAAATGAACTACATCCCTAATGAAGAGCGTATCATTATTGAAGCGAGTATTGATAACATGTTGGCATGCCTTGATAAAGCATCGCAGCTCTCCGCTGACCCTCCCGATGCACCACTGATGCCAACAGCCACTCTTACCCACACAGGGAGTCGAGGCCGACCACACATTCATATTGAACCTAGCATCCTTGCACCTGCTCTCATGCTTTGCGGTCCTGCACATCTTGCTCCAGTTTTTGGTTGTTCCTCCCGCACTGTCCGCCGCCGAGCCCTTGAGTATGGCTTAGCTGAGCCAGGACCACCAGTTTATGTGGAATATGAGGATGAGGATGGTACAACAACCTGATTCTATAGGTCGTCAACAGGTGCCGTATCAGACATAGCTGATGAAGAATTAGACAAGATTTTTAGACAACTCCTTCATATATTTCCAACGTTTGGACGGCGTATGATCAATGGCCATATACGTCATCTTGGCCATCGTATACCGCGAGCTCGCCTGGAGGCGGCATATTTTCATGTCCATGGACCTTCGACCTCCTCTTTTGGACCTCGTCGCATACAGCGCCATGTGTACTCGGTGCCAGGTCCAAACTCCCTTGCGCATCATGACGGACAACATGGTATTTTTGACACATTCTAGAAATCAGTAACGATTCTAATGCCTAGCTTATTCAAGGCTTGATACAATGGAAAATCGTCATCCATGCCTTTGTTGATGGCTTTTCATGGCTAGTTACTGGTATCAAAGCAAGTAACAACAATCACTCCCAGACTGTGCTCGATCTGTTCTTGGATCTTATTTGTGTGCATGGGATTCCCAGCCAAGTTCGTGGAGATCATGGGACAGAGAATCTTCTGGTTGCTGAGTACATGGAAAACTACCGTGGCATGGAAAGAGGATCTTACATTTGGGGTCGGTATGTCAATTTAGTCTTGACAATGATTTCTATTCATCATCCACCACAGAAGTGTCCACAACATTCGTATCGAGCGACTGTGGTGTGATGTTACAAGCGGCTTTGGTGCCAAATGGAAGATGTTTTTTCAGAATCTTGAGCTCCATGATGGTCTCAATCCAGATCTTGATGCACACATCTGGCTGCTACACTATCTGTTCCCTCCTGCGATCAACCAGGATGCACTTGATTGGGCAGAGGCTTGGAATTCTCACCAGATAACCATTCATGGAGAGCGACAACGAAGTCCTCGTGATATGTTCTTCTTTGGAATGCTTCAGAATGGCCCTCGTGGATTGGATGGGATTCAGGATGCTCCAGAGGAGGAGATCGAGAACCTGGACGAGTATGGGATAGACTGGGAAGAATACGATGACAACCGCATTCGAAATCACCACATCACAGAAAACCATCTTGATAACGACAACCCCAATGACAACCCTTTCTTCACTCATCGTCCTGAGCAGCTGTCTCATGTTGCTGTTGAAGTACCAAACTCTCCTTTTACTCCTGATCAACTTCAGATTATCAAAGACCGACTTTCTAGGCTACCACATTTCAGCTTGCGTAGCGTGGAAACACAACGGTTACTTTGGATAGATGCATTACACATTTGTAGTACCTTTACTTAAATAAATGATTACTCCAAGTCCCTGGCGGCATGGCCTGTGGTGTGTAGATTGTCTTGGGACATGGGGGACTGCTGTAACAGGGTAAGATCTCGCTACTTTACATTTCTAAATAAGGAAATCCCCAACAAAATATTTTACAGTTGACGAAAATTTTTACTACGATGAAGTTTTTTTACCATGACGAAAATTTTTACAACAACAAAAAAACTGACAATGGGAAATAAATGAAACAAAAAAATGATGAAGAAAAAAAAAACTACAATGGTTTTCTATTTTCAAAAAGTTGAAATCAATTCTTATCTGTCAAAGATTATTATTGCTACGTCAAAATATTACCTTTTAAGGCAAGCCGTGTGCAAAATCTAGTGTAACCAAGCGAAAGTTTGTGACCGGAATGGAATTTTATTATTGTCCAAAGAGTCCCCTCATAAGTCTCAGTCTTATTAAAACCGAGCCTAAATAAATTTAGGACTCGGAAATCTGGCTGTAGACCGCCCTCAATCGCTTGATCAAGTAGAAAGTTTAGAGCAAACCATGACAGCAATAATCAGACCTTTTTTAAAATCGTCCATGTCTGTCGCCCTTTTCAAATCCCTTTTTGTTTGCATCTTTACTTTGTATGTATTTGGACCCCCCCCATCTCTGTCAAATCCCTTTTATCACTAGGTCACTCCCCGACTTCATCGCGTCCTCCTACCTCCATTGTCATCAATAACTTTCCGTTTGTCCACCGTCCATCGACCTCTCACACTTTTACATGATTACTCAAATCCTTTTTATCACTAGGTCCCTCCCCAACTTCATCCCGTCATCCTACCTCCATTGTCATCAATAACATTCTGTTCGCCCATCATCCATCGTGCATCTCCCTCACCAACTATTCCAGGCATTTCCCATGTATCAGTTCCACTTTGAACACCATCAGTGTCCACCGCAAACTCCTTTTCTTCCCCTTCGGGTGTTTCACTTCTCCACGGACCGGTGAGAATGTGTATGTGAGCTGCCCCTCGATTCTGTCTCTCCAGTGTTATACAAGGTGTGGGTGGCATTTACGGGGGCCCTTTCTGTGTGGGCCCGCCGTCTTATTATGATGGGTGTTCGTTTCGGACATATGATCCCAGCTCTTTCTGATGTCATTCATGACCTTGGCACCTTTCCCTCCAGTGTTTCCCTGCCTCCTCTTCCTGTTGCTGCCAATCATAATAGCCTCCGAATGTTTCGATGACACTTTGCCCAGATTTGACAACACTGAGAGCATTGTGCCTCACCTCAACAACACCCAGTCATCAAGATTCATAGTTTCCCGTTTACTCTTGTGCATCAGCAAATCAGCATTTTGTCTGAGAACACTGAGAGACCTGAAATTCTCTGAACCATCTGAACCATTTCTGAACCATCTGAACCATCTCTGAACCATCCGAACTGTCTCTCTGAACTGTCTGACGTGCAAAATAAGATATATAATATATAATATAATTAGATAGAAGTGGAAGTTAAAAGGCAATCTCGTTCGCATGATGATCAGCAAACTTGTTAACGTAGTATGATCAGAAGGCTCCCAGTGAATTTGAAAAGGTGATATGACGAGGAAGGAACTCCTCCCCAAACACCAGAACAAGCAGGGCTCCTCGCAGAATGCATTCAGTATGAATGACAGCTTGAACTGGTGTCCCATTGTGATCCCGGTCCGGCTCAACAATCCACATCCCAGTATCTTCACAAGGGGCATCACCAATTGTAGAAAACCACTGCACTAATGCACATGGGTATTGCTTCGCTTCGTGAGTGAACCTAAAGAAGAATCGGACACGGGCAACATGCAAGCTACGCATTCCTTCCAGGTCTGAGTCCTTCGTGATGAAAATACAGTCATTCCGCGGCGCGCCACCATACCAAGATGCTGTTGCCCGAATCCTCTCACAATACATGCCCCCAATCCCAGATGGGTCACTGGGTGCATAGAACTTAGCAACTGCTGACGGGACAACATAAATGCGGCTTCGAATGAGGGGACATTGGTCAAGGTCCACTTCTGCTCCAGGTAAGATAGCATCCGGGTGCAGTTGATCATAAAGGAATCGGCGCATGAGCTCGGGGAGCCCTGGAAGGTCAAGTTGTTCTATGAGAGAATGCAGCTGACGAGGATACTGAGATTTGGGTGCTGCCGACGAAGTAATTAGTTACCGAAATTTGCCTTCAGCCAGGAGATTACACACCCGAACGAATTGCCAAAGTAACTTCTGCAGAAACATGGGGACCCAGAACAGCACCCGCATCAGCACCATTTAGTTGAACGTCCAGCGGGACCGGTGTAACCTCAGTTGGATCTGGAGGACGACCACGGATGTCAATGCCAAGCATCCCTCGTTCCATAAAATCAACACGAGATGCGGCCAATTTATCAAGCCGCTGATTGGTAAGGAGCATTTGCCCGAGTGCTTTGTGATGACTTGAACGGCGCCAAGGTTCCTTGACGGCTTTTATGTGTTTAGACTCTGTTATCGACGAGCAAAGTCCATTGAGTGAGCCGAACTGCTCAATAACCCATCGATAGTGGACCAAAGAATGCTGCCTCGGCAATGAAATGCCATCTGGGCAGACACCCTCAACCTCAAAGATCACTTGATCACGATGAAATCGGGCAAGGGCATCATCCACAGCTGCTAAGCTTGCTTCTGTATGGACAGAACGGCGAACGAGGTAGCAGAAATCTAGAAACACCGCTATTGCCCGAACCATTTGGGCAGGTACATGGCTGGCAATTGCAGGGAGATATACCTGAAAAGGAACATTAGCATAAACCGCTCATTGTTAGACATTGTACAGATACTTTCATAAGGGCCTTGGAATCGTCTCCAGTCCATTGTGCAAAGCCTCGGCCCTCTGGGAAACGCCGTAAGCCAGGAAAAGGTGGCACAGCAGCAATCCTGAGTCAAAAATGGGACATTAGCGGCAAAAAAATAAAATAAATGGAAAATGTACCGGCGATCAATGTCAGCCAAGATTCTAGCCGCGCCAGCTGCACCATGTTTGATTTCTAGATACTCATTGACCCAGGTGACCAAATGGTCCTTAAATGTGCCCTTAATGACCTGGTGGAGAAGATCGGATGTAATAAGTTCATGTATGTCGGCGCGAGGGAAGGATGCTGTGAAGGGCTGGCAATAATTTTGAGTTAGCATGCCATGGAGGTCAAGATAAGAAGGTGAATGCATACCGTAATGTCGCCAACTACACCAAAGTCCTTCCACAGCACTTTGAGATCAAATTCCTCAATAAGCACAGCTGAGTAATCTTGGGTGCGATGGAGGCCTTCGCCGTCCAGATTCTCTGGTATAGCTGTGCATCTTGAGTTGATACAAGTCAGTATCCGACTGTGCAGAGGAAAATCACCAACTTAACATACCTTGGGCACCAACCCTGAACGACACATGAAAGAAGTACTTGCTCGGGATAATCCGCAATATAAGGGCCAATCCCATATACTACTCGACGATAATGACCATCGGGACACAGCGTGATCTCTGGTGTAGTCATGCCTGAGCGGAGCGGTTCCAATATTGCGGCCAGAGATGAATGAAATAGTTGACGGCGAAATTTCCGAAATGCTGGGTCGGCCTCGTATTCCTTGTCTGCTATAGGCAGGTTCTGTCAATGATCAACACATCTAGTTTGGATCACGTACTTTTGGGTATGGCAAGAAATCCTAAAATAGAAACTGCATTTTGGTGAGCGCGTCGGGTACTGCTGTGGACATTCCCCAAGGAAGCATACAGTGGGTAATATTGAATGTTCCCTGTACCAACCGATACCGTTGTCTTATCGCTGCCCAATATAATCGGAACAAACATCGCTCCATGGGCATCATCAGATTCTGCAATAATATCCTGAAAATGGCATGTTAGCATGGAATTCAGCCGGGAAAAGAAACCACACACCGCCTGACGCCAAGCCCAATTACCAGACATCAGGTTTGTCCACCTCCGCTTCCCATTCTCATCGAAATCTTGATATGGTGCATAATCGATTTCGTCTTTGAAATCTGGGTTGGCGAGTTGGTTCTGGATCACCAGACGTGGATTGCGGTGCCATACTTCATACTCCGTAGTCATCCATGGTGGGATATTATCGACAGGTTGTCTGCCAGCATATGAGACGGAAAATGAGTCCCATGGTGCATTCCCGAGAGTGGTTGAGTCAATCAAGTCATAGAGATGCTTTTTGCAAGTAAAAGGTGGGGTACCACTGTGGTCGGCCCACATGTCCATAAGATCATTAATCTGTTCTCCTGGCATCTGGTTTCGACGGAAAAGAAAGTCTGCAATCTCAAATTCAGAGCGAGATGCGTAAGGTGAAAAGTCATTAGAAGATTTATTCTCTGGAGTTGGTGGCATAAGAGAATCAAGGTAATTTCCATTCCTGTCACAAGAGATTCCTGGATAATGTGTTAGGAAAATAAATGACGGTGCTTAGAGGATGTACGTACCATCAAGAATTGGATGCCGTTTGTGGGAGCCTGAATTAGGAGTGAATGATTCCGAGTCTCCATCTCCGTGCCAGTTCTCATCCATAAACTCTCGGTTGGCATCAGTCTGAATGGGTGGAGATCGTCGAGGTTGTTGTAGTATTGGAGGATGAATGGAATTCTTATGTTGCGTGTAACCAGAGCGGTTTTTGAAACTCCTGTTCTTGCCTTTACACAACCCCAGGTTGCAAAAAAATGTGCGAGATTGAGCTGACATGTTGATGGCAGTACAAGACGGAGTGGCAACTACAGTTGAAGGCGATGGCCCCAGGCCAGTTCAAAGTCCCTGGATATAGGACTTTAAAAACAAAAATAAAAAGTCGAACGACATGCATACGTCAGCGCAACAAACCACAACTCCGTCAACAATGCCTCCTCCACCCAAGATTCGTGCCCAGACTACTGTCACTAATAAGCAGGTCAAAAAACCTCGAGGACAAAAGCAGAATACTCACCTGGAGTCGGAATCTGTGGCTCCACCGCTTGAATCTCTTAAGCCGGCTAGCAAAGTCCAAGCTACTGACACGTCAGCAGCTGGATCCCAAAACCAGCGTCCACGACGCGCCAATGCAAATCTTCACCCGGGGTTGCCTGATGTCAAGGTAACGAAGCCGCGAAGAACCTCTGCACAGGTCCTTGCCGACAAAATGGCAGCTCTCGCTAAAAAGAAAGAGAAGGAAGATGCTCTTGCTGCATCAAGGGAGGCAAGCATAAAAAGAGTAGCCGCAGTCGAAGATGGGATGGTTGTTGATGAAGAGAAAAGGACAGCTGAAGCAGCTCGGCCACCTGCAGGAAAGGTTACTAAAAATCTTGCTAAACGTTTACCCCCAGTAGTTGAGAACAACAAAGTCACCACGGAAACTGTCGACATGGACTTACTTACTGAAGACTCGGATCGCAATGTGCCAGCCCTTGTGTTTCCGAGCAGGGTGCTTGACCCTGATGAGCAATCCCAGGCGCTGATTACCCCAGAGAGGCTCGCCCTCCGTGTCCGTTATGAGGAGGAGGAGGAGACTGACGCGGGTGCTGGTATGGGCCTTCAGGAGAATGGTACGTTATTACTCTGGACAGTGCAAACAAATACTGACGTGTACAGTACTCCTAGATCGGGACTCTGAAAGATTAGTCGATGTCGATTTTGAAATGGGTGAAGTGGCCAGCACGAAGAAAAAAGGCGTCAAGGCTGCGGCAGCCATTCCAATCGATAACGATGGACCAGCCAAGGTGAAGGAGAAGAAGGTTCACGTATCAAAGCAATCGCAAATCCAATCAGCACGATTAGTAAGGCCTCTCCTTAAAAGGAAACTTGAACATGAGGTCGACGAGCAAGTATCCTGAATTGATTTACCTTGCGATTCCTGATGCATGCTTCAGTTCTGTGAAGAAAGTCAAACACGCAAACCCGGCAGGAATCCTCCCAAAATTCAAAAATAGTGCCGCAAAGGCACCTAACTTATGGGCTAAAGCTGTCACTCCTAGCCACTTCGATTCTGACCCTCCTCGCCAAACTGGCTCATTTGGAGGGAATGCCGATGGTTATGACAGTGCTACCGACATGTATGGTGGCCTTATGGATGAGGATGAGACTGCAGAGGGGGCGGCACAGCCGGTTGTCAAAATGCTAAAAGGCATTCCAGTATGTATAACCATCTCCTGATTTCCGGTTGATGGGTTACTGAAACATATCATTCTTGTACTCGCAGTCCATTGCCAAAATCACAAGGGGTGCGCCTGCCATCAAAGTCGAGATGGAAGATGTCGCGCACTCCGGCAAGTCCAATACTCGGCTCTGTGCAAGCAACCTTCCGGTTGACATGAAGAACAATTGGGCCAACAAGTTCTGTCCGCTCTGGCGCAACTTCCTCGGAACGCTCAATGACCCCTGGGATACCGACGACCCCACAATTAGAGCAGAAATGCAAATCTGCTTCGACTCAATCTTCCCTAACAGTGAACAGGGTACAATTGAGCCGACTGATGTTTTCTTTTCAGTGGTTTGTCATTTGAGTCCTCGTATACTCTTACTAATCATGAATATAAAGGCTATGCAACGGTTTTATGACTGGAGGGCGAAATTTGCGAAGAAGGCTGTTAGCCTGCTTGCCGCCTTCTTTGAGGCTGAAGATGTTGCATCAAAATCTTCTGAAGACAAAAAATGGCGTGCCGATTACGCCAAGTGGGCCCTTGGGCCTGGGCTTCCGTTTTTATATGTCAACGGAGACCCCTCAGTATGTTTTTTCACAAATCATACCCATGCTGATCTTGTACCGTGAATTTTTAGATTAAGCAGGACACATTTAAATCAGAGTTTATCCTCAAGCTTTTAGCCATGCATCTTGCTGATACTGCGAGTGCACCGGAAGAATTTTTGGTGAATGAACCCCCACGTGCAGCACTGATATTATCACTCACGGCGGTGAGTATTTTTGACAGTAACTGACCCATGAGCTGACCTCATACCCAGCTCGAACGTGCTCTGAAATACATGATATCTGGGACATCAACATTTGGTAATGACAAAGCGGCAGATAAATTCTCGGAAACAAACTGGTACCATTCAAGCAAGAAATACGCGGCCTATGTGGCAAAGATTGGCCCGAAAACATGGGCCCAGATAATGCAGGGTGCACATGGCACCAAGAACGCCAGGTCAACCAAGACAACAGCAATAGATGATGGCAACGAGTGTGCAGAAATATCAGAACTGGAGTGAAGTACATGATTTATCTCGAAAGCAAACTGCCACTCATATTTTTCGTAGAATTAGATTTCTTTTCAGCGAAGTCGGGGTGGCAGTGGCGAGTTTGCTTGCAAAATCGTGAGGGGCAGGAACCTGGTTAGACTAGTATAGCATGGACACAATCGTATTGTATGCGAGCCGTTTTTGAAAAATATGATTCTATTTTTGAATCTACTACAGTACTGAGCATCTACCGAAATACTACTGGAATTGATCTGATGCCCCTCTGGTCCAGTTGAGGGTCATCTGATTGTAGTCTGATGTGTCTGGTCCAGTGGGGGATCTACTGACATACCTGGGTGTCTGAACCTATCTGAACTGTCTGCCACAGACACTACCAGACGTCACCAGATCCTTCAGTGGAATTGCTGATTTGCTGATGTGGCTCGTATTCGAACGTTGAGACACAGACAAGCATCAGGAAATTGGGGGGAGGCTGGTTTTTCCACGCTGAGTTGATAAGTGATCTTCATGTTGCAGGCAACTCACCATGCTATACCTAGTTTTATCTATAGTTATAATGAGCCTGAAATTATTCCAGATAATGACCATTGACTACCGCATTGGCAAATATGTGTCAAGGTATATAATGTCTCTGCCAGAATTATACACGTTGACAATTACATGGCTAGGTCAATGCCAGCATGACAGTCATCTTCATCAGGAAATCAGTGGGAAAATGATATGTGATTACAATCTCAGATCTGCCATATAATTTATGTCACACTTTATCATTATGATGACACCTTAATCAAGCCAGGTAATCCTAGGTGACAATGGTAGAAATACATCATGTTAAGCATCTTGTCACTGGATGTGCCATTGGTTGCAAGTATGACACAGGTATGCCATTTATCTTGCAAGAGATAATTCCAGGTGTCCACGGTGAAAAACCATCATGTAATTCAGGTTGTTACCAGATGGGCCATGGACCATAAGTATATACCATTTAGTTGGCAAAGGTTCCACTGGTGAAAAATCGTCAGGTGAATCAGATTGTTACTAGATGGGCCATGAACCACATGTTATATCATTCAGGGAATCAGTGGGAAAATGACAAAGCATTACAATAGCAGAGCTGCAATATAATTTGTATCATAGTTCATCAATATGACGACACCTTGATCAAGCTGGATAATCCCAGGCTACAATGGTAGAAACAAATCATGCTATGCATGTTGCCCTCAATGTGCCATTAGTTACAAGTATGTCACAGGTATGGCATTTATCTAGCAAGAGATAATTCCAGGTGTCAACTGTGAAAGAACATCACATTAATCAGATAGTTACTAGATGGGTCATGAACCATAAGTGCATATCATTTAGCTGCCAATGGTGAAAAAATGTCATGTCAATCAGATTGTCACTGGATTCACCATATGTAGTTGGCAAAGGTACGGGTGGTGAAAAACTATCATGTCATTCAGGTTGTTACTGGATGCACCGTGAAGCTCACGTATATTATCATTTAGTTGGCAAAGGTTGTAATGGTGAAAACTTATACAGATTGTTATCTGATGCACCATTAACCACTTGATATATCATTCAGCTAGCAACAGATAGTCATGATGCTCATTCATCATCAAAGATAATGCAGGTGCATCATAGTGGATATATCAGTCAGGCGGACTTTCCACATCAGTGTCAGGAAAATTGATACTTGGAAACGATTGTTGTTTTGATTTCGCTACGGGGGTTAAGGACACATAGTTCTCATAGCAATCCAATAATAACACAAACATCGATGCGAAGGACAAGTTGGACAACAGGGTATCAAGAATGGTATGACGCTTTCTCACCATCAGGACTGGGTGGGAACTTCAACAACCTCGAGTGCACCCTCAGCGAGTCTTTTGGCGAGTCTCCTCTCTTTGATGCAGGCAAGGGCACTATTGGCCACCGGAGTCGGTTCCTTGTATGTGTGAGGGAAGATTTTTCTGTGTGGGAATTCAGTTTAAGTTTGAATAGAGCACAAAGAAAGCTTACCGATTCCACCAATTAAGGAGGTCTTGAACCTCATCCTTTTCAGATGGTTCCTGGAGAAGGTCGAGAATGCTGTTGTAAAACGTTTCCGAGTCGGTGACTAGATCTGTGCGCGAAAATGTGCTGGAGGAGCACAACGCAAAGCGAACCTAGGTGACACCGTCAGTTGCAATTATATTCAGAAGCAAGAGACTCACCTGCGTAGTGATGTATGCCAAAGAGGCCTTTGTGACATTAGTCATACCGTGAATATAGGCATTCCCGGCTCTGGTTGCTTTTACTTCCTCCTGTTTGACGGAACTTGGTGACGTGAAAACATGCTTGAAGCCCTAACATAAACGTGTCAGGAGATGACAATGACAATGATATCAACATACCGTAATCAAGAGCTGACTCCGCAGGAGCCCATTCCAGGGGTCATCCGGATCGTACGCTAAATTGGCGTAGAGGAAAAGAGGCCATTGATCCCCACGGACCTGCATCTCACCACTCCGGAGCTTCTCTTTGATCCTGCGATGTGTTCAGAGTCATGTAAAAGGCAAAACATATAATTGATTGAGATACCCAGCTATAGACCAGTCTAAGCCTGCCGGACATAGCAACGCACCGGTCCTCTCATGATGGAAACCATGGACACTCTTGACCTTACGATTGATGGGAGGGTAGGGAATAGCACGGGTTACCCGCGGTTTTTGTACGGGTTTTTGTTAATGAGGGTATAGCTGTTGATTTTGTGATCGAAATGCACTAATTTTTGTGTCAAACGGATAAGAACTGAGTGAGATATGGCCAATACAAGATATAGCATCCCATCACAACAACTGATCCTATACTACTCTGATCTTTCCAAAAAATCTTGAAAAATCCGAGTTTTTGGAGTTTTTCAAGATTTTTTGGAAAGATCAGAGTAGTATAGGATCAGTTGTTGTGATGGGATGCTATATCTTGTATTGGCCATATCTCACTCAGTTCTTATCCGTTTGACACAAAAATTAGTGCATTTCGATCACAAAATCAACAGCTATACCCTCATTAACAAAAACCCGTACAAAAACCGCGGGTAACCCGTGCTATTCCCTATGGGAGGGTCAAGTGTTTGTCCCGGCGGGGCGATCCAGTCGACAATGGCGCTCTTCAGCCCTTTCGTATCGTCAGCGCGAGCTCCATTTATACCACCGTCCACCTGCACAACTGCCCTCTTTTGGCTCCTTTTATATTTAATTATGGTAACGAGTTCTCCCATGTGCTCGCCTGTCAACACAACCCCTTTGCCCCCCTTTTGCTTTGGTGGAAAAGGTGACAAATACTCAACTTTGACATCAGCGCTCCGATGATCCCCAGCATTACCTGTCCAAAAGATCGCCACAGTCTTTGCATCAACAGGCCCACATGGTCCGAAGAAGCGGTCGAGCTCTGTTCGAGCCATGCGGCCATCCCATCTTCCCCATTCATATTTTGGACCAAAGCGGACGCAGATATGTCGATGTCCTAGCTTCCTCCAAATATTTGGATTTAATAAGAAATCACCAGGACGTTCTAATAGCTTTGTAAGTTTATATCATTATAAACAGTATTTGAACATCTAACCATATGAAGGGGGAGAAAAACTTGTCCAGTGACTTTCATGTGGTAAAGAATGCACAGGATCCCATGCTGGATCAGTCTCGACGTTGCCATTCCCTACCACATCCAGAGGGGGAGTCTGTTGGCGTGTGGGAGCAGCCTCAAGCCGGCGTGTCTGACGCCAAACTTCAAGTACACTGGGCTCTGGCATGCAACCATCTAAAAAACATCCTGTTGTCCTTATAATGAATAAGGAATTAGTGCCATAACGTCCTAACAGGAGTGAAATTTACATGGAAATGACATCGACCCTTCTAACTGAAGACGTTTTGGCTGATCCTGCAAAATAGGTACTGACTTGATCCAGGTTGCTACTTCTGACTTCACCCACATAACCCTTCATGAATCCATTGGTGACAAGGACCATTTCACCGATCAACGGATCCCGAGCATCACGCATAGTTTGAGGATGCAAAGCAGAAGATGACGACAATGAAATGAGATGGGTAGATTCACGATACGTCCGAAGGTACAACTCTGAAGAACGGACCTAGGAATGCAGGATCTAAGAAAATAACTCATTGTAAATGAAATCCTATCACCTCATCCCCCATCTTGTCCTCTGCGAAGGTGACATCCACTTTGCTTGCTAACACAATTATGCCATGTCATCCTTTCTCCCTTCCTTCGCAGACCTCGACACTATCTCCTACTTGGAAATACCGACACAGGTCATCAATAGAGAAGGATTGGTGGTTCTGCTCTGGGCTGACACTTTCCAAGGTCTGTTTTGAAGTTGAAAGGAGGTCGATCGTCGCACTCCATTTGCTGAGATCCAACGTGATAATCTGGCCCAGTAGCTGTCGTAAAGATCCATGCAAAACCTTGACCTTGTCTCCTGGCGACCACAGAGTCATCACACTTGCTTTCCGGATCGAAGTTGAAATCTGGACACGAAGAGGAGGGTAATTGGCATGACAGAAGGGAATCATTTCACTAAAAGCCAGGCTTGCCTCCACCACAAGCTGTGTTGGAGCAAATGGCTGCGCAAGCAGACCATTATGGAAAGTAGCAGAATTGACAGTGGACGTAACGATGCCATCAATGTCCGTGCATTGGGCCTGGCTGTGGTCGAAAACTCTAGCGGTGAATTTGAACATTCGCCGCTGCTTCTTGCTCATCGTTCGGTATTCAGGTGGGTAGTCGGCATCGGATTGGGGTATTCGTGGTATTAATAAAACAGTGGTAAAGCCATCTGGGCTTGCCTGCATGCTCGCAACGATGCCAAGATCGTTGAAATATCTTGCTAGCTTATTGCGGGTGGCTTTAATCCGTACCCAAGTGCCCACTTGAAATTGATCTCGCCGCATCACGGCATCTGATAGGAAGCGGTGTTCTTCTGCGGGCAAGTACTGGGCATCGCATATCAATGCAAGTTCTCGGCATACTTCATGGAGGACCACAATGTTGTCACAGCTTACGAAGAGGAAACCTGGCATTGTTGGCAAATGTGACACGTCTTTGATTTGTGTATACGTGGCCATATGTTCGCAAATGTCGTTCTCCAGACCAGACTGGAATTTGGTGCGTCAAGAATATTATATGCAACAAAAAACATCACGACTTACATGAACTTTTAGAATCCAATAGTGTTGTGGTGTATCGTCTATCGTGACTAATTCAGTTGACTGTGCGGAATAACGTGCCGCTAAACGCTGCACAATTTGATAGTTGGCCCCGGCTTCATGCTGAGGAGTGAGGAGTGACGACTCGGAAGTGACATGAAAATCCTGAGTGGTCAGATCCTCCCCGCATATCCATTCTGGGAACTTGTCAAAAAACACTGAGGTTACGAAACAAGGTGTGTTACCATCGATAGTTTCATCATCACCACTTTCCTCCGAGTCCTCCTGGTCTTCTTGATCCGCACCAGCTTCGGCTTCAAGGTCAAGGTACAGACCACACTTCGAAGGGGACTCAATGAGAACTCAAGCGAGACGGTTGGATGTACTCACTGCGCTCTTGAAAGGCATGTCGTCTTGATGGAAATGTAACTGTGATACGCAAACTTGAAGTTCAATCTAACAGGTGAACTATTTGAAAGACCAGAGAGGAAAGTTTATTGCGTAATACCGAGTCCCTTTTATAGTGAATGCAAATGCAAATGTCACGTGACTGCAAGTTGCAGCGAGTATTGGAAACACAATTTCTAAATGGTGGCTGTGCATTTCTGAATAAGGAAGCTGCCGAGAACCCGAGGTTTGATGAGCATATTACATAAGATAGATGTAATCCATATATGGCTACACCACATGACTTAGCGTGACAGACAGTAAAATGACAATAGATAATGGTTAAGGACAATAGAAAAACAGGTGTTGCAGAAAAAGATTTAGAGGGCACTTCAAAAGGGGTTGGTGTATTTAAAACCATGATTTTCTATGAGATGAAGGAGGAGATAAGCATTCAGTTCCAATGTTACACAGCATGTCACAAAGCATCACACCAGCTTCTCTTGATTAAACTACTGACCTCCTCCTTCACCTCATAGAAAATCATGGTTTTAAATACACCAACCCCTTTTGAAGTGCCCTCTAAATCTTTTTCTGCAACACCTGTTTTTCTATTGTCCTTAACCATTATCTATTGTCATTTTACTGTCTGTCACGCTAAGTCATGTGGTGTAGCCATATATGGATTACATCTATCTTATGTAATATGCTCATCAAACCTCGGGTTCTCGGCAGCTTCCATAACCAGAGATGCACAGCCACCATTTAGAAATCGTGTTTTCAATACTCGCTGAAAATGGCTGTAAGCTTGCTCTTTGTTGACGGCGTCGCTGAGCATCGGTTGAGCAGGATAAAGCATTCATGGGAATATACGATGCTCATTTCATAACTATTGTACAATGCATTGATATAATGAGAAACGAGGGAGTTGTGGTTGTACTGCACCCTAGTGGAGTGATCACGATTTTCTATTGGGCATAAATAGATGAATCACTGGCACTGAATGAGACAGATTGAAATCTTACCCTTTGATTCAGTCCAGGATCACACCTAGGTAATCCGCAATCTGTTGTCTTCGAACAGCTACTGTGGGAGCTGGGTTTGGGGGTAGCATCGGGAGACCAAGATTGTTTGCGGCTGCTATGCAGTTTGCGGCTGTGGCACCAAATCAGTATTTCCTGCTCATAGAAAGTACAATACATACTTGTAAATCCAATCAATTCCTCATGAGTCCTTGGTGCTGGTGCTTGGAGTAGGCCTTGGAGTCCTTGCAATGGGGCACTCCGACCAGCACTGGAATTTGCAAGGCGCATTGGCATCAAATGTTGGCTAACAGCATCTTCATGAGACATGCAATAATGCCATGTAAAAACATACACTCACGTTTGGTCAATCCTATCAACCGTGGCCTGGATGCCATCAATTTTGGTGCTTAGTTGTTTGATAAGGTCCGATAACTCTCGAATATTATCCCCAGGAGGTGGAATGTTTGGGATGAGCTCAACCTGAGTGATTACATCCCTAAGACCATTAGCAAGCCGATGGAAGTCGGGCTGGGGCTGAAGGACTTCAACCATGATGGTAAAACGAACAAGGTGTGACTCACTCTCTTTTTGTCAGCCTTCTCAATTCAACAACCGACACATTCCGACTCGGAGACCCTATAAGACAGGCCCGATACCAGTATCAGTGGACAATAGAATAAAAAATTAATAATATTTTTGAATGGAAAGAAATAATCATATCAACACAAACAACATAAGTTATATTCAATGTGTCTAGGTGTTTATTTGTCAGGGATTGACTAGAGACTGTTGACTGTAGCAAGCATTTACAGGAAAGCTGGGAGAGTGGAATCAAAAAAAAATCTGCCCTGCGGGGCGTGTTATAGTGTTTCCAAATAAATATCCCATGCAGTAACTAAGGAAAATTGGAGAAAATACTTTCCAAAGCCATCTTATTCTCAGAATTTTTCCAGAATATTCTCGAATGTATCTAAAGAGAAATTAAATAATCTAGTGAGAAAGTGACAAAAAGAAGTTATATTTTTGTGATACACTATGCAAATTTCCTGGTGTCTTCCTTTTCTATTCAAACTTAACCTGTTAGCTCTCTCAATGCAATAATGGTATGTTCTTCCCTGTGGCCTTATGCCCACACAAACAGTCTTCCTGTTTAATGATTGGACAAAATATTGTATTATTTAAAATCCCTTGCATTTATGAGAATTTTGAAAAGTACAAATGCATTTAATCAACACTGTCATTGCACCATTCAAGCACCATATTTTTGGGATCACTTCTGAGAGAGCTAGATTATTTTTCATCAGACTCTGTTGCTTTGACTCGGAAAGGAAGCTTATGTAAGCGATTTTTTTCAAACTCAGTATCAGAATCGCTATCGTCCACTGCTATTAGTAACGAGCCATAAGACATAAGACACCCAATTGTAATTGGGATCTCCAAGGGCCTGTCTTTCGTGTAGGCACAGTTTCTATCGCGAGAATTAATATAGCAAATTCCGAGTTGATAGCAAATTCCAAGTCGCTTTACGGAAATCCGTAGTTGTTACAGCTTATTTCACATACGTTCGCTGTCTGCCGCAGCATGGCTTCCAGGAGGAAGGTCGTGCTCAACCCCAAGGTTGCACACAATCCGTGTCAATCGCTATTCATTCGCAGGCTTGGATCATCAATGAATCAAAATGCATAGCCATACGGTTACAGTAGACGGTAAGAATATATGAATAACACGACTTCATAAAACTTCAACCTGCTCCCCAATCCGATATCCGGGAAGGCCGCTGTGGAAGGGTGAGGGGGATTTAGGTTTGGAACTGACTGGCGACGAAGGTTGGGATGGAGAGGATCTGTAAGATGAAGATGTCTCATGGGATGAAGGGGATTTGTGGAATGAAGAGAAGTTATTGGTGTGAGTGACCGGCTCGCCGATGTCATCTTGGGAAGTCTCCAGTGACATTTTGAGGATTTCGTACTCCATTCAAAGTAGGACGAGTTTTTGTTTGATTAGCTTATCCTCCGTGACTCTCGTGGCGGCGCACATCCCACGAAATTCGGTCAGTTCATGCTGGATTGGCGGTGAAGGAGGTCGGGATGAATGGAAGTTGTGGGACGAAGGGAAGCCTTGTGGCCGGGCTGACTGAGTAACTGGCTGAGTGCTGGTGTTGGGTTTGTATTCTATCTGCAGCCCTGATTTGTTGATGATTTCGTAGTCCATCCAAACAAGAATAAGCCTCTGCCTAACCAAGGTCTCCTCCGTAGCTCTCGTAGCGACACAAATCTGACGAAATTTAGAGAGCACTTCTTGCAAATGATGGTGCTGGGACCGGGGCCCCATAGTAAACATCCACTAAATAATTAAGTTAGCTAATCACGGAAGCACGCATTGAGTTACATACATGGAGATGATCTGTTATGGGTGTATATTCCAGCTGAACCACTGGCCTCGGGACAGGTATGGACATGAAATTGTGATCCATGGCAGCTACTGTTGTCGTGGTGGAACTAAGGAAGGGGAAATTCCGAAAACTGTCACTTACACAATATTAATATATCATGATTGTTTGCCACAGCCAAATAGGCTCTTGATCCCTACGTGGGAAAATCGGGGATCGATCTGATCAAAATACTCATCCATAACCATCCCACATCATGTGACAACAAAATTGCTGTAACCACCATAAAATGTAAATTATAAACCTGCTGAGGGAAATATGAAAAATGTGAAACATATGTAAATTAGAATTTGTTTAAGGGAAGGGCTAGATTAATTTTAACTTATTTTTTGGTGCTGTATTCAAGGAGGAGATAGATTTTTGGCGACCAAAACATGACTTTTGGGCTGAAACTGGCACCAAAAATCTATTTCCTCCTTGAATACAGCACCAAAAAATAACTTGAATTTATGTACCTCACTTAAATGCATTCCAATTTTCGTAGGTTTCACATTTCTCATATTTCCCACCAAATTTATAATCCAAGAAGAACAGATTGTTGTGTGGGCTGACTCCTGAAACTGCCAGCTTTCTATAGATATCTTGTCAGATCCCTGGGGGACATTTGTTCAAGACTTTCAGTCCTGGTCTTTAGGGAAGATTGGAACAGGCTTTAAATTACAATTGCTGATGCCAACAAATACGGAGATAACGCCTTGTCAAATATCATAGCAACATGTACTATCTAGTCAAAGAACCAAGTTGCTTCTACAGTCACCGGAACTGGGACATTCCGCACCTGAGTCTCTAAGACATTGTACATGGGTTCCAGCGAACCCTGTGAAAAGCTAAACTCCACAGAAGCTGCATATTCCCTGTCTGTCGCCTTTTGAGTAGCAAGAAGAAGATAATAAACCTGCAGGATAGTTAGCAGAGTAGTAGACATGCGGATGGTGAGAGTACTTGCACAAAGAGAAGAAAGTTGCAGGACATTGGGATGAAGCCTATTGCCGTAGAGGTACAAATGAACAGAAAAACTACTTTCCTTCCCAGTGAATAGTCGGACTACAGCAGCCAACAATGGACTTCCCCATGGCGTAACTTTCACCGGCGAAATGTTCTTGTTGACAAAGTCGAGGAAGTGGCCGGTCGTAAGTTGATCCCACAGCTCGGAGCAATTGCCAAACTCTCCCGCTTGTATTCGGGTTATGAATTTCCTTTCCAGTTTCGTCCTCAAGGTGTTTCGTGCCTTTTGAAGTGCTACCTTGGTATGCATGATGAACTGGTCCAGGATGGCATTGGGTAGTTTGGAGGCGTCTCCAAGCACATACTCTTTCCCTCCAGGTGTAATATATTCTTGTCACATGGAAATGAAGGCATTAGATCGCATACACTGCATGAAGTGCCACTCACTATCAGGAATCCAAGCATGATCCTGTTTCTCAGTCCTCAGTAATGTGAGAGCGTCCAGAACATCCCTCTTTATGGCAAGCTTTAGTTCGTCGTCTGATGGCCAGATTGTACGAAGTGGCCATTTCTCGCCAATGATTTCAGACACTTTATACTGCAATAAATCCCACCCATCTGGTAAAGATTCGGTAAATTGATGTCGAGTTTTTCGGACTTTGCTGGGCCCTATATTGAAATAAATTTGGTCAATTATTAATTATGGAAAGCTGTCGTACCGGCAGATGACATTGATAGCTGGGGTGGATACCAAATTTCCGAGGATCCCAATGAGCCGGAAACAGAAGCTGAATCAGACGCTGAATTGGCAGTCAAATCATTGTTAATTCAAGCACATACTGGAAGGCCCGTCATCAACAAATCGCTGTGGTTGCATTTCTTGCGGCCAGAATCGCCCCACGGGCAAAGAGGAGCTCATGGCGGATAGGCCCGTGACTTCAGGTTGATATGGAACAATTGAGGATCGAATCTGGCTGGCATCTAGCTGGTCGTGTGTTCTGGATTGGGTGGAGAACAGCGAAGCTACATTGGTGGTTAGATCATGATTAGCAAGATAAGTAGGGTAGATACCATTGGGCAACGTAAACAATGGGGTGTGACGGGTCATAGCGATCTCCGGATAACTTTCTGTGGATTCAGTTGGGTCGTCCAGGGTTCGTGGTCGGATCTGGCCTGAGAATGCCATGGAGCCCATATCATTTTGATGGTTTGTCCGGGTTCGTGTAGAGAGTACCGACGCTGCACTGAGGTCAGATCAATTCAGGGAATGCCAGTAGGTTTCGTACCCACAAGCGGCATGAATGTTGATGCCGTATAATCCATATTTGGAGTCTCTATTGAAGCCTCGATGCCAGCAGACAACGGAAACGTTGTGTCATAGGCTATTGGGGTTTGGGACTGGTTTGGGATTGTTTCCGCTGAGAATGTGGGGTTGGTATTGATGATGTCTGTTAAGTCGGTTTGTTGATTGAGAAAATCCGTGACTTCGGACATGTCGGTGAATGCTGGCCATTGTAGTATCAACTTATAGGCATGGGATGGCAATTCTGAATCACGTACCACTCAAGTCGAAGTCATCGACCCCAGGCATAAAACTTTCGTCAAAGTTGGAGTTGGAAAACATGACCTGCACTAGCCTCGCCGTTCGTGTAATTAAATACCAAATTTCCCCCCAAATTTCTTGTGGGAAAACAAGGGCCATTGCAACTCAACGTAATCATAGTCATGCAGAACCTGAAAAATTCAATCACCAAAGTAGGCACGTCTAACGGTACGAAGAACATACTGTAATAATAAAGTTTCCATTTGTAGTGAATTGAATTCATTCACCAAATTCCCACACATTGATTCACTACAAATGGTTTAGTAGGGCGTCGTCTCTGGATGCTTTCTGTTAGCGTTGTCCCGCCGGGATGGTCTAGTAATTTAGCCAGTGAGGCCAGACTCTGAAAAATTTATGGCTTAGTTCTCAAGTTACGGGCCTGAGTAACCCCGTTATTTATTCCACGGTAGAAATAATGATGTGAATGTGATAGATGACAGTGCTAGTGCAGTCAGTGCATAGTGAAGACTCGGAAATACCTGTTCGTCAATCAAAATTCTCCCGTCTAGTCGCAAGGAGGCTCCTCCTGGATATGCCATCGATCCTTCCGCCGGTCCTGTGCTTTGCTTCCAAGCCTCTACCCGCCTCCCCATCCCTTCACTCTCTTCCACCGCAAAATACCTCAAGTCCGTACATCCTCTCATTCTCTTCCAGGAAGTCCACCATCACTGCATTCCTATGCTCATCTTTAGCCACTGAGTTCAAGTTCCAAACTCACCCAGACCAGCCAGAGGTCAAAAACCTTGGTAAAGCGAGGCTGCTTATAAAATTAACTGCTTGTGGATGGACGCGTACACCTGCCTGAATCACATCAACCGTTAGGGTATGGTTTATGCCACTTCCAACTGGTTGGATGTACGTAGCATCTTTTCAAGTTTGAGGATGATCTCGCTTGGCTGATGTTTTGATCCTTGTCGCATACTTCTGCATTGGTCCACCTTGTTATCTGGTGAATCGTCGGTGGTAGGTTCCAGAGTTCGCACAAGCAGATTCACCCACTACCATCCTGCGGTTCTGATTGGTGATGAGTGGAGTGTAGATAGTTGTAAATTTTATCGCTTTAACAGAGCTTACTCTCGAGTAAGACAATCTATTGGCAAATCTCCCTAACTACCACTGAAACGGTATAAGAACTCAGATTGGTAAGAAACAGCTAATTTTTTGTGACAGGAGCAGGCTTGGCGAACAGGATGGGCAACTGAGCAGAGAGTAACAACATGAAAGCGAAAAGTCTCACGCAGCCCATCATACTGGCATTTATAGTGAACGGACTTGAATGGAGTTTCAATAATTGGCGGAGCCTAAAGATATGTCCAAAAATAGCACATTCCCTGTATAAGTGCCACAACTCGCCGAAAACATGAAAAACGGGGGAGGGACTCACCTTAGTATTGTCACTAAGTTACAAACCGCAAGCACGCATCGTGCGCAGGTTAAAAGTGACAACCTTCCACCCCCGCAGTCCACATCGGACGCAGATGGGTGGGTATGAAAAAGCAAATGGCCACGATTGCGCTATATATATACGTACAAAGCGATCAACGGCGCGTGATGCGAACGCGAATCCAAAAAACTGAGTCACATGATCTGTCAGATGATCGCAAAGCGCCGAGCTTAATTGTACCTGTTTGACGACTCAGGCCGATCTCTGGCGAACGGCGCAGAAAAATCCCTAGTCACTCCGAGTCACCGCCATGTTTACTGTCTTCAATCATGTCACATCCGCGCTCAATAATATACTGCATCTCATCAGTTCTTCTCTCTGCAACACTCGTAGTCATCACCACTGGCACTTGCTCCAACAACTGACCTGACTGCAGGCCGTGTTCACAGTTGATATGGACTTTCGAGATAATGTCCTACGGCAGGCAAGTACTTCAAACAGTTCATTTCTCCATTCTTTTCCGAGAAAACAAGCAGAATATACAATCTATTTGGCACTATATTTGGGACAGCAAGGAAGGCCGACCTACAATCCATTTTGTGAGTCTTTTTCCATCACTTTGCCCTCAACCTGACCTTTGTTACAAGCCTGAGACATATTCGTCCCTCTTCCCGACAGCCACTCTTCGCATATTTCTACCGATGAATTTGGTGTCTTCGCACCTCTCGCAGAACTTCAGGCGTGGCAGCAGGTTCGTCTTGTCTTACACTATATGTCGTGGCTGGTAAACTCACGCTTCTCAGGCTGCCCACAAAATCGGTGCACTTTCACTGCCTTGGCGGTTGAATCTTTATTCATTCCCCACTCGCTAGCTTGCATTGAAACAACAATGTCGTACATCCCGAACGCAATGACAGAAGGTCCAGATGAACTTACCGAGAAGATTCGCAATACCATGGTGGCTACCATCTTCGCATTCGCCCTCCCCCCCAAAGACCCTCGACCCGCACTACAACAATCCGACGATCGTGAACGTGTCATGGACTGTCTGGTTTTCTATGCAGAAATTGATCGCCTCATTTGATGACAAAAACCGTCTGTTACTGAAAGGCGCTGCGGAGAGCGAACGTGCACACCTGCCATTGTTCCCTCCATATCTCAGACCTGGGATTTAATTTCCAAGTGTTCTTTAGGTCTGGTTGATTGCGTGGTGGTGTGATAGTCTGTGCCGGAGCGTCGGGATATGATCATTGTTAATTTATAACGCCACATGTTGTTTTCTACGTCGACTATTCACGTGAGCCTTCACGTTCTGTTTTGCTCAATGTTTTGTTGATCTACACGTCAGTCAGGTCAATACGTGTGAGCTGGTGAATGCTGGCATCTACAAGCTTTCGTTGAAGTACTAATTAATATTTGTCCATACCATTGACACATCATAAGCAGATTGGGATGAAGTTTTTGACTTGAGGAATCGAAATAAACATGGCGGCATGGCCCAATGGTATCATTTTAGTGCATACCGTAAAAAGCTAATAAGAATGATGGAAGAAATCAAGCTAGGCATGTAGGACAAAGAAGAAGGAGAAATGAAACAGAAAAGGAGGCAAGATGGGAAAGGGAGGAAAGGGAGAGCTAAGGGAGAGATGGGGAAGAAAGGGTTGCCTCCAAATATGGATCTCCAGAGTGGGTGATGACCTAAGATGGCCTAAATGTGGTTAAGCAGCACGGTTTCTGCATGGATTGGCTAGCAATCTTAGGAAGGAAATGAATGTGAAGGTGATGGAACGCAGATATAAATTAAAAGTTGTTATGAGCTGAGTGACGACGAAGGAGTTCACGATTAAACGTATGGGACCAAGATTTCGGGGCGTCTCCGATATCTAGATCAATCACCACTAGCACCGGTTAGATTGATGACAACTTCAGCTGGAGCAGATTCCTTGGGACGGCCCGGGCACTCATGCTCCTGAGCCGACCCTCTGGTCATATACGTGTGGCAGACTCGACACTTCGTAAAAAGACCATGAAACTGGGCTTCTGACAAGCCCATCCCGGCCGAACCGTGCAAGGAAAGCAGTAATAAGAATTCGTATTTTTTCCTCAGCGCGCAGGAAGAGGGCTGGAATGATTGAATGGTGGTCGGATTGATGTCTATAAGTATTTCATTCAAATAAGTGCATGTTTCCATCGATGATTGACCCACCATCATAGGACTGGTTTCCAACACCGCAGAGACCATTGCAAGGGGTGGCTTTGGCATTCCTTGCTTCAGCTGCACCTAAATATTGGCAATGACTGATGCGTTTAACTAACCAAGATCTGACAAAAGCAGACTTACCATGTTGGCCATGAAAAGTCGCCGCAGAACCCAAGTTTTGAGCTGGGTGGTTGTCGTCCTCATGAAGAGGTTGCAACTGTTTAGTTCCCATTAGCATGGGCATTCAGGTTTCTGATTGGTCTTACTGTCCTCAAGGTAAAGATAGCACTGGGATTCCTCCGAAGGATTCGATTGGGTCAACATCGCAATGTAGGTGACTCAGGTGTGTTGGGGCGCGTTTTTATACCACGATTCGACGCCACAAATCTTCCGATTCATTGCAGACGAGGGGATGTGGGGGCGGTGCGATTTTGTACCAGAGGCATCTGTTGTAGGGGAAGGTTGTAGGGGAAGGATGGAGGGGAAGGCCCTCGGCATAACTGTGACCTTTAAAGGCCCTGGGTTCAACTTGAAGTCCTAGAATTTTCAGTTGGTCGGTCTTCAGGTCCATACCAAATATAGGACACCGAAAGTGCTCAACATGTTGCCATGCAACGCTGACCGCTATATATATGCATAAGTTGATGCTTACCATGAAGGTACTGACCGAAATACCGGAATAATGCACCCGAAGCGTGTGGTCCGCTATAAAAGGAATAATTGTGGTATTTTGGGTTGCCTCCGCTCCATTAGTAGTAAGGTAGGATTGCTGTGATTGAACATTGTGAGACTTATACGCTATGCGCGGAATTTGCTCTATTTTTAGGCTCGGCCAACTTATCTGAAAAAAGTCAGTAAGAAAGTGCTGAAAATGTGCAATTACCAATAGAGTAGCTGATACATAGCTCAAACCGTCAACGTGGCCGCAGCAACTAAACTTAAACGTACAGTTTTCTCAGCGTAAAGGTTAGTTGAAATGAATAGGACATACTATTTACAGCCTGTCTGGATGTGCAGGCTCCAGGCTCCAGGCTCCAGGCTCCAGGGAAGTTTCCTGCCTGAGTTAGTTTGGTAATCATCCTCTCTATTTTATGCTTGATTCAAGTTGGAGGTTTCAGTACAAAAACACATTTCTGCAATTGTAAAAAGGTATCTCATAGCCTTCAGACGTATTCGTGATTGTGGGACATATTGAAAGTAAAAAAAAGATGCTATGGAATAATTCAAGGGCAGCTCATCCCAAACTCATCCCAAAGCGACTGGTGCGTAAAATAAACCACAGAAACTCGTTGCCCCCCCTCCCAAACCTCAACCTCATGAGGAAGAATGTGTCCACGAATGTAAACTATCGCTCCAGGCTCATATGCCAGCCTGAGGTTTAATCGCGGGATCCACATATATCCTTTTTTGCACCGACCTAGAACCATCAGGGGAACCCAGGCTTTCGGGGGATCAGTGGTGTCTGCTTGCAAGCAGGTTTGCCTGTTGAACATGATCGCCATACCCTCCATCAATGAGGGGTTAATTGAATCCAGAGCTTGAGCGAAAGCGTATTTCTCGTGAACTGCCTTTCTCAATTTTGCTAAGGCTTCATACTGAGGTAGATCGAGATGCTTGAGAATGGCATTGAGTCTATGTGACGCCAAACAGAAAGCGTGCTTGAGGTTCATGGCCATTGAAAACTGTTTCCCGCTCTTGATCATGTCCCTGGATGCGACGATAGGTTCATGCTATGCGATGTACATCATTAAATTCAGCGTAACCTCAGTCTTCTCAACGATCTCACCTTGTGCCCAATTCCATGCCAACCTGAGACCAACTTTACGATTCCGGTCATTTCACCCTTTTTTTTGATATATGAATCTTTTTTATCGCACCTGTTCTTGTCGGCTGCGTTTTTAGGTATTTTCGGATCCACTGCTCTTCCGAAATGTTCCATCGCCCAGTATAAGAGTTCCTGGGTGACGTTGAACAAGATAGGTGTTATTACTCAATTTGCTAACTTACATGGCCTCGTTTCCCCAACCCTTCAGGCAAGTGCAGCACTATGGCTTGTTTATCCGCACTCTTAGCAATTCGTGGTTGGTTATCTAACCACTCACGCAAAGGCTCAGGATGTATTCCGGCATCAGTAAGAGGTACTGAGAAGCTATCAGAAGGAGAACGGACTGCTTCCTCAAAATTAAACGACTGGAAGGTGACTAAATTTCCTGTTCAACCTAAATAAACGAGCTATATGTAACCTAGCTCACCTGAGTTGTCGCCGGCCTTTCTCACAAGGTTCTTCATCTCTCGCTCAAAGCTTTTGCAGAGCTTGTGTTCCATACCCCCTTTACCGCGATTACCGCGAGACTGGCTAGAATCAAACATTTATCCTACAAGAATGGTACTATCCCTAGCATTCTCAGGCTTACTTTCTATTATAACGGGTTCTTTTTTTTGGTGGTTCCCCCCTAGCCTCCTTCTCCTCCTCCTCCTCCTCCTCTTCCTCTCCCTCCGTCAAATTGTCATCCACAAGATTCTGGGAACCAAATATTTTGATTCTATCCTCATCCCACTCCATCAACTGGGATATATTATACGTATCACAGTCGGCACTAGCCCCACCAGCATCAACTGGGTCTAACTCCTCCATGACAAAACGTGAAGTCGAGGAATGTTGCCAAAACCTTGAGAAAAAATATTGAGTGAGTTGGAGTTGAGTGACACGGACGAAACGATGAAGAGTGTGGTAATTGTCTTACTGTGAAGATTTACTGTAGTGGCCAAAAGCAAGTGCGAAAAGTCTTACCTAAGCGGATTGGTCAAACAGTCATAGTGAATGGAGTTCCAATTGCTCGGAGCTTTTCGGGAGTGAGTGACTCAGTTCACTATAAAGTGCCGAAAGATTCACACGAGTTCTCTTTTCCGGTACTACGCAACTTGAAACTCATGGATAAGAATATCTGATTGTATTAGTAGTTTGCTATATGTATCAACACTAGATGCAACTTGTAATCGACTGACATTTGCAAAACGAAGTCATTGCCGCAGCGGGTTAACACAATAAACTTTGCATAGATTTGCTCCGTCGAGGGCCTGGAGCCAGTAAGTAGGTCCACTCGACAATTCCAAATCCCTGCATCTTGACTTTGAGGCTTTGGCCCACCCAGATGGATCGTGGTTCCTCTTTCGGCCAGGTCTGCTCCTGCGGAAGGGAGTTTACACAGCCTGGGTCTCTTAGGAACCATCAGAAGACGTGCAAAAAAAGCAAAAAGAGATTGACAATCGCTTTGGCCAAAGCAAAAGAACTTATCGCAGGAAGGAAATGGAGAGACTAGTGGGGTGTGGGCCATTGCTTTGCATGGCATGTTACTCATCCCTTCTTTTAGCAAGAGAACACATATTAAGATTGAGCATATATAAACAGTACAGCATTATTACCATTACATGACAATAAATTAATATTTGAAAAGTCATCTATATCACCTTCATTAATACAAATTGATCTGGTTGATATACCATCATGAAACCATACCATACTGTTGATGAATATGCGGGCAGTAAAATGTGCATCACCAAAGTACACAATTCCTCTCAATGTGTAAGCAGTGGATATGTCATCAATTGACAAGTTTATAACTTGACTAATTATTAAATTCTCAATAGAGTCAACTGTAAACATGATTAGAGGTGGAATTTTGTTAAATGCAATAAATTTAGTAATCTCTCCCCAACACAATTGACATTTGTGCCGTTGTCTATTAACTATGATTTGAGCAAGACATGTTGAGATTGTTCCAGAAAATGAATATGAACAATGAAAGATGGCGTCACATCTATCATTTTCCAGAATGGTTATGTTTTCACAATTGATACATTTAAGACAAGTTGAAGTCATTGGTTCATTTGCTTTCATTATATAATGGGCCAAATCACTTATGGCAATGCCAACTTGACCATAAGGAAATATTTCGGGTTTATCTTGATGCAATAAATGTCTGATTGTATTTCTAACTGTTTCTAAATCTGTTGTGTGATTCTTGGATCGTTTGAATCCTAAGCTCAAAATCTTTAATATTTCATTGATGCTATTGAATCTTTTTTTCCAACTTGATGGATCTTCATTCCATATTGCTAGTAATATTGTAAAGAGTGAATCATAAGCACAGCTCCAATCTTCCGCATCCCATATAAACCCTTTTGGTTCATTTAATTCAATAGTACTTGTTTTTCGTCTTTTTTTCACTATGGAAGATGAACTTACAACTTGTTGTAATTTTCGTTTTTTATTTTGCAATACATTGGCCGTCGAATTTTTATGAGTGACAGTGATTGGAACAGTTCCTTTTGCAGGAACAAAGTTGAGGTTTCTGAAATCTGCCTTTTGATTTTTGTTCATATGTTTAATTAATTGCCATGGAGAGGGCTGTGTTGTGTATTGATTTAGTTGCTCCGTGGCTTTCCATGCGATAGCATGATGAATGTTTTTTGGAATATATGACTTTCCTTTCCATTTTCTAAATTGATCAATGATAGAATTTCGCTGATCTCCTTTGACATGGTCTGGTAAGAGTCCTTGATATTTCAGTTTGGTAATCTCATCAAGCAGTTCTAATTCTCTGAATTCCTGCCTGAGATATCCAGAAGCACCCCCAGTAATTACTTTAGGATCAAAGCCTTGCATGATGATAGTTCCTGCTGCAGAAGCACTTCTTGATAAGCAAGTATAATAGGATTGGTGGTTTCTACAACTACTGAGGTCAACTACATTGTTAGGACGAGTACGTCCTTGACATGCATAATCAGTCATTGCAAAATTAGGTAGTACCAACACTTGTTCTCTTGACAAAGATATCACATCATCATTGGGTAATGAGCACATGGTGGAAGTGACATGTTTTGTAATCGGCACAACATTTTCAGGAAGTCCTTCTATGTTAATTTTTTTTGGAGGATTCAATAATCTGACAAATAAAGTGTCCAGTACAGTTTGTTGCTCAGGACCTATTGCACTCTGCCAACCCACAACTATGCCCTCTGCTCCTTTGGTAATGCAGCACTCTGTTGCATCATTGTTCCTCAGCATCACTGGCATGCCTACACATAAGTCCAATCTTCCTGGTATATGATCAGAGGATGATGCATGTGGTTGGCTCCAAAGTAGCTTTTGGAGTGAAGGTTCCAATATCTTTGTGTGTCGAATAGGATCCAAAATTGTTGACATGTGATGAGATTTTCTTTTGCTATTGGAACTAGTAGGATCATTCCATCTGTCTATGGAATAGAATGATGTTAATGGTCTCCTATTTTCAGCAGCAAAACGTTGAATACCAAGTTCATTGATTTTGTCTTTTTGTGCATTCAATGCAGTTATAACTGACACATTCCTGAATTTCTTTTGGGCTAATTTTGGATCATTTGGACCTTTTCCTGCAACACGTGTACGAAGAAATGCAATATCTTTGGGAGTACATGCTTTGTATCTCATGTTTTCCAAAGCAAGCCTCAGTTGGACATCTTCTTCTGACTGATTGGTTTGTCTCATATTTTCACGTAATATAACAACTGTTGTTATTTGATGCCAAAGAGCTTTGCCTATAGCCGCTTCCTGATTTGCTATAGTTTGACTGGAATTGATTTGGACACCAACGGTTCCAGAGTATAAAGGAGCACCACTCATAGCTGGTGGAAGTTGGCCAAAATCTCCTGCAAATATCATATTAATGCCACCAAAGGGTTCATCATAAACACCACGTGCTTTTGCACACTGAGCACTGATTTTATACATATCTCTGCAAGATAACATTGACACCTCATCAATGAAAATGTAATCCACACCATCAAGATTGGCACGTACTTGTGCAAGGGAACGAGATGATCCTCCCTGATTAATTCCAAGAATAGAGTGATATGTGGATCCATTTACAAGGGCAGCAGCACCACCGGTTGGTGCAAGAACCACAAATCGATGATTTTCGTTGTGTTTACCAAAAAAACTAGTCAATGCTTTGATGACTTGTGATTTCCCTGTGCCTGCCATCCCACCAAGATACATGCGTAGCTTATCAGAACCGTTAATCAAGGTAGAGTGATTCGCAATGATATGAAATGCTCTCTTTTGGTCAGTGTTCAACTTGTAATCATTGATAGTTACATCAATAAGATGACGATCAGCTCTGTTTGCAGGAATAAACATATGGTTGATGTATGCTGCATCCACTATCTTGACATCATTATATTGAAAATTTCCCAATTTATTTATGGTTGCTGTGTTGGTTGGTAAATTTTTATTTCTGTCATCGATGATTTCCTTTTTCTTTGCAAGGACTGCAGTTCTCCACAATTTTGCTGATTGTACTACAGGTGGTTCTATAGGTATCAACGGTCCTATATCTGGGGTACCATCAATACAATCATCGAGCCACCCTGACCTTTTCAAAGTTCTTTCAGCTATCAGCATTTGATCTTTCCTCTTTTGTCCTTTTTGACCAAGTTTCAGGAGTATTTCCGTGTCATTATTGTCTTCATCAATATTGTTGTTGAAGTCGTCGCCATTAAATGCAAATTCAGCATTGTGCATGTCATCCAGTTCATCAAGACCATTTGAGGTCGCCCATGAATACCTTATATTTGCAGTATTATTCTTCTGACGTTTAGCAGAGAAATCATCTCTTGCATCCAAACATTCATACCGCAGACCAAAGTATTTCATGATCTCTAGTTCTCTTTTAGAAAACTCGTGGTCTATAAAAGCATTATCCCATGTTTGTAATTTACTTTTGAGTTCTTTGCCACTTCTCCATGGCTTGAAAAACGTTAACATTGTACAACAATAATCTTCTCGATCACCATGGTCAGCCCTTGGCAAAGTGTTTGGAATAAAATTAGGAACTATGAAAGGATCATTCCCTTTCATTTTGGCATGGTGGGTAAGATATTGTGGATGATTGGGATGTAAAGTATAATCATTTTCAAATTTTGTCAATTTATTAAGATCAACTTCATTTGTTTTATCAGCTATTTCTGTGCCTGCATGTCTATTCAAACTATCAGGTTTTGGAATTTCATCTATCTCCATGAGTATATCATTATCAACGACATCAGACAAGTTGTCATCACTGGAATAGTCAACATTAGTAGGTTCAGTGCAAGAGTCAGACAAATCATCACAGCCTAGATTGTCAAAAATTTGGTTTTGCACTGGTTCTTTTCTGGCCCTTTTGGTCTTTGTTTTGGTGCGTCTTTTCTTTGGTTCCATAGTGGCAAGACGTATCCAGTCATACAGTGATACATTATCATACAAGGCGGGTCTGAACATATAATTATTTACTTTGGAAAGTCCAATGTATGCGCCATTATTCTTACCAATAACAACCTTTTGTGCATTATTTTGGTCTTCACATATATTAGGAATTTCTTCATCAGACCATGCACTGATAACCTCTTTAACATAAGATCTCCAAAAGAATGGCACGAATTTATGACTGGTGTAGTGATCAGGATTTCCAAGGACATATAATGAAGCCATTGGAGCACCAATTTCCATTTTGGAGGTGAGTGAATTGACTATTTGTGTAAACAGCTTTCTGACTTTGTCTTTTCTTTTCAGGTCGCCACCAATCATTTCGGAATTCTTATCAAAAATACTTTTTATCACTTCAAAAATGCTATAGGTCTTCAAGGAGAATTTTGTAATATAATCTGTTATGTATGCAACTATGGCCTTTATAGCAGTACCTGATAATAAGCTGGTCACATCAGAATTGCATCGTAGCATATATGTAACTTCAGGTGTCACCGTGTTCATCCAAGGTTCACCATGCTTGAGGTTGAGAGCACCAGTGTTAGGTTCTACAAAAGTTTGTTGAAAGATATCACGGGGAAATCGTCGTTTACATTCACCTTTCGAATTAAGACAGTATGGCTTTTTTTTGCCATCATGCCTGTTATGTACATTTAATCGCAATAAAAGATCATCTACAACATCTTGAAACCTTTGCCACCATGTTGATCTTTTGTTGTGATATTGACAATTCATGGAACAATTATATGATGGTGGATCTGGCATGACACATGTTGGTGGTTGATATTCAGGTTTCGACATTGTCTGTTCCATTTTCTGTGATACCTCATCTTTAGAACCTGTCATGAATTGTCCTACACACAAACTTTCCAAATATTCCACTAATCTTTTCTGAAAGTCAGAATTTTCACCCATAATTTTGTCACGTATTTCCTGAGGTGTAAGGCATCCCTTTATCCACAACAGCATATGAAGATGCAAGGTAAGACGTCCTTGTTCCTCTACCGTTGCATAATAACCTGATGTGTTTCCATACAGGCCAGGATGAGATTCATTTATTCCTAATATATGTTTGATGAACATTTCAGTAGTAAAGTGAAAAAAGCGGGCTCCAGCAACTGGATTGTTTGCAATTAGTTTGTAACAATCCTGGGGTAGACGTAGTTTAGGATAAAACTTTTCTTTGTTGTCAGCATAATATAAGCATAGTGGGTGATTGATGTCTGCAGGTGCAAAAGTGATAAACCAAGTCGGAGCACCAATATAGGATATCAGAGACCAAATCTCATTTCGCATGTATTTCTTGTTAGTAATTGAACCTTTGACCTGACCAGCTACGTGATCCAGATCAGAAATGAGTTTATAGCATGCTTTCTCTTCTGATGTATCTGGTTTGACTCTATCACCTCTAGATAATCTTTTAGAGAGGTCATCCAAAACAGCTGTATTGATATTCATCAGGCGATTTGCAATATCGTTGAAATTATGTTTATTAGTCAACAAATATCCTCCGGTTGTACTGTCTTTGATTTGTTCTTGATTGAATGCAATCAATGGAAAATAGGGATCGGTTTGAAATCTTTTGTCATGGTACATCAGGAGATGTCTTTTGTGCATCATATCACTGATGCTTAAAACATCATTGTCTATGCTGCTAATACCACCCAAGCCATATGGAAATAGGCAGGGAAACATCATAGGATATAACTGAGGATTATTAAAGAACGATTCTGGATTTCTAGCATGGCTTATGGCAAGAACACCACCATGGTCATCTATCAAGTGCTTGGTCGCTCTAGCTATTAATGCCTTTGGACTTGTAATATCTAGATTTTCGCCAGTTACTCCACTAACAACAAAGGGACAAGGCCCATCTTCCACACCATCTTCCACTTCATTGTCAAATGCACTAGTGGCTTCTGGTTCCTTATTTGTGTCTGCTGGTCGATATGCAACCACAACAGGAATTCCATGATCTGGATATTGTGCTAGATTTTCATAGGAGATATCTAAATCATAGTAATCCATGTGATTCAATTTCAGCCATTCTAAAGCTGCAGAAACTCGCCTTCGGCGAACCAATAAAGGCGTTCGCTCCATGTCTTCTGGAGTTGGTCTGGCAGGACCAGTGAAAATAAACGCTAGCACTTCATCAAGTTCTTTAATTGTTGGAGGCAACCGTTGATATATCTTTGGTGTTGGGTTTTGAAACATGATGGCATTTGCTTTCATTTTATGCATCCCAGAGGAGACACGAACAATACATTTGTTGTGACGAACACGGGCAATCAAAAGTTGTTCAGCAAATGTTAGATTTTGAAGTTGTGCAGGAATTCTTCCCATCCAAAGTCCATTCGCCAAAGCATATTTGGGAGTTTGGCCTTTATTCAGACTGAGCACACATGGTTTGCATATCCATTTACATGTGTCATCTAGCACTGGACCTTTGATATCCTCTATTGGATCAGAACAATGATATTGTTCACATCTTGTGATTCCCATATTGTCTCTAGTTAATATTTTCAGATTAACCTTCGTCTTTGACAATAAAGACATGTTTTTCAATGCAACCAATTGACCACATACAGCACACCCACTTTCTTGGAAACATTCAGGTGATGTATCTCTGCACCAGTTGCTGATTATGGTTTCCTTCAATTCAATAGATGGAGGAGGAGGAGGAAATAATTGCTCATCTGACTTGTCCAATTCTTCTTTCATTTGAGCCTGAGTTTCTTCTTTGCCGCACTCATTTGTTTCTGTCATTTTTTGTCTTCTGTACCACTGTTTACACAGGTCTTTATGTGATTTAATATCATGCACATGAAAAATAGAAACATGAGTATCACAAGCTGAACAATTATGCCTCATTAATGCCACAGATAGATCTTGTCCATGTAATCTTCGTAATGTCTTTGACAAATATATACCATGTATTGTTGTTATTTCACCAATATCCTTCACTGTCAAATTTGGCAGAAGTTCATGTAAAGGCATTTTAACACATGCATATGTTTTTCTATCTTCATATAAAGTGTTGGCTGTTTGTTCATCAATATGCCCCACATATTCGAATAATATGTCAGAATCATGGTTGATATTATTAGACGGTAGCATAAAAGATTGAAGAAAGCTAAACTTGAATGTTGGTATTCGTTTACCACCACCAATGTAGTCATATCTATGAACGAAATTTATATATAAAGATTTAAACAAGTGTCCGAATAAATTCAAATTGAACACAATTATGTTTGAACGGCTATGCCGTATTATGAAACATAGTGTGGTCCACAGCAACGTTGCATGTGATAGAGAACTAGTAATACAATGAAATAAATATGTTTTGAAATCATGTCGTCTCAATAGCGATCGCATGAGCAATACTTTGATCATTTTACAACGACATTGGACAGTGATAGGTTTGAGAAGACAATACAAAGCAAAGAGATATTTAGGAGGTAAGAAATATCTTCTGGCATATTGAATAGAACGTATTCGCATTTTGAAGGCGCTATTTTTAAATGTAGTCCAAACGAATAATGGATCGACTGTCAAGTTATCTTTTGTTTCTTTTGTTATTCCAATGATCTTTACATATAGTGTTGCATTTATTTGCATCAATATTGTTGCATCGCCCTGATCTGGGGCCAACTCATGTTCTATGAGTTTTCTTTGAAAAACACCCAATTCTTGGGTCAAGGTCGATATCACAGGACATGAAATTGGTTCAGGAGAGATATACATAAGTTTGTCTTGGCATAGTTGTGGAAACAATGTTGCATTTGCAAGGAAATATAGATAAGTCAAACATGCAATGCAGACACGGATGATGTTGTGGGGATTCATGAGGATTTGTGACAGTAAGAGGAAACACCGCCCATTTAACTAGTCAAGTGGTTCGGATCATGAATAACAATTAACACAATGGGATTGATCATATGACATTATATAATTTGTAAGCTTTTCCCAAAACACCATAAGGCGTGCCTGAATCTTTAGAAATCTGTGTTTACTTTTTTTATTCCATTCTATGTTCCTGTGACATGCCTTGATACAGGCCAAAAATGCATCTGTATCATGAATAGCTGCCTTACGATCTTATTAGGGGTCTGGCTGACAAGACATTGATCAAACCGACTGAGAAGAACAATGGTACCCCCTTTTAAGATATTTTGTGGATTTAATCTTCAGAGTCTCAGTGATATTTATTTCTGGCTTGCTCAACAGACAAAACAGGTATTGAAGTTGAACAACCAGGCTGTTTGACAACTGTGCATATTTGACAATTGCTTGGTAATTCATGGAAATTATCATTGTTCTTCATCCTTGTCAGAAATACATTGTCATTTTTATGGAGCTGTACGTATCATTCCCACACAAGTATACTGTATTATTCTGGTACCAAAGAGTCATAGCTCCCCTTGGAGTGACAGTTATATCTTCCACTACAAGAGGGGGTTTTGTTACTCTTGTATCATTGTATCCTCATTTAATAGGTCCATAAAGTTCGTGATTCTGGTTTCTTACATATATTCAATTTGAATTTTCATTAGCCCGAATGAGAGTCATCTCAGGTTGTCCTTCTCAAGTTGAGTGTGTAGGTGGTTGTACAACTGAACTGAAAGTAATGCATTCACCAGGATATATTTTAGACAAACAGATTTTCAGTCAACAAGATTGATGCCTTATGCTGTATCTATGCTCACTATCATGCTCAATTCTTATGGTCATAGGACAGTAACACAAACCATTTTTAACGGAGCAAAAAGAAATACATATATAGAAACTGTACAAATGTTAATAGTAGCGATGTATGAGGAGGACATTTGAGGGCACAGATTGTCACCAAGTTTCCAGAAATCAACGACTGGGATACAGTTTTTTTAGTCAAATATAATGAATACTCCACAAAAGAAGGACTTACTCCTCCAAAATTAAGGCCCGGGATCAAGTTTGGATGTCGATGGCTTGGGAGATGAAGGCCTCGTTTGGCTTGGAGTAATGGAGAGTAGGATTTCGGGTGGAACGATGTTGCTCCAATCCACATCCATTGATGAAGCGCTGGGCTCTGCAGGGGTCGATGACTGGTGGCGTGACGATGCACGCGTATTGGGACGGAATCCTAGGACATGGAGAAGATCAGAATTGGAATATATACAGCCTATGATGTAATGTTGAAATACATACCCAGAGTCGGAGACTTCTTCGGTGGCTTCACCAGGTTGAGTTTCTCTACGATAATGCCCGCTTGCTCCGAAGCAACATCCAATTTCCTCCTCTTTGCCATCTCGCCATCCTCGTGACCATCGCTGGGAGACATCTTTTCAGGTTTGGGAGATCCGTCATCGTTGTCCATGGTTATATCATTATCAACATCCAACAACCCCGCCCACTCTGGTCCTAAAATGTCCAACTTCGCGGATTCCGGTGCCACAACATCCGGCTCGGGGGCGATGGGTGGCTTAATCTCCATTGTCAATTTCTCCGATGCCGATTGCCGGGTTGTGCACGACGACCCAATTTCAACAGCGACTGCGAGATGTCAGTGCATTAATCATAACAAGGTGAGCAACGTACGCATTTGGGCCTTAGACCGCTTCTTCTTTACCGGGGCTACGTCCTCCTCCATCTTTATGTCGTCTATACATGAATAAATGTGTTGGATCATCGTTTTGATATTCGGAATTCAATAACTCACCCTCATCGTCGTCCTCGGCTTTGGACTTGATTGTGCGCTCTGTCATGATGAAGGGTTTGCATGTATGACAATCACAGACAATGAAAGTACTTACTGGACTTGGGCTTGGGCTTGGGCTTCTTTTTGTCCTTCTCGGACGAATTGTCTGCGCCACCTGAATATTCAATAGATCTATACACCACTATGGTTGAAAATTTGTACAAACCAGCAGAAGATGCCTTCTGTTTTTTGACCGATTTTGACTTGGCTTTGCCCTTGCCCTTGCCCTGGGCAACTGGCTCCTCTGCAAATGTACTATATCATTAGCACAATCACACATGTAATTCTAGATCACACCTTCATCATCATCTGCCACATCAGAATCGACGAGGACACTATGTCCTTTACACCAAGCAATAACATGACCGATGATCTCGAGCTTTGTGGCATCCGGAAGCCCACCGAATGACCAATTTGCCAAGGTTCCGCTGTGCCATGCTGGCACAGATTCATCGTATTTTGCCCAATCTATGATGCCAGACGTGAGAATTCATTTGGCCATAAATACATATATACTTACCTAGATCCTCGGGCTTGATCTCGGTGTTCACAGCGCCATGTTGAATCAAAGCCGATGGAGAATGTTTCCCGACATAAAATTCTTTCAGGAGCCAATCATCGAAGATCTTGCTTCGCCAGTCACGGGTAACCTCGTTTGCCCGTTTCGCCACCAAGACTTCTGCCCAAATTTCGTCCATGACGGTGTCGGTATACTTGAGGTAATCCCGAAGTGAATCGGTCCCTTCCTTATCATTTTTGACGTAGTCCGGCGAGTAGTTGGGTGCCTTGTTGTATGCGATGGCTGCTGTCGCGTAGATGTACATATCCATTTGATAAATCAAGCGACGGAGCGGTTCCTCGTATCGTTCGGGGATTTCGCGCCATAACTCACCTCGGGCGGTGGCATCGTGGGGGTGTGTCTTCAGTACATAGAGATTACGAGAAAATACGGGAATGGTGCCGGATTCCTTGTTGGGTGCCGGAATCTTGGGCGGGACCATGTACTGGATTTGGAAGATGCGATGTAGCTCCTGCAGCTTTTTGGGCGGCGCATCAGGCCAGTACTTGAAGGCGGCGGGATTGACAGCGGGAGTCGAGGTTTTGACGACTGGCAAGGACATGGTAGATGAAATAAAAGTTTTTTGGTCGACGTGTGAGGCGATTTGAGAGCAAAAGAAAAGGGCGGATTTATTACTCAACGCTCCAGACTATGAATACAGATGTCACGACCACGTGACCAGATCAATCGCCACATGTTCGACCTCATGTTCGGCTTCTTT
The DNA here is from genome assembly GCA_963556145.1 of Hygrocybe punicea. Classification (NCBI taxonomy): domain Eukaryota; kingdom Fungi; phylum Basidiomycota; class Agaricomycetes; order Agaricales; family Hygrophoraceae; genus Hygrocybe; species Hygrocybe punicea. The sequence continues at coordinate 1,531,974 of OY744464.1, forward strand.
GCATGCATAAACAACAGATCTATTTATTTATGTTTTTGATGTGGCTCGAGCTTAGAAGTTGTCCAAAGCTAGTAATTGCACGCAGAAAACCGACATGTGCAGCGTATGGAATATTTTTCAGTTGGTAAGGCAATAAATCGAGTTAATTCGTTCGATGAATATTCACGGACTGGTCCGTTGACGGAAAAGCACAACAAGTCTGACTTGTTGGATGGATGTAGAAGGACTAGATATACTACAACAAACATGTTGTTGGGTGTGTTCGGTCACCGGACATGTTTGGTGGATGTCAATGTACGACTAGATATACTACACCGAACACATCGAACATGTTCGGTGTGTTCGGTGGAGATGTTCGGTGGATGTCAACCAATGGTTGTGACTGGATATACCACACCGAACACATCGAACATGTTCGGTGTGTTCGGTGGAGATGTTCGGTGGATGTCAACCAATGGTTGTGACTGGATATACCACACCGAACACATCGAACATGTTCGGTGTGTTCGGTGGATATTGCTCTTTCAAGACATTTAAATGATTACATTGCTGATCAACGTGTTTGGCACGTGTTCGTTGTTTTATCATTGCCACTCTTGTCAGGTGACATAATTCCGACGTCTTATAATTAGAAGGTTTGTGGAATCGTCACCACCCGCTATCAACCACCCTGAAAGTAATCAATCATTAAGGTATTGATGTATTAATGATATCTGTGTCTGTTCCTCATACCATCCATCCGAAATCCTGCCTAGGTCCACAAACATGCCATATAAGAAGGAACTTGGTTATGAACTTTGCATGCACATCTGCCCTGGTCGAAAATGCGACTCTCCAAAAACGAAATGTCTTTTGTGGAAGAAGGAAGGCAACTCCTGCCAAAGACATGTCGGATCCGCACACCAACATCCCAAATGCGTTTCGTCTGGAATTTGTCCGCAGTCGGTATGTCTTGGTCGCAACATACGTGAAAATTCGCAGGGTGTCCGCAATGCGACGGCCGCGGAACTTGATCTCCTTCCACGCAAAAGGCTATCATCCGACTCTGAGATGGAAACATCATCTGACTGTGAAACGGAACCGCCAACCACCGTAAGCAACAATGAACGCCGTATAACCACATTAAGCAACAATGACGGCCGTGTTTTCAAAATCCTTTTTATCCTTGACCCAACAACTCGTATCGCGAGCAAAGCCGCAGCCATTAACGATCTTGCATTCGTCACCACGACCATATCCGACATCGAACTCGATACCATTGCCCATCTTGATGGTTACGTCCATATCATCAAGTCATACAAGAGTCGCTATTCAGCATGTATTCAAGAATGGGTAATGTCTATTGTTTAATTTGTGGATTGTTGATACTGAAACATATTTCACAACAAACAGGTTTATATCGGAATACGACTACATCATGAGGATGGAGCCCGGCGCTTCAATGTCAAATACATATTTTGGCCCGAGTTCCTTCATGCAATACTTCGCCATCAAGACAAAGGCGATACGTGGCAAAAGTTCGCATCGGCAGATTGTGTATTTGGTGGTGTGGATATGGGAATGTCATACATGTAAGATTGACATCGCTTTAATTAATTCTGCTCCGTTTTCGCTGCATTATACTGATGTCTTGACAGCGGTAACCAATACGGATTGACACTGGAAAATGTGTCGATTTTCATGACTGGCATGGACGAACTCTGTCGAACGGCACACATCTGGCCGCCTCCGAAGCAGATGAACACGGTCCATTCAAAATGGATACAAAATCAAAACTTGCTTCATGTCGCTTTGAATGTAACGCATATGATACGCCCTCAAGCAAAATTATTAAATGATGGCGACCAATTCCCACCGAATATTGTCTTGAAACGGACACACAGCGACACCGGTCATCACGTCCTATTACCCGGCGACGCCAAGCGAAATTGGGAATACATGCGCAATAACTGTGAGGTTCCAGGTTCACGTTGGTTTGGGCAAACGTACATCGAACCACTGAGTAAGATGGGCAAATGGCGTGTGTTTCTAGTTGGTGGAAAGGTCGTGTATACGGTGCACACCCTGTACAACAAGGAAAGCAAGTCCTGGAAGTGGGATATCGTCTCAAGTTTCTATACCTTGGATGAGTTAAGGTGAGTGCCCTTCATTTTCACTTGTCATATCATATGTATGATTGTCTTAACTTTGTCAGAATATTTCAAACGCAGGGGACTCTATTGAAGACGGTGGCGTGCAATCCGGACAGGGGTGCCATTTCTATTCGAGAGCAAGGCAGAAACGAGTTCTTCGACTTTGTCCAAAAGACCTATGAAGGGCTTTATGCGATAGAGTCCAATATGGTTGGTGGAAAACCATCGATGAGTGTTTTTTGCCGTATGGACATATCGCTCATTGTGGATTCCAAAACGGATACTGTGTCCTATTTCGTGAACGAGGTGGAACGTTATCACACATGCAGCCTCTGGTCGAACATGAAGTCAGGTCCGAAATCCGTTCGAGCACCCATTGGCTCATTAGCAGACACTTTTGCAGGGGTTTTCTATAAATGGTTGATTGACATCAAAGGTCCATACTCATATTTGTAATATTATCTGTACAGTCAATGGATCGGTTCGCGTTTATTTCACAAAACAGACATAAGATACAAATATAAATGATGCTAAGTGGAGCAATCATTTCGGCACTCCCAAGACCATGACCCATTGCACATTGAGTGAAATGCTCTTCATCATGTCATCTACACGCTTGAATGTATTGATGGTGTGTCCAACAACGACACAGGATCCTGCAGGGATATTGTGCGGGAAGATGGGTAGTTGCTGGAGCGATATGAGAGTGGACGTGAAGTCCGCTTTGACTTTGCGTGCATCATAGATGGGCACTGACAACACATACTTAAGATATCAATTTATATTAGACGACCGGATGCTTACCAATATCGTAAAATGATAGAGCGGCCTTATGATAAGATGGAGTGGGTCGACGAGTGAATGGACTAAGTTGTACATTTTTGGATGTCGATGCCTCTATGAAAATCGATTAGGAATTACAACTAAAAATGATTAATGCACAAACTGGGAGATGTATCCATTCCACTTGCTGTGGTCGTTGAGAAGGACACATAGTCCTTATACAGTTGGGCCCGAAATTCGGACTCGCGAATCACCATTCCAATAGCACCGACATATCGCTCCCATTCCCCTTGAAGTAGTGCACCCTGTATAACCTTGACCGGCTTTGTATTGCCACCAATCTTGGGCTCATCGAGAAAGCAGGACTCCACTATGATGACCGATGTAAAGATCGTCGGCATTCCACCTCCGACTGCATGAAAGAAGTTGCGACCAAATGCACCAGTGGAGATATGGGCAGGGTTATCACGAGAGAGATTAGAGTACCTCCCAGATCTATCAAATGTAATGGCGGAAACCAATAACCTATATTATATCCAATGAATCGACCAAATTGACCTCAAATTGCTGTTCAAATAACGTACTTTCTGTTGATCTTGTAGATGTCAGTGATGATATCACTGAACTGTGGGTTGCCATTCCCAATTGCACTGGACCAGGATACCATTGCTGCTGCCCTGAATGGTTATGAGTAAATGACAAGGGTATAAATGCAATTGCATACTTGATATTGACACAGTCTTGGTAGGTGTCAACAAGTTGAGGATCCCTCGTGCCAATATCGGACTCATCAACGTTCGGAGATGGTAAGCTAGATTCACGACATCTACATCAAACACCACGGTGTAATAAGATCCAACACACCTGGTGATCTGCGTCAGTGCATAGGTCAGATCTCCTTCATCGCCACTGGAGCCTTTATCATCGTCGGTATCATCGAGCATGATGGCCTTCGTGGACTTCGACTTCTTGGATGGAGTATTAGAAACGCTGTTACAATTAATGAATGAGAATATTCATATCGGCACGTAAAATACACACGAAATTGGCTTATCGGGGTTCTTCATCAAGGCTACTTTGCGACGATGCCTAAACAGTCAAACGATTTGTTTGAACAAATGGATATGTCTATGATAACCGAACAACTCACTTAGAACCGTAATCCTCTTCCTCTTCCTCTTCCTCCTCTTCCTCACCGTCTCGTGATTGATTAGATGCAGCTTTCAATTTCTTGGTGGGGGAAGGCGTTTTACTATAGATAACCTGTCAATGATGAGACAATACCTATGAAAAATATTTACACATTGTCGTCATTGTCGGTGACATTGGGAGATGACATTTGACGTTTCTTTCCACTGTAACAGATTGATATCATGGTGGATATATTTGATATTGAAACACTAACACGTCTTTAACGTTGCGAAACTTGACGGAATGCCTAGGAGGATATTGATATTTGTTAACTCATATTGGATAACAATGATATGTGATTATAGATACCTTGTGAGCATTGACGGTGCCATTACACTGCCAGTGCTTTGAATACTGATGGCATCATCATTAGCATCAGACAAAGCCACACTGTCCATTGGTCAAAAATAGATAACGATTAAAACGATGACACATACATATCATCATCAGCCCAAGTCTTGATGACCTTCTTCCACTTCTCGATTGTTGCAGAAGGCCGTCTTTAGTGCATGCAATAGAAACTTCAGTTATACCGAGTAAAATAGGGATGCATACATGGTGGCCTTGGATTTTGCTTTCGAGTTTGATTTCGTGGCGGTGGACTTCTTGGGAGGCATTGGAGAGCGGTAAAAGTTGATGGAATAGTGGATATCATCTCCACTCACGCTTTAAATCACTCAAAAACAATAAGCTATGAATTTAAGATGAATCGGTGAATCCAAAACTTCAACAATAACATCAGAGGATCCACCATTGGCACATGCTCATATACCAAACGAGGCTTCTTGGGCCATGTACTCCATGCAAAGCGCAAAGGTATGCATGAAAAATGGATGACTGTCCACATGATATTCGCCACAAGTTTATACTGGTAGATTTCATGAATTGTTGACAAATTCAATTAAAGTTAGGAATGGAGACTAAACAAAAAGGGGTATTCATAAAACAAAAATGCATAATGCCAAATTAAGAAACATGGGGTATACTAACAGATATTGATGCATAATGGATAGGGGCTAATTTTAATGCTGTGCACACATATACTGTGATGCAGAATTAATGCGGAAAAGCTGGAGTACATGCTTGACTATACCATATCCAAACCAGACAGCTGACAACCAACATTATGTGGTGCATTTGAAAGACATGGAAAGGATCCGTATTATGCAAAATGACGCAAACTTCAATATTGAAGAATGCAATACAAAAACAAAAGCAAAACGGATCCTGAAAGCTATCATCACATGGACATCAAAAGCCAATATGGATATGATCGGTGATGGTGGAAGATATAATCCATGAAGTGGACGAAATTGTGCCACGCAATATACATCTCACCACTGCTTTGTACGTGATGGACAACTATTACAACTTCAAGGGTGCATGTTAGCAATATCCACCATATATATACTGGCTAGTATTTGACACCAAATTGACAGCTGAACATCTGCAGGAAATCATATCTGCACGCTTAGACGATGATGAAAGTCAGCTTGCGAAGGCCACAAACGTAAGTCATTGGATTTGAAAAGGTATATCATATTGACCGCATTGCCAGATTGCAAATGTCAATATTGTGCATGTTGACTCTCCAAATTGCTGGAAGTTTACACTTCCAACCAATGATGAATCCGAACATCAAGAATTGGTATTAAGTTTGCAAGCGATTTTGGTGGCGAAAGATCTTCCACCCATAACAACCAGGTATGTGCTAAATTCGTATCAATTCCTTGAATACCATTCTGATGAATCACTGCAATAGTCAACCAGAACGCCGAACGCCCTTCATACGTCAAAGCATAGTCGTAACTGGCCTTGATACAACGGGCTTTCAATCCTATATCGATAACCTTCGGATTCTGCACCAGAAACTGGCTCGTCAATTTCCTGACAAAGCAATGCAAGCTTTTACGCCTTCTACATACATGGATTACATGGCACTCGCAATAGGAACCCGATATTTCACTGATCGCCGACATGACAACACTTCCTCTCACATTCCATTCGAGTATGTCATCGATCCAAAAGGCATATTAACCTCACTTGCGAATTCCCGCTACTTTCATGGCCAGGACAATTGCGTACTTTATTACAAGTTGAAGTCTGATAGAAATCGACATTGGTGAGTGACGATGAATTGGGATCACATCCCTACTGATGGAAATATTTATTAGCTTCATTCCAACAAACCCAACTTGCTTTAGAATCGGTGATATAGTGGAGGTTCAGTTTACAATATCGGCAGTTCCGGTAAAGAAGGATAAATTCAAGATGATTCTGAATCTACGGTCATTGGCACTAGTAGACAGTGACTTCACAGAGGTAACACTTTAATACATCAAGAATTAAACGAATACTGATGTATATTCTCAGGAAGCAACTATGATTCGCAACAAGACAGCTTTGCCTACACCAACTACACAGCCCAGAATAGCCATCAAACGGCATGTTGGGTATGTGGAAGAGGGTAATGATGCAGAGGGTGTTGTGGAAACAAGGCAACGCTTCTATAATATGAATATAGACCAATGCTAATGTATAATATTGTATGTGTACTCAACCCGTTGATATGTTACAGCTGTTTTGCTATCTGATGGCAGCAACTGCACCTTTTTGAATCGATTGAGAAATTTGGACTTGGTAGAATTTTGGGTGCTGTGTTTTGTATCTCATGAAATACTATTTGGATTAAGATGGTTATACAGGGAAGTTGTACTATGTCTTGAGGACTATCTACGCCTGTAATTACATTTGAACAATATTTAGGATATAGTGAGTTGTTGATGAAATAAAAGGTAGACCAGTACTTTTTGACGCCCAAAATGATACTGTCAAATTATGACATCGAAAGAGCTCATATGAAGAAGACTGGAGGGAGAAGGTTGTTCATCTTTTCAAGGCCTAGAAGTACATATACCATATTCTTCTCTATTTTTGTCCTTTGAGCCGTCATTGCATCTGTACTATGTTTGTCTGTCACTAGGCTCGAAATACAACCAGAATCATAAACTGTATAACCATCTTGATCCAAGCAGTATTTCATGAGATACAAAACACAGCACCCAAAATTCTACCAAGTCCAAATTTCTCAATGTGCCTTTTTGCTGAAAAGATGAGAATGAGCTATTGAAAATCCATTATCTACCTATAATCCAGATTTAATGTTTGCATATTCTCTTTGTATCACCACTGGATAGCTAACTATATCCAATGTTCAATGTGTACTGATCACATATGACAATAGTAACCTGAACATATTGACCGAACACATTGACCGAACACACCGAACATGTCCAATATGTTCGGTTTGTGGTCCATGAAACTGAATTACAATTCATTGTACAAATTCAATCAAACTACCTTTACTTCGCATATGTGATGCATAACCTTTTGTTCAAAGACGTGTCATATTAACTGGACGAAATCTGCAGGTACAACAAGCATATTTACTCCTTTATATCTAAATTGATGACGAAATTCACTGCTGTACTGAGAAGCCTATGTTGCTATGTTCCTGCATTGATACCATTGGATTGTATCTTGGCCCAACCTTCACTTCTTCCCATCCTGCCATAAATATGATGCTTTGCTATTTAATAATTGCTTTCCAATCATATTATTTTGTTCTGGCATGATTGGAGCTTCTCTTGAACTAATTATGTTCCTTGTCCTTGTGTCTGGATCTCGAATCATTATGCAGTTGACTGCATTTATTGTACTATTTTCGTGTCCTTTGATGAAACATCAACAAATTATACACCTCACCCTTATGAGCCCATTCAATGAATACATTGAAACAGCATCTGGGGTACCAATGTGTGAACTCCATAGTTTCTCAATGTTGATAGCTCTGCTTGCACTTTCTCTGCTTCAATATGGGATGTCAAATATGGCACATAATGCACATCCAACAACTGTCCAGACTTTTATTTCTGCTATTATTTGTGCAATTGCAATGCCCCGGATTCAGGTAGGGACATCTGCAAAACACTTTGTGCCGAAAAATGATGAACCCGCTGGTTAAACCAGTGTTAAACCTGTTCCTTGTGATTCCAATGTACATAGCTGTTATATGTATCTGTAAACAAAGATATCATATCTGGTTCATTCAGTCTATATTGCACTGGCAATTCCTCAGAATACAGCAGGGATACTAGTTGGACAATACAGAACTCTCAGTACTGTTCAGACAGGTTTTCAACTCATCCATATGTCATAATGCACATTACACCAACAAAGAATACGATTATTGTCATGAAGTCGACTTAGCAGTGGACTACACTTTCCCAACTTGGCACCTTTGATCTGGTGACCTTATTGTTCTTGCTCATTTGAGACAACAAATTCTCACAGTTACAAAGTCAGCAGTCACACGGTTTCAAATTTATTCACAGGGCTTCAAAATTGTTCCCACAGTTTGCAACAATTGTTCCCACGGCTTGGCAAATTAGAGTCTGACCCTGAGTTGAAAAATCCACCGTATAGAACGATTCCCTTATAGGGACTCGTAAAAACATCCACTGAATCAGAAGCTGTACATGCGAATGTCAGCAATGACCATTTCGTACTGGGCTTCGAATTTGTGGAGGTGAAGCCGAACACCTTTGAAGGTTTCAACGTAGTTCCCGTTAAAGCTGACTCTGTCCAGGTTCCAGTGACGTCCCCTGCAAGTGATGCCCCCCCTGATGAACTAAGGCCTGCGAAACGCCATCGACAGCTTCCAAGTCGTTTCCGTGTGCCCGGTTGGGAAATGCACCATAAAAAACTCCAGGATGTTCTCCCCCAGCCACCTCCTGCACTCCCTCCTGCAGGCTGGGAAATCGCAGCTTCAACGTCCCAACAAGCATTGCAATCACCACCGTCCGGGTCCTTCTCTTTGTCTGGTGACCCAATTAGTAATTCCGAGTCATGTAGGGGTCCATCTACTAGTCGGTGGACTTCGCAGGGTGCTGGAGACAAGCCATAATTCATTTGGCTTATTTCGACGATATTTCTCCCAACGATTTCCATCTCATGATCCTGAAAGTGAGGTAGACATCTCAAGCCTTTCAAATATCGTTAACTCCAAAACAGAACCGCCGATCCCGACTTATGGCCCGTATCTCAACAAGAACTCATTCCGCTTAGGCGAGTGGTATTGGAATCATGGCGTTCAGAAGTCTCAGGCAGACTTTAAGGAGCTGGTGAACATCGTTGGCGATGTTGACTTTCAACCTTCAGAAATCCAATCTGCAAATTGGGACAAAATCAACCGACAGTTGGTGGAAGGAGATTGTGACAAAGGCGAATGGGTAGACGAAGTAGCCAGATGGGTGACCTCACCTATAAATATCTCCATACCATTTCACCGTTATACACAGAATCCTGGCCCCCAAAATTTCGTGACCGGCAATTTCCACCATCGTTCTTTAGTTTCCGTCATTCGGGAAAAACTCTCTAATGAGAACGACACCGCCCATTTCCACTTTGACCCCTACGAACTTCTCTGGCAGCCTCACGACAACCAAGATCCTGTTCGCGTCCATGGCGAATTATACACTTTACCGGCATTTATAGAAGCTCATAATGCCTTACAGGAGTCTCCCGGTGAACCGGGCTGTGAAGTCCCTCGCGTCATCATTGCTCTCATGTTCTGGTCAGACAGTACTCACTTGACAAATTTTGGAAAAGCAAAATTGTGGCCGCTGTACCTGTTCTTTGGCAATGAATCAAAATATCGTCGGGGAAAACCATCCCGCAACTTGTGTGAACATGTGGCTTATTTTGAAACCGTACGCGCTTTATTTTCTTCAAAATTTTCATTCTCACTGTGTATGTAGCTGCCTGATTCTTTCAAAGACTTTGCCACCACGTACACAGGCAACAAGAAGCTGAAGTCGCACTTCATGGCCCACTCTCATCGCGAACTTACTCACGCTCAGTGGGTAATACTTCTGGATGATGACTTTGTCAATGCATATGAGCATGGCATTGTGATCAAGTGCTGTGATGGTGAATGGTGCAGGTTTTATCCTCACATCTTTACGTACTCAGCGGACTATCCTGAAAAGTGATATTTTCGCTCCTGCAATTTCTAGCTATCTAATGTAGTAATGGTACCAGGATTCTTATGGCTACTATTCGAAACAGGGGAATATGTCCATGCCCTCAATGCACTACTCCCTTATCAAAGATTCATTTAGTTGGCACAAAACGTGACCGAATAACCAGGACTAAACTGGCTCGCGTCGACAATCATCAACGCCGACAACTAGTTTCTACCACACGAAAGGCCATTTATCAGCTGAATTTCGATGTTGACAGTGCACCTATAGAACGCATGCTGAAACCGCAATCTCTAGTGCCCACTTCCGTAAGCAATTGACCTTTGTGAGATTTGCCGTCACTCTGAATTTGTTTATTGTAGAATGCCTTTTCTGATAAGCTGTCCAAATTTCAGTTCAACTTGTTTTTGATATTTGTGGTTGATTTATTGCACGAGGTTGAACTGGGTGTATGGAAGGCCCTGTTCATCCATATTCTCCAGATCCTGGAGGCTGTTGATGAGAACCTTTTGTATGAACTTGACAGACGGTTAGTTTACTATGATTCTAATGGTGATGTCATATTAAGCCTAGCAGCTTTCGATTGGTGCCAACCTTCGGGAGGGATACCATTCGCCGTTTCAGATCCAATACTTCCGAATTGAAACAAATGGCAGCGAGAAATTATGAGGATTTTCTACAGGTAGGTCACGCCATATTTACAGTCTTTGTTATATTACTTGGAGAAGTTGCTAATCATTTTGGAAGTGTGCCATCCCAGTTTTTGAAGGCCTTTTGCCAGAACCACACAACAGAAAAGTCCTTCAACTTTTGTTCACGTTCACGCACTGGCATGGCCTAGCGAAGTTGCGGATGCACACCGATTCCACACTTGCAATACTTGATGACGAAACGACAGTGCTAGGAAATCAGCTTCGCGGTTTTCAATCGACTACTTGTTCCTCCTATAAGACCCATGAACTCATGTGTGAGATGAAGGCTAGGGAACGCCGTGAAAGAAAGAAAACTAGCTCATCAACCCACCAGCAGAAGTCTGGAGGGCGCCGACCCAAAGAGCTGAACCTGCAGACTTACAAGGCCCACTCATTCGGAGACTACGTATCCACCATAAAGCATCTTGGTACTACTGATTTCTTTACATCAGCGATCGTGAGTTATCCACCGATTACAAGTGCTTTAGAAGGCCAACTGTCACTATAACCGCAGGGTGAGCTGGAGCACCGAAACTCCAAAGGAAGATTCAAGAGGACAAGCAAAAAGAACTTCGTGGGGCAATTAACTCAAATCGAGCGTCGACAAAAGCATATCAGACTTATTCGACGGAAGATAGTTGAAACGTCATCCCCCGTCGCGAGAAGTGAACGTGTCCCGGCCAATCCTGAGGCCCACCACCACATTGGTGTCACAGAAAATTGTCCACAGCATTTTGGTTCATTTTTACGATCACATGATGGCGATCCAGCCGTATCGGTAGGCCCGTCCCATTCAAATAGAATAATAATGTACCATCCTTCAAGCAGGACTTCTGGATGAAGCTCAAAAAACATTTGTTATCTCGCATCAAAGCTACGCAGGCAGATCTTGATCCATCGTCCTCTACTGGCCTTGGAGATGTCTCTGAGACCAATTCCACTGCAGAACTCGACAGAGTTTTCTTCAAAAAAGATTGCATGTATAAGCACAACATCATGAGGATCAATTATACCACATACGACGTATGGTGTGCCCAAGATACCATCAACCCCAACACGGATCATAGAGACATAATATTACTCTCTGCCGAGGATTCCGACTCCCCCAATCACCAGTACGCCTATGCCCATGTCCTTGGCATCTACCATGTAAATGTTATATATGCTGGATCCAACGAGTCAAATTTTGGGGCCCAACAAATGGAATTTCTATGGGTTCGGTGGTTCATAAATACGATCAACGAGCCAGTGCAGAGAAGCTGGGATAGGCGGCAACTCGATTGCTTACAGCTTCTACCCATAAATTCTGAAGATGCTTTTGGGTTTGTCGATCCCGCCAACGTGTTGCGCGGCGCTCACTTAGTGCCGCGCTTTGCCAAGGGAAGACAACATGCGGATGGCAAGGGGATCTCGGAGTGCGCTCGGGATTCCCAGGACTGGCGTCAATATTACGTGGGCCGGTGAGTAGTCATCAAACAGAACAACAAAGCCTTATTTGCCCCCTAGCTTTGTTGACCGAGATATGGTGATGCGCTACCACTGGGGCTTTGCAGTGGGTCATGTTTATGCTCAGCGGCGACACAACGGAAGTGGCATTGATCCGCCTTACATGAGTAACATCGAGGAAGCTATGAATGACGACTCGGAAAATGATGGGGTTGACCAATGCCAGGAAGACGACATGCCCACCGAGGAGCACAATGTCGGGTCAGATGATGATAGCAACATCGAATTCCGGTCTGACTGTAACAGCAGCGACTCTGACAACATCGAGGAATCTTGCGATGATGTGGATTCTTTGGCATTTGACGAGATGTATGGCGACTTACGGAACTATGAAGTGTATGATTGATCTGTGTAGGTGTTTTCGCTTCTTTGCCTTATACTACTCACCCCTATAACCCACTTACTTCACATCTTCAATGCCATTTCTTCTCGATATAATTCGCCATTTTCCTGCACATGCTGACTGCCTGTCATCTATATATTGAATGCTATTGTCCTTGCCAACAAATTTTTTGCCGGTGGTGAGAGTGAGACATTTTCCAACAGTCCACGGTCCACTTATCTGACTTATTCCTGCAGGACCTCACTTTTCCAGATAGCCACCAAAGTAACGAGTGAGCATCATTTGTTCCTAATTTTGTGACTTAATAACTTTTTTTTCCCCACCGCGCCCAATTCTCCCAATAAGCCAATTACCACTCTTCATCGGTTCGGGTGTGTGTCACTCAGCTCCAACTCACTCTACATTTTTTCAAGGTTTTGGCAGCATATGGAGGAGTTAGACTCTCCAGCTGGTGGGGCTAGTGCTGACTGTGATACTTATGATATGTCCCAGTTGATGGAGTGGGATGAGACCAGAATCAATATGTTTGGTTCCCAGAATCTTGTGGACAACAATTTGATGGAGGGAGAGGAGGAGGAGGAGGCTAGGGGGGAACCACCAAAAAAAAGAGCCCGTTGTAATAGAAAGTAAGAAGGCCGGTTATAGTACCATTTTTTCAGCATAAATGTTTGATTCTAGCCAGGTTCGTGGGAATCGTGGTAATGAGGGTATGGAACACAAGCTCCGCAAAAGCTTAGAGCGAGAGATGAAGAACCTTGTGAGAAAGGCCGGCGACAACTCAGGTGAGTTAGGTTACATATAGCTCGTTTATTTAGGTTGAACAGGAAATTTAGTCACCTTCCAGTCGTTTGATTTGGAGAAGGCTGTCCTTTCTCCTTCTGATAGCTTCTCAGTGCCTCTTACGGATCTGAAGGCTCGACTCAATGTGAGTCTTCTTCTGCGTTTCTGTTTGTTCTTTAATCAACCAACTCAGGGACTGACTGTCTTGGGTGAGGTCAATGTGACGTGCGATGCTTGGCAAGCTGGTAACACAGATGGATATTTCGCTGTTACGGGACACTGGATTGAAGAAACAGCACCGTCACAGTGGGAACTTAAAAGTGCACTTCTCAGTTTCACACGTGTAAGCAATGCACATAATGGGGAGCAGCTAGGCCAAGCGCTTTTTAAAATCCTGAAGCGTGTTGGTGTCAAACATAAAGTAAGTAGTTCAGACTATGCTCCATGCGCCGGTCACTGAACACTGTCATAAGTAGGCCATGTTACATGTGATAATGCATCCAGTAATCCAGGGATGCTTCGTGAGATTGCGGCTCACATCAAGGTTGAAACGGGGAAAGATTATCGGTGGCGATCTAGGAAAATCAAGTCAGTGGACACAACAAATGTGCCGGTCTATCTATTTCTTATATTTGATTCAGCTGCCTCGCCCACGTCATAAACCTGGCAACGCAAGCACTTATCAGCACCTACAGCAAGTCACCACACTTCGACCCCAACAATCCTGAGGCTCATATCCCACTGGAGCGCGATGAGATCGGTCAAATCAGGGCCATTGTTGTTAAGGTATGTTGTTACCTACCTAACGGCCATCAGGTTAATCGTGTCAGCAGGAACATTCATCCGCAAAACGTAAAGAAATATGGAGAACCGTTCAAATCAAGGCTGGGGTTGCCCACCCGGTTCAACTCATTTTGGACATGAAAGTGAGATGGTCGTCGACCTATTTGATGTTGGACCGTGCTGAACGGCATAAGGAGGCAAGTTGTCATTTGCTCAACACATTACCCACTCTCTCATATCCCGCAGCGTATTGATGATTTCGTGGAGGAATTGCGCTGGGAAGAAAGTGATTCCACAGGATGCAATAAGATCCGGGAACTGAAGCTGACACAAGAAGAATGGGGGCGTGTTGCTCCATTCTTGTCTCTTCTCGCTGTATGGTCTAATTCATCCTGTGATTCGTTTGCAATCTGACGCTGCCATAGCATGCCGACAATGTGCAACAGTCGTTTTCATCAGATAGGGCTTGTACACTGCAGTTCGCCATCCCAGCGCTCGAAGCGCTGCACAAAGTGTGGTCAAGCCGTGCTGATCGTCCAAAGTACAGTCGATTCGCCCCTGCATTACAAGCTGCGTGTTCGAAGATTGACACATATTATACAAAGTCATCGGACACAATGGCATATATCATGGCTATGGGTGAGTCAGTTTGTGACCCCACTAGACAGTTCTGACGATCACTAGTCCTTGATCCCGGACAGAAACTCAGCTATTTCAAGAAGCACTGGCCTCCAGAACTGCAAGCCGATGTAGTGAAATGCGTGGAAGAAGTGGTGCGTAAACTAATGTGTTGCTATGTCTGCTTGATGTGATAACCGAGTGGTGATTCGCAGTTCCGGGATCACTTCCTGATACTGCGTGGCCAACCAACCACGAAGTCATCAGTGCTAGCTGTCAAAAACAAGCTCGGCAAACTTCTGCGAGAGCTGAGCGATGACGAAGACGCAGACGACATGGATACGGCATCAGCAGTGCCTGAAGACCCCAGTCGGCCTTGGATACACGATTTCCGCGCTTACATTGATGTTATTGAGCACATTCCAGATGGATGGAGTTCAATCAAGTGGTGGGGTGTATGTTTCGAACAGCATTTCTCATTCAGGGTCAAAGTTGACATGTTGCGTCAGATTAATGCTAATTGTTACCTCGTGTGGGCTTCGCTAGCCCGGGATTATCTTTCAATAATGGCAAGCTCTGTTTCTAGTGAGTGTGCCTTTTCTCAGGGCGGAATAACAATCAGCAAAGGCCGGAGTTGGCTCAAAGGCGACATCGTCGAAGCGCTACAATGTGTTAAATGTGCTATCAGGCATGACCTTCTGTTCCATGAGCCAGCACCCAGTTCAAGCTTGGAAGCAGAGTTGGATGACGAAGATGAGGAGTCTGGAAGTGAAGACAGATGGGATTTGCTGTTGATTGACGAGGATGACAACGCGGCTATAGCAGATTCTGATTAGATACTGTTTTACTACTATCTTGTAATAAAAGCCCCGGCTTAAGCCTGGGCCAGGCCGTGGCCATTACTCACGGCTTGGCTTGTTGTTTCTGAGAGCCGGAGCCGCTACAGGCCGGGCCAAAGCCGGGGTTTCCATCCCTACTCAACCTACAAGTCCGTGAATACACCCCAAACGTCATTGAACCCTCGTTTGGGCTTGGCCGTATCTTATATACATACAATAAATTCTTTTATATATCGTTCTGCAAATAATAACATTGGTATTATTGTGGTTCCCTCACATCATACTTTGACAAATTGATGGTGATTTCACCAAGTGTCTCCACACGAACGCGGACGCGGTGGTTGCCCTTGCGGCAGAATGAGCATTGGATTGGCTGTCATGCAAAAAAATTCACCCAATCCAAGGCCTGGACGTAAGTCCCCGTTCGCCATTTGTCGCTGTAACGGACTCTGACGGATTGTCCTCGCTGACACCGTGGACGTCAGTACACGCGTATTGGAACGTCTCGATCACATACCAGGAACCGATTGTCCGCGACAGAACGTTGAGCAGACTAGGAGGTAATTATTGAATATATATACAAATATAACAAAAAAGACTTACTTTAACTTTAGTTTTCGCCATTAGCGCAGAATACACAATTTGTAAGGTGGGAGTGGAAGTAGAGGAGGGTGAGAAGATAGGATAAGTGGTGAAGTGGGCGAATGTCAACAATGACAGGAAAGAGCACGAGAACGACGATTTGCACCGAAACCGCCGTCCCAGATGTCCCAAAAACTGCCTCGAACATTGGAACCAGCGGCTGGGCACACAGTAATGAAGGCGACGAAGGAAATGTGGAGGACGCTCGTGTCCGGCGCATTGCGCAAAGCACAATCCACTTTACAAGTCTGGACCGCACATTCGGTAATTGCTAATTCTGTACTAGTATACGACTGGAGCATTTTGTTGCGAGGAGTTGCAATATTACTCTGCAAAATTTCTCTGACATTACAGAAAATATCGCCGACGGCGGTTCGCAAATTTTTGATGAGTCGTTGCATGTACCCAAACCTCAGGGGAAGAGGTAGCCGTTCTAGAGCGGGTGTAACTTTCGAAGCACCGAGTGCAAATGTTGATTTGAATATAATATAGCCTTGACTTATCATGAATATAGATGTTGCTGTAAAATCTATCAAAATGCTATAGTATTATAACCGCTGGCCCACACACTACCTGTGACACCTTACGCTGTTGAGACTAGATCATGCATGTGCCATTACTTGTCATGACTGTAGATGTTGTTCTGAAATCTGTCAAAATGCTAATACAAGATATTATATTATAACTGCTGGCCCACACACTACCTGTGACACCTTATGCTGCTGAGACCAGGCCATGCATGCACCATTACCTGTCATTAATATATGTCTTGCTGCAAATCTGTCAAAATGCTAACACAAGATATTACATTATAACTTATGGCCTAATTGTGTATTTCTGATAATTTTGGGTCATGCCTGATTGGCACTGTCGGCATTGTTTTACTGATGACAAACTCCGCCAACCGTTACCAGCTTCTAAATGATTTCGTGATGTTATTTATGGTTATCATGAGCCTGAAATTATTGTAGCATATGATTCATTATACCACATTGGCAAGTATGTGTCAAGGTGTATAATGCTCTACCAGAATTACACACTCTGACCAATTGCTCCAACCTGATAATCCTTTATATATAATTCTCATCAGGAAATCGGAGTTGATAATTGATGGGTGGCACCAATTTGCAATAGCTAAATTAACTGATAAAATTTGAAGACGGATTAAGCCTACTCAGACCAGTTAAGTCAAAAGGTGTTTTCCTAGTCTTGTAGAATACAATATAAGCCATTATGACAAACCTCTAATTATTCTTGTGAAATACCAATTTTTTACAGTCCTGAACACCTCGCGAACGCCGTGCGCGCCTCAATGGAGGCGGCCATACTCGTTCGCGAGGTGTTTGGTTTGGGGAGGCAGGGGCAGCAAGAGAGGGAGGGGACTTGTGTCCTCGTTCCCTTTCCTGTTTCCCTGGTTCCATCTGTCCTTGTTGTCGGCCTCGTCACCATCACTGTCGTCGTCGTCATCGTCGTCACATTTGTCATCCTGCTCATAGTCATCATCGTAGCAGAGCACAGGTCAGAGATGGGGGGTTGGGCTACGTACCTGGGCCAGTAGGTGGGCGCACTACCCTCCCAGCATTGCTCTCCATCGCTGTCGTTGCTGTGTGAGTAGGGTGGTGGTGGCAATCGTGAACGAAGCTAGTGGCGGCGGCAGCAGTGGGGGTGAGCGAGAATGAGACAGGACAATAAAAAGAAAAGAAAGGGAATTTCGTGCCTGGTCCGAAACGCGCAAACGCACAAATAATAAAAGTGCTAACCACTCACTTGATATTAAACAAAATTTACGAGAAACGACTAAGCACTGAATGTTCCCTTCTCCACCCTCGACCGTTCATTTGCAGTTATCGCCTTGTGCTGAAACTGAGAGCGGTTTATTCTCAACCAATGAGCAGAATACAGAACCGCTAGAAATGGATCACGGATGTTACTGTATACAAAAAAGTCCAAGGATAAAATACAAATATACACCTTCGTCACCAGAATTGTCGTTTCAAAATTACTAGTGTGTCACCCTAGAAACTCCTTGTTAGTCTGTGTTACATCTGTCAGCACAGAAATCAACTGTACTCACCTCAACATCCGACAAATGATGGTTAAGAATAGACAACCTCCGTGAATTTCACTGTCAAACTACCTCCAAGTCCCTGCTCCGCCATACGCTCAGTCACACTTGTATACGTGTTGTGTAGTGACGTGAGTCCCATCTTTCCGAGCCCATTCGACGGTGAGGTGCCCACCATAGCGATCGTGGCCGCTCTCTCCATGCCAGCCGATTGGCCTGAAAACAGTAAGTCGATGCCAAAGAAACAGAGGAAACATACCTGATGGAGGCAGCTTCGACACCACATTTCCAGAGGCGTCATATTTCATAATGTTGGTGAAGTGGCGTTTCGGCAAATTTTCGTTTAGCGAGTTGTCTGCTGTAGAGACCGTTCCACAGGATAGTTGAGAGTGACAGCATTGTAGAAAGGTCGAAAGAAAGATGGTGAGTCGAGAGCAAGGTGGTGAATGGAGAGCAAGGTGATAATAGGTAAGAGGAGAAATGAGTCAATAGGTGCTATTAGAGATCAGTATCATACCAATTTTTCCCGCCATTTCAATATGATTTCGAATATAATCGCCAGGTCACCTGTGATGGCGCCAGCTAGCGCGGCGTGTCATCGCCTCGTCCTCTTTCGAATCAAAATCCGGTGGGCTTGCAGAGTGAAAGATAGACGCACCCGACACCGACGACAATTGATTCAGGTAACTCAAGCACAGACTGCGCTTCCACGTCGGGAACAAAGAATGATGGGCGATAATAGGAAACAGGAGCAGATCTCATTTATGAAATATAGACTTGTCCGGTATCAAGGTCAGTCATAACTTGTGAGGTCTAGCTCTCGTAAATCACCATACATCTCCTCCATTGCTAATAGATGATCACTAGAAATGTCCGAGTCATCATCCTCTGCTGCACCACCACCTTCATGATCACTGCTATCTGGTTCATCGAAGTCTGAGTTGTCCAGCTCCTCAAACTCTGCCGACAACTCGTCACCCTAGTTCTCCTCATTGCCTTCACCATTTTCATCACCTTGCAACACACCGGAGTTGCCAGCACCGTGTCAAGATTCCTGTGTTGGACCTTCGTTCATGTCTGCATCCTGCATGCATCTTTCTCCGACCTGGGAATGGGAAGCGAATGTATGGCTGTAGACATGTCCCACAGCATGACCCCAGTGGTATCGCATTACCATGTCACGATCAGCGAAGCTGCAATCCTATGTTCAACCACCTCAACAAAAGAAAGCCAATGACTCCACTCACCGGTTCACATAGTACATTTGCCAATCGTTAACATCGCTTGCGCATCCTGAGATCCCCACTCCGTCTGGGTGGCGCTGCCCGCTGGCAAATCATGGGATGAGATGACACGAACGTAGAATATGGGCAGGATCAACGAAACCAAATGCTTCCTCGTCATGTAGGCTTGGAAATTGTAAACGATCAAGCTGGCCAGCGTCCCAGCCAGTCTGCACTGATACTTCCCTGATATTCTCAAGCCACCGTACCCACAGAAACTCCATGCAGCAAGGACGATAATCCAGCATTCCAGGGCCAGTATATATGATGTTGACGTGATATATACCCAGAATACGAGCATATTTATATTGGTGAACGGAAGAGTTGGGGTGATCTCGCAAATCGGAAAGTAGCATGACGTCACGGTGGTTGGTATTGGGGTTGAGTGTATCTTGGGCACGTCGCACATCATAGGTTGTATAATTAATTCGCAGGATATTATGTTGGTACATTCGATCGCCCTTGAAAATAATGGAATCCAATTCATTCTGAGTGGAGTCGGAATTGATGTAGTCATGGGGCCTGGTGGACAACGGCGACCAGCCAACTGGCTTTTCAGCATCTAGTGCCACTCTAAGGCGGGGTAATAGATGTTGCTTCAGCTTTGACCAGAACCCCTATTGGAGAACGGATAAATTACCACCAAGCCACAGCGGTTAAGTTTACCTTGGTAGCGGGATCCCCATCATGTAACTGCAGGAATGATCCAATATGTTGGGGATAATTCTCCGAGGTACCAATATGATGATGGACTTCCAGGTTTTTGGCTACAAATTCGTTAGGTCTCTCACCCAGAGATCCGTTATCCTTTGCAACCTTCTGACGAATACGTCTAATACGACTTTGTCGACGCTTGATTAGAGCCAATTGTTTTACGAAATTCTTTTTACTTGTTCTTTTATAGCTAGCTTTGGGTCTGCGGTGCTCGAGTTCACCCTGCATTAGTTGAAGATACGCCATTCTTGTTAACCAGCACGAATTCAACAAGCTCACCGGTTCCGAAGAGTGGGAGTCCGTGGTACCATATTGCTTGATGGTTTTCACGTAATCGCCAAGCGCATGACCCTTGTATGTCTGTAGGTTAAATACCTTTAGCATGCATTCAGATCGACCTGTGCCCCTGATGTCGGTTGTACAGGCTGTCGAAGATTGTTTGGTTTGGCGCCATTTCCTAGCCGCCGCCTCTCGTTTCAATTCACGAGTCTGGTATGCAGAGAATGTCCCAGCTTGGACGTCACGAAGCTGCTGCCCAAGGATAGTCATTTTATTGTTGAGAAAGCTGAGTGTGATGTCAGTGTGCATACGAAGTTTCGCAAGGCCATGCCAATGTGCAAAGTGGAACAGGAGTTGAAGGACAGCAGTGTTGTGGGGTTCTGGTAATAAATCTTCAAATACTGGAATCGCGCACTTGGAAATGTAGAGGAGTTCGCATGATGTAAATGAAGCATAAACTGATGCTATCTATTCACCTGCAGAAAATCTTCATAATTCCTTGCTGCCATTTTCTTCAAATCTGATGAATTTGAGGAGAATCGCCTGATTGTATCCCTACCAAACGTGGGAACAAGCCTAAAGCTGGGGAAGCTGTCAGTTACTGATATTTTGCTGAGGAATGTGTGCAACTTATGACTTGCCGGCAGTCCAGTTCGTGCAATAAATTTTCGTCCACGGATTCCAAAATATGGAGTAGATGGATGAAGAGGGCCTTCCAGACTCCCAGTTCGATCTTGTGCAGAAGGTCAATTAGGAAGATTGAGAACAGATTAAAACCGAACAAGGACAGCCTGTCCGAAAATGCATTCTAGAACCGGAATTTAGATTTTTTGGCGACGGAAAGGTGAAATATCATACCGATGTTGGAACTAGTGACTCGGGTTTGAGTATACTCTCCACAAACACGCTATTCACTGCCAAGTTCCGTTCGTAAATGGCATGACGAGCCTTAGACACGATAAGTCTGTAGCGATAATCATCATTGTGAGCCAGTTTCACCCTTCTTCACCGATCACTTGTTGTGCCAACCAAATACGCATCCAACAGTGGGATTTTGCAGCATGGACATGCTCCTAAATTTCGGATGCTAGCCATGAGAATCCTGCCTCAAGGTTAGTGTATAGAAAATTGCAAGATATGCTTTCTTACTTCTCAGGATAGTCGGCTGAATAGGTAAATATCCGGGGATAAAATCGGCGCCAAAGGCCGTCAGGACATTCAATTACGATACCGTGTTGATAAGCGTCCAAAAATTCATCATCAAGAAGTAACTGCCACTGTTTGTGAGTTAATTCATGGTGACAATGGGTCAACAATTCTCAATTCAACTTCTTCTTTCCCCTATGCTTGCTGGCAAAGTCTTTAAATGAATCCAGCAGCTTTGGCATAAAACTAGTGATGAGGGCCTAGGCAGCAACCAGACAAGATGCTTACATTCTCAAAATGGGCAACGTGCTGACAGAGGTTGCAGGAAGGCTTGCAACGGCGGTACTTCGATTCATTACCAAAAAACATATACAATGGCCACAACTTTGCATTTCCAAAGTTTGTTAAGTGAGTAGAGTCAGACCAGAACATCAATGCGACCACAACCCGAGGGAGGTTGCAACCAGGTTCACCAGGCAGACTTTGAATTTCGTTATGGGCGTCAATGAATGCCGGGGATGTGTATAACTCACCATGAATACGGATTTCCTCGTGATCCGGGGTAGGTTGCCAGGCGAGCTCGTACGGCTCATAGTGGAAATGTCGGCTATCATGTGGATTTCCGGGTTTATCCACACCTTACAGCATATCTTTTCCACAAGACATGGCTCAGCTGAGATGGACAATTCCCACTCTGAGTGGGCCAGCCAATCTTGGCCAACCAATATCTTTCTCCAGGGGAGATGGCTTGGCCGAGGGGTCTATGTTCTGAGGGACATGAGTTGGCCAAAGCAGGGGGATATATTGGCCAACCGGTCTGGGTATTTTGGCTAGCCATGGGAGGTGGATTGGCCGACAGGTCTGGGTATTTCGGCTGGCCATGGAACATGGATTGGCTGACTGCCCTGGGTATTTCGGGTGGCCATGGAATGTGGATTGGCCGACAGGTCTGGGTATTTCGGCTGGCCATGGAACATGGATTGGCCAATGGGTCTGGGTATTTCGGCTGGCCATGGAGCGTGGATGGGCCGACTGCACTGGGTATGTCAGCTGGCCATGCACCATGGGTTGGCTGACTAGTCTGGGCATTTCCGCTGGCCATGGAACATGGATTGGTCGACCACACTGGGTATTTCCACTGGCCATGGAACATGGATTGGCCAACCAGTCTGGGTATTTTGGCTGGCCATGAAAGGTAGATTGAACAATGGAACTGGGTATTTTGGCTGGCCATGGAAAATGAATTGGCCGACTGCAATAGGTATTTTCGCTGGCCATGGGAGGTGGATTGGCCGATCTGTATTGGTATATTGGCTGGCTATGGTGCATGAGTTGGCCAAATCTCTGGGTATATTAGCTGGCTATAGAACTTTAGTTAGCTGAAGCAGGTGGGTACGCAGGCTGGCCCTAGGAAGGACATGGGCTAATGTTAGGGATATTCCAGTTGTACATGGAACACAAATTGACAACAGTTTGTGGTATATTGGGCTCACCATAGGACATAGTCATCAAGTCATCATAGGTTGGCCAATCCTCGTTAGTATATTGGCCGATCACACATGGGTCACTTGCTCCTTTGAGTCTTTTGGCTGCTCATGCGACATGGGTTGGCCAATGTTATGGATACATCAGCTGCCCATGGGGTTAGCCTACACTAGGAATACATTGGCTGGTCATGGGACATGATTTAGCTGATCCTATCAAGTCTTTTGTTGGCTGTGGGCCATGGAGTGGCCGGCCTGAGATATATTGGCCAGCCATGATATGGTTGGCTGACAATCTGACTTAAGGTTTGGTTGAGGCCGATAACATTCAATACATTCATTCTAAGCCAGTCACAGCTTAACACTACAACAAGTACTGCTACTGTGAATTCACAAACACATCTGAAAGGACCAAAAGCAAGACCCCAAAGCCATTCAGTCTTGATCTCAAAGGAGGCTCTCCTCCTTCTTGATCCAGACTGACTGACAAAGAAAACACTACCAAAATCTTTGCAAACACATAACCAAAAATATGTTGACATAAACACTCATATCAACCACACTAAGAACATTACCTGGTCTCAATGTCACTAATGGGAGGCTTACAAATAATGATGAGGTTTACCTGGTCAAATTTCAATGATGCCACCAGGCCCACTACCAGTAGCTTGCCTGGCAAGGGAATCAGGGGGGTTCTCCTGCTCTTTCATTCTTGGAGGCCTGTACAGTGGCAAGCAGTACTTTCTGGGGGCCAGACACCAACAGTTGGCACGCAAAGATGCCACAATGTTCATTCAAGTTGAATAGCTCAGTTCAAAAAAAGACACTGTCAGTAATGGGATAATACACATTAATCTCTCATCTGCATGCAAACACAGGAGACAGATGAGGATTTTTTGCCATCAAAGAATATTGCGATCTCCACTCAAATATTGAAATTATTTTTGTTGTTATTATAAGTCTGAAAAATATTGTAAAAAGTAAGGTTAGTATTCACACCAAAGATAGTGCAGCAAATTTTAGATTATTTACTCTCCAGATGTTCGGGCACAAAGCCACATGCTTGAATGTCTGGAGACCAAATAGTTTAAAATTTTGCCTGCACTGTCTTCAGTGTGAATACCACTTTTAGATAACCTTATTGTTTACAACCTTTTCAGACTTATGATAACAACACAAATAATTTCAATATTTAAGTGGATATCGCAATATTCTTTGATGGCAAAAATCCTCATCTGTCTCCTGTGAAACATAACAACGAACATATCACAATAATAAAGTAGTTGGTGAAGTGATGAATATGAGGGAGGAAATCACATACCAGTTAAGACAATAACACTCCAGAATCTCTGGTTATTGCCTGGTACAATAACCAAGGATCCTGTAGTGTCACCAAAGGTGGTAGTAGTAGTTGTGAGGTAAGAAGAAAATAACCATGTTTGATGGTCTTGTACTTATTTGTTCATGTGACTTAACGTGTTTGTTGATCACATGTCACAAAGTGTGATGTCACGTTGGGCCGTCCAAACGTTGCATCACACTTGTGACATGTCGCGTCTCATCAATCATGTGACCTGTCGCGTCGCATTAATCATGTGACACGTGAGTGGTAATAATCATCATATTCCGAGGGCAGGAATCCTGCCCTCGTCTCACTATGTATAATAGGTACAAAATACAATAATAATGATATAATGAGGGCAGGGAATCACCCTGCCCTCATCTCATTGCTGAGCCACCCCGACGGTCGGGTTCATTACCACCGCTGCTGCTGCCATTGCCGTTGTCGTGTCTGCTGCTGCTGCTGCGGTTCACGCTGCTGGTGCTGCTGGTGCTGCCATTGCCGTTGCTGCTGTCATTGCTGCTGCTGCTGCTGTTGCTGCTGTTGCCGTCGCTGCTGTTGCTGCCGTCATCGTCGCTGCTGCTGCTGCTGCTGCTACTGTTGCCGTTGTCGTTGTCGTGTCTGCTGTTGCTGGTGCTGCAGTTCGTGCTGCTGCCGTTGCCGTTGCCGCCATTGCCATTGCCATCGCGGCTGCTGCTGCTGTTCATGCTGCTGGTGCTGCTGCCGTGGCCGGTGCGGCTGCTGTTGCCGTTCCCGGTCCCGGTCCCGCTGCTGCTGCCGTTCCCGGTCCCGGTCCCGCTGCTGCTGCCGTTCCCGCTCCTGGTCCTGGTCCTGGTCCTGCCGCTGCCTCGCCGTCTTTGTTGCTGTCCTCATTGTTGTCATTGCCATCCACACTGTCGTCGTTGCCGTCCACACTGTCGTCGTTCCTGTGCTTGCTGTCATCGTTGCCGTCCCCATGATTGTCGTTCCGGTCCCCTGCTGCTGCTGCTCTTGCCATTGCCATTGCCGTTGCAGGCTTTGCCTCGGCGCAGTAATGACTGCAAGGCATTAGTAGTACATAAAATAAGCAAAAAATCACTGATGACTTACCGTTGTCATCCTTTTCTTCCTCACCGTCGTCCGCGTCTGGGTCTTCGTCATCTGGGTCTTCGTCATCGTCGACCGCGTCCGCATCTGCGTCAACCCCATCTTTGTCTCCGCCAACCCGGTCTCCATCGTCCGCGCCATCGCCATACCGTTGTGGATCCCGTCTCCCATCATTGTCCTCGTTCTCGTCATTCCAGTCCCCATGTCCGTCATTGCCGTCCCCGTTCTCGTCGCTCCGGTCTGTCATTCCGGTCCCCATTCCATTCTCATCGTTGCCATCCCCCCTCTCTTCGTTCCCGTCCTCGTTGTTGTCGTTCCGGTCCTCGTTGTCACCGTTCCGGGAACCATGGTTGTTGCCCTCTTATGGGCCTCGTGTCGTTGGCTGTCGATGTTGATGTGGTAATGTTGGTGGTCATCTGACGTGACGTTGCCGGAAAAGACCTAAAAAGTACGTGGAATTAGTTAATAAAAATAAATCAAACAAACTTAAAATGAAACTTAGCCTGGTGCTCTTCCGCACCCTTGTGTCTGTGATCGTGGTTGCAAAGAAAGAGTGATGTGGCTTGAACTCGCGCGAGAATTTCAACTGGCGTTTGCCGATTTCCTAAACGGGGCTGAATTGCCATATTGGTACAGGTGGCTGGATTTTCTTATTGCTATTACATGCTGTATAACACCTCAATGGCCAGGGCAAGACCCTGAAGGGATGTAGGTATCCCATACCCACAAGTATGGTAAATTTTGTATTTTATTTGAACCTACAGAGAGAGCTATTCACAATGTATTTGAGCCCTCTGCCAAAATTGGACCCTTAAACACCGAACTTTGCGAGTATACATCTAGAAAATCTAAAATTAATTCTAGCAGTACTAGGTGAAGTGTGCTTCATTGTTACAATAAGTGCCTGGCAGTTAGTAGTCCAGGAAATGTGTTGTAGGACAAATGTGTGTGGAACTTCACATTAATAAATTATTGGCTGTTCAATCAAAGTCCCGTTATTTGGATTCAAGTCATGCAACTCACAGCTTTACCATTTGTTGGCTACAGCACATTTCCTGGACTACTAACTGCCAGGCACTTATTGTAACAATGAAGCACACTTCACCTAGTACTGCTAGAATTAATTTTAGATTTTCTAGATGTATACTCACAAAGTTCGGTGTTTAATGGTCCAATTTTGGCAGAGGGCTCAAATACATTGTGAATAGCTCTCTCTGTAGGCTCAAATAAAATACAAAATTTACCATACTTGTGGGTATGGGATACCTACATCCCTTCAGGGTCTTGCCCTGGTTATTGAGGTGTTATACAGCATGTAATAGCAATAAGAAAATCCAGCCACCTGTACCAATATGGCAATTCGGCCCCGTTTAGGAAATCGGCAAACGCCAGTTGAAATTCTCGCGCGAGTTCAAGCCACGTCACTCTTCATCTCGACTTTGATGAGCACGTAGCTTAAGTTTTCATTTTATGTTTCTTTTGTTTACTCTACTAACTCATTCCACATAGTTTTTAGGTCTTTTCTGCCAACGTCGCGTCAGACGACCATGACAACTGTCACACCAACAGCAACACCAGGACGGAAGCCAACGACGCGACGCCCATAACAGAAGGACACGGATGATGACCGTGAACGTGATGGGTCCGGGAAAGGCTACGTGGCGGGGTCGAACGAGGCCCAGAATGACGATGGGGGCGGCAAACTACGCAGGGGACCGGAATGACGAGAACGGAGACCGGAGCGACGAGAACAGGGTCTGGAACATTGACAACGGGGACCGGAAACACGGCAACGGGGATGGCAATGACAGCGGAGACCGGAACGACGAGAACAGAGATGGCAATGATGGACACGGGGACCGGAACAACGAGAACAAGGACGACGATGAGAGACGGGAACCACATTGGTATGGGGACGGCGCGGACGATGGAGCCCAGGTCGGTGGAGACACAGACGGGGACGACCCAGATGCGGATGTGGTTGACGACGACGAAGACCCAGACGCGGATGACGACGACGAAGAAATGGATGACAACGGTAAGTCGTCTGTATTTTTTCTTATTTTATGTACTAGTCAAATTATGCTTTTCAGTTGTTACTGCGCCGGCAGCAGCAACAGGACTGGCAGCACAGCGGCAACAGCACCCACGGCAGTGGCAGCAGCAATGGCAGCAACGGCAACAGCAGCCGAAGCAGCAGCAGGACCGGGACCATGAACAGGAGCAGCAGTGTAACCGGGTCCAGGAACGGCAGCAGCAGCAGGACCAGGACCAGGACCAGGAACGGCAGCGGCAGCGGGACCATGACCATGAACGGCAGCAGCAACATAACCGGGTCCGGGAACGACAGCAGCAGCAGGACCCGGACCGGGAATGGCAGCAGCAGTGGGACCAGGACCAGGAACGGCAACGGCAGCAGCGACGGCAACGGCAGCAGCGATGGCAATGGCAGCAGCGACGGCAACGGCAGCAGCAGTAGCAGCAACGGCAGTGGCAGCAACGGCAATGGCAACGGCAGCAACAGCAAGGGCAGCAGCAGCAGCGACAGGCAGCAGCAGACACGGACGACGGCGACGAAGAAAAGGATGACATGTATGGTAAGTCATCAGTGTTTTTTTGCTTATTTTATGTACTACTACTACCTTGCAGTTGTTACTGCACCAAGATGAAGCCTGCAGCCGCAATGGCAACGGCAATGGCAACGGCAATGGCAGCAGCAGCCCGAACAGCACCAGCAGCAGCGGCAGCAATGGCAATGGCAGCAGCAGTGGGAACGGCTGGAGTGGCAGCAGCAGCCGCAATGGCAATGGCAACATCAGCAGCAGCAGCAACGGCAATGGCAGCAACAGCAGCAGCAGCAATGGCAACGGCAGCAGCAGCAGCAGCGGGAACGGCAGCAGCAGCGACGGCAACGGTGGTCATGAACCCAACCGTCGGGGTGGATCAGTGATGAGACGAGGGCAGGGAATCACCCTGCCCTCGTCATATCGTTATCATGATTTTTCTTTTGTATTATACATAGTGAGACGAGGGCAAGGTGATTCCCTGCCCTCATCGTATCATTATTTTTTTTATTTTGTACCTATTATATATAGTGAGATGAGGTCAGGAATATGACTCGCATGTCACATGATTATTGAGACGCGACATGTCACAAATGTGATGTAACGTTTGGATGGCACCTGACCTTCCCACAATAAGAGCCTAACGATAGTGGCTGATCACGAGTCTCAGCCACTATCGTTAGGCTCTACTTTGCTAAAATCCCTTCCCCAGCCATAAATCATGTCCCAAAGCCTGAAATAACTTAGAATCGTCATAGCTACCAGTACCATATATAGATACCAGTACTATATACAGGCAATAACCTTATCGGGACGGCCGGAACATCAGGAATGCTGGCCTTAGCCATCGTCAGGGTCCTGCCCGTCATCATTAGGGTCCCGCCCGTTGCATCAGGGTCTCGCGCTCGTCGCCACCAACAACGGCAACGCGTTCTCCTCTTCCCCTCCCTCTTTTCGGCTCGTTCTTTTTGTAGACATGATGTATTATCAAATATATGTACATTCTCAGTGCTAAACAGGGCGCGACACCATAACTACGTTCGCTATAGGCAGCATGGGAGAGGGGGAGTCTGAGGTGGGGGAAAGGCGTGCAAAGGGCAGGAGAGGCAGGGGGGGATGGGGAGGGTACGTGGGGCATCTGCCGGGTAGATTAGGGACACACCTGTTGGAGGGAACGGGAGGGCCGTGCGAGGAGTGGGAGGGCTGTTGTTGGGAGAATGGGATGGCCGTCTAGGGAGCGAGAGGGTGGTTGGTGGCCTTGGGGGGACGGATATGGCCCTGGGGGAGTAAAGGGTAGCTGTCTGGGGGGTGGGATAGCCGTCCGGGGAGCGGGACAACGTGGGGTGGCCCCGGGGGTGGAGATGACCCTAGAGGGAGCAGGAGGGCTGTTGGGGGAAACGGGAGGACTATGTGAGGAGCGGGAGGGCTATTAGGAGAACGGGATAGCCGTCTAGGGAGCAGGAGGGTGGTTGGTGGCCTTGGGGAGCAGAGGGAGCGGGAGGGCCGTGTGAGGAGGGGGAGGGCTGTTGGGACAACGAGATGGTTGTCTGGGGAGTGGGAGGGTGGTTGGTGGCCTTAGGGAGCAGAGGGAGCGGGAGGGCCGTGTGAGGAGCGGGAGGGCTGTTGGGAGAACGAGATGGCCAAATAGAGGGTAGCTGACCGGGGACTTGGATGGCCGTTCTGGGGAGTGGGACAACGTGGGGTGGCCCTTGGGGGATAGAGATGACCATAGGGGGAGCGGGAGGGCCGTTGGGGAAATGGGAGGCTGTGGCATGGTGGGAGATGGTCTGGAGGGAGCAGCATCGCTGTCCGGGGGGAGCGGGACGATGTCGGGTGCAAGATGGCCATGTGAGGAGCGGGAGGGCTGTGTGGGGAGCCGAATGAGGTGAGATGGCCGTGGAGGGCCCGCAATGGACGTCGGGAGCGGGATGGTTGTGGGGGGTAGGAGGAGGGCACCTAGAGGAATTCGCTGGTAAGATCACGGAGACCATCGACCATGTTTGCATGCTCACCTCTGCGCCCCACGGATGCATTGCCCGTCCACTCTCTTGTCGTCGTAGTCGTCATTGCAGCTGTCTTCATTTTCTTGATCCACGCATTGTCTTCGTTTGTTGATCCAGCGTGAGAACTAACTCAGACACTTTTTTTTTTCCCATGCTTACGTGTGTCCTTCTACAGTATGAGTTCACGTTTAGGGATGTCTCGGAAGGTTGTTGGCCTTTCCTCCGCCACCATCAAACATTCCGGGCGTGCTCACGAGCGTCGCAGCTATGTCTTGCATGCCGGGAAGCAGCAACAGCGGCAATCCACCCACAATCGGAAGTGGTGAGCCATAATCCAAGGTTTGTCTTGCTATCTATCGGATTCCCATTCTCATCCTTCACCATCAGAACTATCTCAGAATGATCGCGATGCTGTAATGGAGATGGATATTGAAGCAAGCCTTACAGGCGACGCTGATGTGTTCGATACCGTTCCTCCAGGTGATGAAGGATTTGACATCAGCCATGAAGGTGGTGAATTCGAAGTTTTTGATGATCTCACAGAGGGCATCGCCGGTCTCACCAGCCTGTAAGTATTGTCCTGCCCTTCCGTAGCCTTCCTGTTAACAGTCTCGACAACAGGCGCTGAATTGATCACCGAGACCATCGCGATCGTCTAGAGAACCAGCATGCCCACTGGATGATGCAGATTGAAAGACTCGTCCCCGCCTTTTTGGACTACACCATGCGTGCCGAAAAGTGTGAACCATTAGCAACATTACCACCCGTGGGCAAACTCCAAGGAACTCCTCTTCCCACTCTTGATCTCGTTGATACCTTCTGTGAGTCAATCTGATCTCATCGTCCCCAACCCCTCCTGACCGCTTATTGAAGTTTGAAAGCAAGCTTCTCTTAGCACACTGTCTACTGATCTCTACCCGAATGAATCCCTCCTTCGCCACGGCTTCCTTGGTTGCTCCCCACTGCATCCCACCGCCGCCATCTCCATTCGGGCTCTTACAAACTTCCGCCAGACACGCCGTACCTGTCCTCGTCTCAGTATCGAGGCGCAGTGTAAAACATTATGTCATATGCACCAGATTTGTGTTTCAGATGATTGATGGCCGGTTCTCAATGTAGCATTGCCAGATCCCTTACGGGGCCTATTTGGCCGAACAATTTACAGCCGCTTATGATGTGTACCTCAAAATCCAACGCCGTGTGAATGTTCAAATTCAAGCGGCCCTGGGCTACAATTCACCGAGATACCGGCTGCTAAATGTTTGCCCCGCCTGTTTTTACAAACTCGACAATGAACCACACCTCAAATTTTCCTCTTTCTGCGCTGTCGATGGCAACAACTCCCTGAAGCGCTTGTGCGCCGCCATACACAACGTCATTGCACGCCTTGATTCCCGCTCCCTTCCTTCTGACCGTTGGCTTTCTGCAGAAGAAGTTAACCGCTTTGCTGATGAGGTTAAACGTCAGCCGGTGGGTGTCCTGTTGGTCCAACACTACCTTGGGAGACTGAATACTCGGCAGGTCAAGAATCCTAATCCAGATGTCGCGTTTGATGATTGGGAAGATGACCAGGATTCCCCGCAAGCAGAATGCGTTAAGCGGTGGCGCAATGCAGGGCCCGAACAACGTAAGAAAATGTTCGCCCTGTTTGAAGAATCCGGTATCTTCATAGCGGTTTGCCGCCATCATTTTTTATTACTCGGCTGTGATATGATCCGAAGCGGCGAGCTGTACATGTCATCCCCTTCTCCTTTTTTCCTGTCTGACGTTATCTCAGCGCCAAATACCCTCTTGCAATAATTGACCGTTTACTAGAGGTTTATGGTGCCGACATCGGAGTCGCCTACGAAATTAGATGTGCTTTCGAGGCGACAGTGGAGCACAGCAGCCTTGCAGAGCATGCACGAGAACTGCGTTTGCGACTCATGGTGGGCGCTTTTCATAGACATGCCCACAACAGGGCCTGTCAGGTATGGTGGCACCCGTTATATATAGAAGGGACTGGTCTTTTTGCAGGCGAAGGCTGTGAACATGTGTTTTCACTCTCCAATGAGACCACCCGTGATACTCGACATGCCTCATGGTTCCATCACCTGCAAACTATCCTCGAATATTTTGACCACTGGGATGATGACAAGTATGCTGCGCTCGGTAAGTGTTGATCGCTTCCAAGACCCTTAAACTGATCTGGTTTCAGGAAAATTCCTGTGGAACCATTATCATGAGGCCTTAGCATTGATCTCGTCCCTGGAAACAGAGCTTGGTGGCATCAAAGACAAACTCAAGATCACCGATGATGATCTCGTTCGCTTTTTTGCCGACGAAGTCGCGTACCTGAATGCTTTGAAAGCAACTCCAGTGACTGAAGCCCTCAAAATTCAGTATGTCCAGGCACTCAATGAGTTGTCTTGCATGCAGTAAGCAAATTTGGCCTCCGAGTTGATCGGTTTTGATTTGGCGCACCATATCTAGTAAGGAATGGAACCTGTCGCATGCAGCGGCAAATGAGGTCTTTATGACAGTGGCTGCCCAAAACATCCATTTGGCGATTCTCCAAGCCCGACGACGAGTCGACACTGCTTATGCGAAGCTTCAGAATTGCGAGGCGTATGTATCCAATTTAGAAGCCCAGCCTAACATTGAGGAACGGTGGACCGTGGATTCACCCGACTACAAACGCAATAGGGAACAAGTTGCCCTCTGGGATTATCATGAGGCACTCGATGAATTGGAGCGTCTCGTTGTCATGCGTCTATTTGAACTCTCAAAGCTTGGCATGTCCGGAACAGGTAAGTCATCTGTTTACTAAACAATTTGATTGCTAAACTTGGGCAGGATACAAGCTTCGCCGTCAGATCGGTAAAGCACTGCAACGTCGATCAGAAGCTATACGAAATGCTCTAACCAGATACAATGAGCAGGCCGCCAAGCTTGATCCCCCGTGTCCTGCCCTCTTGTGGAAGGAAATTGTTGAGTACAGTTTTCTGGCTGAATTCGACCTCCTCCGCCATTCTCGTGCTGACGTGCGTCGAGAGCCATGGGCGCAACCTGCACACCGTGAGGCAGTAACCAAATATTTCAAGCTTGCTCGGGCACAGGAGGAGATTGTGCGACTCAATGTTGAGATACTTCGTCTTCGCACCCGAATTCATGATGACACAATTCATGTTGCCAGAGTTCTTGAAGATCTTGCAACCAGCAATCCCTCGTTGTGTGCTGCGGTACGAAAGTGGTGGACACTGCGATCGTCGGTGAATGAGAAGCTTTTGCAATGGTTGGATATGGTTGAACGGCTTCCTGGTTTCACGAGTAAGCGCAGTATTGGAAAACGTGCTGGCTCGACTCTTCCGCAGGATAATGTGGAGCCAGAGCCCAGTCTTGTTACCGAGTCAACCGAGGATATGGATGCTGAATCTTGACAGGAACATGCACAGGATCTTGAGAAGATGATGGATTTCATGCAGTGCATTTCTGTTGCAGATTGAATGTAAACACAACTGTATTATATATATTGTGAATGGTAGTATTTGAGGATATCTCAGGCATGAATTTATGAAGATTAGGAAGCGTCGCATCATGATGCATGATGGTCTGTGTGAAGGTACTATTTGAGGGTCTCTGACAGGCATGAACTTATGAATATTAGGAAGCCTCGCATCATGATAGTCTGCTGGAGCTCCAATACCTTCAGCAGAAGTATCCTGTTGAAGGGAAACAGAATTGCTCGTACTGTACAGTAGAGTATCAATGAATTCTGTGTATCTTGCATGAATTTCAGACAGTTTGCGTTTGCCGCCACAACTCGGTTTGTGTTTTGTTTTGTGGCTCATGTCGAATCCATCTCCCACTAAGTTGCACACTCCGGCCTCTACCCCTAGCTACACTGTATCTGGTGTGCACACCATGCATGCCCTGACTGCTGGCAGTGGTTCTAGCTCAACAGCTCGTCTAGCAAGTGTGCGGGCCCTCCTGCGACATCAACTTTCCGTCGACAACAGCCATTTGTCAATGAGGCGCAATGGACTTCATCCGATGTACATTGCACTCCACGGCGATGGAAATGCTGTCGGAAAGGATTGTCAGGAGATTAAGCAGGTGCTGGATGAATCGTGCAAGGACCTCTTCGACGCCGTAAGTAGTTTTTTCTTGCATTTCTCATTTTCTATATTTTTAGCTCACCCCGACTGTTGTTCAGCTGGCGGTGCTCGATCGCATCGATGGAGGAATCACCGTGCTTATGCGGTGTCCGGGCTATCAAACTTCAGAGGACCTCACCGTCGAGAACATTACCGTTGATCTCTACGTCTCACCGCGTGAATTACATGAACGGAGTCAACACATCAGCAAGCGAGTAGCGGTTCTAGCACAGTCTTTCGGAGAGGACATGGCCTTGCCGCATCTTCGGCGATTCGCTGCCCGTTGTTTCATTGAAAATGTTGTCCCTCCGCAAGCACCCTGTAAGTTCTTGCCATTCCAATGTGCTAGGATCTGCTTACAGTCAGTGATAGCCTTCGGAGTACAGCTCAAGACAAATGGACCGTGCATCCTGCCGCCGACCCTCACTCCTGGTGGTTCGCACATTTGCTGTCGCTGCCTCCCAACCGGAAGGCTGACCGGCAGTGTAGCCAAGGAAACTGATGATGAACAATGGTGGGCAGAGGCTGCCAACGCTTTGGTGGGCTTCGAACACGCCGAGCCCCCTGCGCTAATCTCCAGTGGTGCTCCCACTGGTCTGGCTGGCCCGGTCCTGACACCTCCACCTTTGAGCACCACACCTCAATCAACTGTGTTGACGCAGATCCCTTCACCCTCAAAAACGGCACCTTCAGGACGCAGCATCATGCTCACACCTGTCCCCGCCTTGCCGACGCTCTCATCGATGTTAACCAGAACCCGAGAAGCATCTGCGGGACAGGCCGTTTTACCTCGTGATGGATTTGGTGGTGCCATAATCAGTCCCGGCCCACATACCGATGCCGTATTGGATCGCTTTGAACTCAACGACACTCTTCTCCCGCACCTCCGTGTTCTCACAACTACTGTTCGTAGCAGCAAATGGGAGGCTACGCTCCAGGGCCGTCAATGGGGACTTGGCTACGAACAAGCCGTCAGTCTGTCGAATGCAATGCTCGCCGATATCAAGAACCAATCTTTGCCTCAGCTCCAGGTACCGACTTTGTATCTCTCTGACCCGAGATAATTTGGTTGATTAGTTCCCACAGCAATCCAAAAACATCGCGTCATCGTTATCTTGGCTGTTCCTCTACTCCTGTGTTGTGTGCTTAGTGGCCGTGGTGGCTCTGTTTGTGTTTTAAAATGGATCATGTTTCGTCCTTTTTTAGCTTAGTTTCTCTGGCTTTCTAGCCGGCGAACAAACATGCCGCTGTGTACAATATCACGCTGTTCCAGTTTTGGTGCCCGATGGTGCCAACGAGACTATTTTCTGTTGACGTGCGAAATTCCTACCGGTTCCAGGATCAGTACGCCCCTTTTTATTTTGTTGACATGTGAAGTGAACTAAAGTATTACCACCGTTATATATATTAAGGTGGTTCATTTATCGCCGCCAAATTCCAACCCACCCCTATGGTCATGCGGACTCGCTTTTACAAGCCGACTGCAAAGCCATCTGGACACATCCAACACGTCGCAAGGAAACACAGGAGGGTTCAACTTACTAAAGAAGCGCGAGCAGCTATTAATGCCCATCAACATGAGGCAGCCAAGCAATACAAGAAGGATATCGACAAAGTATGGGCCGAGATCGGTGAGAAAGCCGAAAACCTTGCGTCAACCCACCACAAGAGTGTCCGGCATGTTCAAGGCGAACTCCATATGGGTCAGAGTCTCGCCCACAAACAACGCGCCAAACCCAATGCATGGAATGCATTTTGCTGGAAGAAGAGCGTTTCTCTGAAGGAGAATGATGGCGATGAGAGTAGGTCTTTATCACTCTAATGAACTGGCTGTTCTGACTATGCCGACAAAGATTCCCCTCCGAAAGGGACTGGAAGGGAGGTTCTACAAGGACTCGTTCATTCTCACAAGTCGGAGTATGAGGCACTGACTGAGGAACAGAAGACGGAACTCATCAAAGAGTTCGAGACTCACAAGGCAAACCGAATGTGTGGACTTCGGATCTCCACCAAGTCGAGGGTCAATGATGTGACAAAGACGCTCAAGGTTATAGAAAATGAGGTACAGACTTCACTGTTCTCCATATTTGTGGTCTCATCATGTTGCACGCAGTTGAGCAATTTGAGATCACGCACTGGTGTGGAGTCCCTACTTTTTGCTGCACGTGGGTCGACAGATCTCCCTCTCTGTGGTCTCGTATATGAAACCGATGGCATCGAAAACTTTTTGGAGGGTGTCATGAAGATGGACATGCAACATTTTATTGGCAAGATGGAAGGCTTTGCGGTGTAGGGAATCAAAGGTTGATTTTATTTTAGTCTGTCGAAGGTCATGGTTTGATGTGGTTTAGGATCTGCCAAGAATCACCAGCAGCATGTATCTTTGCTTTGTGCAGACATCCGAAATGAGATTCAGACCGGTCTCCGTATGTATTCCTATGAATCAATAATGTTGATATTACTTATATCTGCCAGGTAACATTACAAAGGATCCCAAGGCCCGGATGCATTGGGTGTATTACTGGCGCAATGTAGTACGACGCTATCAAGTCAGTATTGAGGGATGGCCCGAGAAACACGCCTTCAAGAACCTGAGTACAATTTCTATCTCAATCACTGACCTGGAGGACATCCTTCAACACTTGAGGGTGGGTAGAATCTATTGGCGCAAACTCACCGATGAGGAATTCAAGGAGTTGGATGGACAAAGGGAGGCCGACATCTTGGCTGGCAATATCAAGGAACCAGCATGTCGCCGTCGCTCCGATTATGGTAAGAAGAGGTCCAGGGGCCAGAATGATGGAAACCAGGGCCCTGCCAAGAAACACCGAAGCCGCAGTGTAATTGATACCGATGATGAAACTGATGGTGGGGCGGAGACTCCAGCCAAAGGTGAAGGGAGCGGCAGCCATGGCGCTGTGGATAATAACTGATAGGCCGGTCGCACTTGACTGTACTCAATGTTGACTTAAATTGCTATGTTTGACTTGTCTCACCACATGACATGAACTCATACTAATGTAATTAAGAGACACTCAGGTAAGCATGGGAAAATCAGCGGACCTCCATACGAAGGAATAAATTAAATATTATTATATAATGTATCTTTGGGTTAGGTCATGTGACCTTCCCATGACCGATGTCTGAGTCTGAGTCAGGTTCTCACGCTTCATCAACAAACGAAGTCAACAAAACGAAGACAGCTGCAACGACGACAAGAAAATGGACGTGCAATGCATTCTCGGGGCGCAGAGGTGAGCATGCGAACATGGTCGATGGTCTCCGTGAACTTACCAGCGAATATTGACGACTGCCCTCCTCCTGCCCCCCACAACCATCCCGCTCCGCGCGTCCATTGTGCGCCCTCCACAGCCATCTCGCCTCCTTCGGCTCCCCACACAGCCCTCCCGCTCCTCACACGACCATGTCGCACCATCACATTCCCCCATGGCCGTCCAGCTCCCCCACAGCATTCCTGAGCCATTTCCCTCGCACTGACCACCCTACACTGTCTTGCTCCCCCCGGACAGCCATGCTGCTCCCTCCAGGACCATCACCCACCATCCCACTCTAGGGTCATCTCCATCCCCCCCAGGGCCACCCCACGGTGTCCCGCTCCCCATACAGCCATCCCACTCCCCGGACAGCTACCCTCTACTCCCCAGGGCCATCTCCATCCCCCCAAAGCCACCAACCACCCTCCCGCTCCCCAGACGGCCATCCCATTCTCCTAACAGCCCTCCCGCTCCTCACATGACCCTCCCTCTCCCCAGGGCCACCAGCCACCCTCTCGCTCCCCAGATGGCCCTGGACAGCTACCCAAAGGCACCAACCACCCTCCCGCTCAGCCCTCCCGCTCCTCACATGGCCCTCCCGCTCCTCTGCTCCCCCCAGGGCCATCTCCATCCCCCCCAAGGCCACCAACCAACCCCCCACTCCCCAGACGGCTATCCCACTCTCTAGACAGCTACCCTCTGCTCCCCTCAGGGCCATCTCCATCCCCCGAGATCACCAACCACCCTCCCGCTCTCCAGACGGCCATCCCGTTCTCCCAACAGCCCTCCCCCTCCTCACACGGCCCTCCCGCTCCCTCTGCTCTCCAAGGCCATCTCCATCCCCCCAAGGCCGCCAACCACCCTCCTGCTCCCCAGACGGCCATCCCGTTCTCCCAACAGCCCTCCCCCTCCTCACACGGCCCTCCCGCTCCCTCTGCTCCCCCCATCTCCGTCCCCCCACTCCCTCTGCTCCCCCCAGGGCCATCCTCCATCCTCCGAAGGCCACCAACTACCCTCCCGCTCCCTAGACGGCTATCCCGTGCTCCTAATAGCCCTCCCGCTCCTCACACAGTCCTCCTGTTTCCCCCAACAGCCCTCCTGCTCCCTCTAGGGTCATCTCCACCCCTGGGGCCACCCCACATTGTCCCGCTCCCCGGACAGCTATCCCACCCCCCGGACAGCTACCCTCTACTCCCCCAGGGCCATATCCGTCCCCCCAAGGCCACCAACCACCCTCTCGCTCCCTAGACGGCCATCCCATTCTCCCAACAACAGCCCTCCCACTCCTCGCACGGCCCTCCCGTTCCCTCCAACAGGTGTGTCCCTAATCTACCCGGCAGATGCCCCACGTACCCTCCCCATCCCCCCCTGCCTCTCCCGCCCTTTGCACGCCTTTCCCCCACCTCAGACTCCCCCTCTCCCATGCTGCCTATAGCGAACGTAGTTATGGTGTCGCGCCCTGTTTAGCACTGAGAATGTACATATATTTGATAATACATCATGTCTACAAAAAGAACGAGCCGAAAAGAGGGAGGGGAAGAGGAGAACGCGTTGCCGTTGTTGGTGGCGACGAGCGCGAGACCCTGATGCAACGGGCGGGACCCTAATGATGACGGGCAGGACCCTGACGATGGCTAAGGCCAGCGTTCCTGATGTTCCGGCCGTCCCGATAAGGTTATTGCCTGTATATAGTACTGGTATCTATATATGGTACTGGTAGCTATGACGATTCTAAGTTATTTCAGGCTTTGGGACATGATTTATGGCTGGGGAAGGGATTTTAGCAAAGTAGAGCCTAACGATAGTGGCTGAGACTCGTGATCAGCCACTATCATTAGGCTCTTATTGTGGGAAGGTCAGGTGTTGGACGGCCCAACGTGACATCACACTTTGTGACATGTGATCAACAAACACGTGAAGTCACATGAACAAATAAGTACAAGCCCATCAAACACGGTTGAGATTTTCTCCTTACCTCACAACCACCACTACCACTTTTGATGACACTGCAGGATCCTTGGTTATTGTACCGGGCAACAACCAGAGATTCTGGAGTGTCATAGTCTTAACTGGTAGGTGATTTCCTCAGGCTTTGTTGCTCACGTCTGTTCACTTCACAGGACTACTTGATTATTGTGGTATGTTCTTCTTTTTCACCGTCAGGTATCTTCTTTGGTATGTTTGCATCCAGATGAGTGATTAATTTGTATTACCCCATTACTGACAGTATCTTTTGTTGAAGTTATCTGTTCAACTTGAATGAACATTGTGGCATCTCTGCGTGCCAACTGTTGGTGTCTGGTCCTCAGAAATGAGTGCTTGTCACTGTACAGGTCTTCAGGAATGAAAGGGCGGGTGAATCCCCCTGATTTCCTTGCTGGGCAACCTACTTGTAGTGGGCCTGGTGGCATCATTGAAAGTTGACCAGGTAAGTCTCATTATTACTTTTAAGCCTCCCTTTAGTGACATTGAGACCAGGTAATATTGTTAGTTTAGTTGATTTCAGTATCCATTTTTGGTTATTTGTTCGCAAAATTTTTGTTAGTATTTTCTTTGTCAGTTAGTCTTGATCAAGAAGGAGAAGAGCTCCTCCTTTGAGATCAAGACTGAATGGCGTTGGTGTCTTGCTTATTATCCTTTCAGAGGCATTTGTGACACAGTAGCAGTACTTGTTGTAATGTTAAGCTGTCAATGTCTTAGAAGGAATTTATTGCATTTTATCGGTGTAAACCCTAACCCTATGTCACAAGGTCAGCGGTATCATGGCTGGCCATTATATCTCTGGCACTGGTCAATCCATGACCCACAACTAGCCAAAGACCCATTA
Organism: Hygrocybe punicea; assembly: GCA_963556145.1. Taxonomy (NCBI): domain Eukaryota; kingdom Fungi; phylum Basidiomycota; class Agaricomycetes; order Agaricales; family Hygrophoraceae; genus Hygrocybe; species Hygrocybe punicea. The sequence continues at coordinate 1,572,531 of OY744464.1, forward strand.
GGAACAGCCAACCAATGTGCCATGACCAGCCAATGTATTCTGAGTGTTGGCCAATGCATATCATGTTGACAGCTGATGTAATTAGAGCTGTGGCCATCCCAATGGAGCTGGAGCTTTGGCCAACCCAGGTGCTATGGCCATGTCATATAACCAAAGCTTTGGCCAACCCATGTTCCATGGCTACACCCAGTACAGTCAGCCAATCCATGTCTCATGGCCAGCCAATAAACACACAGAGGTCAGCCAATCCATCTCCCATGGCCAGCCAAAATACCCAGACCATTCGGCCAACCCATGTTCCATGGCCAACCAAAATACCCAGACCGGTCAGCCAATCCACTTCCCATGGCCAGTGGAAATACCTAGCCCGGTCAGCCAATCCATGTCCCATGGCCAGCCGAAAGACCTAGCCCGGTTGGCCAATCCATGAAAATACCCAGGGCAGTCGGCCAATCCATGTTCCATGGCCAGCCGAAATACCCAGACAGGTTGGCCAATCCATGTTCCATGGCCGGCCAAGATACCCAGCCCAGTCGGCCAATCCACCTCCCATGGCCAGCCGAAATACCCAGACCCATCAGCCAATCCATGTTCCATGGCCAACCGAAATACCCAGACTGGTCGGCCAATCCACATTCCATGGCCAGCCGAAACACCCAGACAATTCGGCCAATCCATGTTCCATGGCCAGCCAAGATACCTAGCCCGGTCAGCCAATCCATGTTCCATGACCAGCCAAGATACCCAGACCGGTCGGCCAATCCATCTCCCATGGCCAGCCAATATATCCTTCTGCTTCGGCCAACCCATGCTTCTCCGAACATGGAACCCTCGGCCAAGCCATCTGCCCTGGAGAAAGATATTGGTCGGCCGAGATAAGCCAGCCCACTTGGGGTGGGAATTGTCCATCTCGGCTGACTCATGTATCATGGGAAAGATACGCTGAAAGGGCTCGTTTATCGCGAATGACCGACACTATGGAACAATGATGGAAGTTTGTGACAACATACTTCCGAGTGCCTGGGTTGTCCGTGAAGCGGTGAATGGGTACTGATATAGTTATGGGCAAACTACGCCACCCAGCATCGTCGTCCACCCATTCCTCGCTGTCCCAATGATTGAGGGCCAGTTGATTGTTAATTTTGTCCCAATTCGCGATTCGAACCTCCGCAGGAATAAAACTTTCACCGCCTACAATGCGGACAAGATCTTTGAAATTCTGCTGGGACTTCTGTGTGCCACTGTTCCAATACCATTCACCCAATCGGAATGAATTTTCATTAGGATATGGTTTGAATGAAGCAGCTAATCTCTCCGAGGTACCGGATTGCTCCACAGTAGTGTCACCATCAATAATATCAGACAACGATGAAATGGTGACCTCGCTTTCAGGATCGTGAGCAGGAAATTGTTTGGCATGGTACCGTCGAAATAAGCCGAAGATATTGTGTGATGTTTTGAGTATCTTTCGAAGGGGCGCCGACACCTCTGGACGGTGAAGCTCTGGTGAATTCAAGTTGGTGATATTTGTAGTCGGGTGTTGTTCCGTCGTGCCAGTAAGTGGGGCTGAACCCACCAACTCCACACCAGGAGGTGACAAGGCAGGAACCGGCTCCGGAAGAATGTCTCTCAGTTTCTTATCATGCATGTTGAAATCATGATCACGAAAGCGAGCAGGGAGCTTCCTGTGACGTTTTGTGGGTCTCGTCTCATCATACCAGTTTGGTGTTACTGAAGTAGAGGCATTGCCCGTCAACTGGCAGCAAAAAAAGCGGGGCATTGGGTAAGCTTTGGGAGGTATAAGAGCCGGTTCATACCTGTGTGCTATCAAGCCCGGAAAACGATGTGGCCACCTGCGACTCATCATCCATGACCGTCGCAGAAGCTTCATTGATTGCATTCGGAAAGGAGATCTTCCTTTTTCTGGTGGCAAGGATATCTTTGGCTTTGTTCAAGGCTTTCAAAAGGCGACTTTTACTTCTTTTGCACGTGTTCTGGTGATTCTTGAACACTCCCAAGTGGCTGAACATCCTCCCGCAATCACAGGTTTGACCAAACGCATCCATGATGGACTTGAGGAAGATTCGATTTTGACCTGAAATATGTGAATGGTTGCAAATCAGGGTGTGATTCTGGATTACTCACTCGGACGGGCCCAAGCTCTCTAGCCTGAGGGACTCATTTGTTGAAAACTTTGAAAGTATGGAGCAACACGCTGCTTAACGTGCGGACTTCAAAACTGGATATTCGGGCATTTGGTACATCGGTAAGAATATAATATTTTTCTTGTGCATTACAAAGCAAAACGATTCTGGGGACCGACTTGGGTCTAAATCACATGCCTTTGGCCGGACTGACTAATCAATGTGTGCACTGGATTCGGATGACGATGTACTAATGTTTTGTTCGGAGTATGTCGACGATTTCTGATGACAGTTACTGATGCGATGAAATGCGGAGGCAAGTCCAACTAACCTCGGTGAGTCATATTTTCATGACCATCAACGGACTTCTTCAAAGCTCTCCATCGCCTTTGAAGTGACCGCACAGTCCACGACCCATTCCATTGGAGTTGTTGCCAGTTGATATCATCGTTGCCGCACACCATCAAATTGATTCTGTGGTGGGGTGAGCTTTCATATGTATGATGAAGTAATGGTCACCTATTCAGGAGAGTTTGCTCATCCTGCTGAGACCACTTGAGTTTTTCGCCCACGGTTTTGTTAATCTGCTTCAATACCATCCTATGAAGGTATGGAATTAACCCACAATCTCTCGATGAAGACAAGTAATACCATTTGGAGCTACATTGCTGTCGCCCACGTCTATGTCCCATCTTCTCACTGACTTCGCCCCAGGGGATTTCTGAATCATTAAATGCGTTTTCCCTTTGCTTAGCCTGTATCTCGTTGACGATTCGTATCAGTTCGACTTCCTCAGCTTTTGTCCATCACCCTTGAAAGGTCTAAGTGAATTTCCGCCAGGGCTTTGACCATTATTGCATACCAGTGACCTGTACTTCCCGATATTTGAGGTGGTTCCTATATCGGTCCCAACAGTCACCATCTGACCTGCCAACCAAGCCACTGACAGTGTTCCATTGTTCCCCCTGTTGCTCCACAGCGCTGTCCTAACCATGACATGTGCTCTAAAAAACGACCTAAAAACTCACCGTAACAGAGCATTATCCTCAGACAGTGTCCACAAGCCTTGTTTTCCCCAGGGTTGATAAGCTCTGCGAACATGGTGGTAGACTGCGTCCAGAGAACGTCCTGGAGTGCTGTGAGCTAAAGGTCAGGCACCTCAGCTACGTGGGCCCAAAAAAAATAAACAGGATAGAGATTAACCTATCTCAGACCAAAAAGCAACATCACAATTTTTGCCATACTTTTGGAAGATCATTTGTTCCAACTGGTCAGATGTAATCCCTTTCCACTGTGTGAAACGGGCCATTAGAATGTAAATGATGGCATTGACGGTTGATCGACGCCCATTTTTATAGGTTTCAAGCGCAGTCCGGACCAATTGTTGTTCTTCTGTGGAAAACTTGCCTTTCTTATAGAGCAGGGCCTTTGTCTGAGCCAGCTTGGCTAGATTCTTCGAGTTCAACCACTTGGTTGCCAACAGATCGGCATGTTCCAGATTCATCTGGTGTTCCAAACCATTGGGCGGTGGCCTTTGAGGATATGTTGTCGATGAGTCCGCGAGGCCAATAAGGCCTTAAGTTTATAAAAATGAGAAGCATCCATATTAGACTTCCATCACCATATCGAATGGCTTGGAGGTATACCTGGGATATTGGCCTCAGTGAGTCTCGACCCATCACTCGGTTGTGGGCCAGCAAGTTCGCCACTAGGGAGATGTTGATGAGAGGCGTGATTCTCAGTCGAAAGGCTTGGATTATCCTGCTGTGCGATCGCTGCGACTATTGATACGATATCGTGATCTTGGTCAAATCCTGATCTCAACTTGTGAGATAGTAATCCCTTGAAGAATATATGTCAACATGCACGCGAATACCGCTGGATGTCTCACATTCATTGGTGGCTTGTCCGAGTCTGATATCTCTTCTTCAAAGGCTCGTTTTCGCGAACCAAGCTTATGATACAAGGCTTCGTGAAGGTCGCTCTGCGACTGCCATTGACTATTCATATTTGTGAAACAGATTTGAAGAGTCAAGAATATTTAGTCAAGTTCAGGTTGTCAGAGTATCTGGACAACTCTCTACTAGTAGATAACTTTAGAAAACACTTGTGAAATTCTTTCGGAACTGGAAAGTCGGGAAAAAAGAGTGAACTGGAACTGATTACAAATGTAAACTCTGAGTCTGGAGGGCGGGTTTCAAGTTCGCACGATTCCTCGTGACTCACTACTACCGTGACTACTAGTCAGACTTCAACTTGAACTATGACTTCAAGTAGGAAAACTTGTAAGGTACACTACCAGGTGAGTGATTTCCTTAGGCTCCAAAGGTTCTAGGACTCCCAGGTGATAAATTGAGCCGACCTTGTTTTGCCCAGCGACCCGCTGATGACCAGGGTGGTCAACCTAATATCTTCCTGGATTTAGAAGCTACCTGGAGCAGAGATCGCAAAAGCGAGGACTCGGACTCAGCTGATGGAAGCATCATAGGTGAGTTAACAGTTGAAGCTGTTGGATTCAATCATCATCATCATCATCATCATCATAACAATGTCAGATTTCCTCGCGAGCGACAGCTCAGAAGGCAATTGTGAGTCCAACTCGGAGTCAGGCTTCTCCGAGCTTGGGCCTGTGTCATGACCAATAGAGCCTCTGAGTCACCGTGCTCTGGCTTTGAGTCGGGCTAGCTATTCAAGGAAACACTTGCACCACGCAAATGAGGATCTATCACCGAACCATAACTTGAAGTGGCACGAGGCCCCTATTAGTTATGCGATACAACAGCGCAGGTCAAGTGGGCACTCCGAGCCTCTATCTATTTACGACTCGGACATGGACAAATTCGCGGGGCTCGAGGATGTGGCGTCTTCAGCAATTCGTCAACCATCTGTCAACGACTTGGCCCTTTGGCATGTCGTTGTTAAGGTAAGCTGTTATTCACCTTTCGCTGTCACTGTCTGGATTATTATTACTTCTAGCATGGCTATGAATTTTCTATACTCTCTCGATTGCTCCTGAATGATAGCAATCATTCAGTTAACGTCGTTGCTGCCTTCACACGAGAATCTTTGCCAGGAAGAATTTATCTGGAAGCACGTTCCCCTGCAGATGTGCGTCACTGTCTACAAACTATAACCACTATTGTATGTTGGCATGAAGGTATCCTCCTGGTGCCGCTTTCTAAATGTGCCCAGCTCCTTGAGCTAGGGGCCAACAAACTCGGTGTTGATGCAGGTGATTGGGTCCGCATCAAATGGGGCACATACAGAGGGGATCTTGCCTACGTGCTGCACACGAATAATTTCACATCTAGGGTCCAGTTGGCGTTGGTACCCCGCATCAATTATAAGACCAATACTGTTAAAGTCAGGAAGCATGCCAGAAAGCCCTCACGACCATCCCCAGCTCTGTTCGACTGTGACCGTGCTCGTGCCACGCGAGGAAATCAAGCTGTCCAAGAGAAAGATGGTTATCTCAAGTTCCGGACGATGAAATTCAAAGACGGTCTCTTGGTGTGGGAGCATTCCTTCCAGGACTTGATGATGATGCATGTTTTCCCTGTTTACCATGAAATCCAACTGTTCGGCACCAGCTCCGGATTCAATAAATCGGCAATTCGGGCGTGGGAGATTGCAGATGGTATAGCTGCCCTGCGGGCTGATGATCATGTTGAATTCTTGGATGGCGAGCTGAAGGGTTGTTTGGGTGTAATCATTGATGTAAATGATCACCGTGCTCAGGTCGAGGTGCCGCAAAAGGATAATCTTCTCATACAAGAAACCCAAATCCTCGATGTACCGGCTCACCATATTCGCAAAGCATTCCGGCCTGGAGATTTTATACAAGTGCGGCATGGCACAGATGCCGGTGTCCGAGGCTATATACTGTCCATATTAGCACCAAACTCGACAATCACATTGCATAGGTTAAATATGGCTTCTGATGTTATGGTAAGTAGATATCTTTCCACTAAATAAATAATTCCGCTTAAATCATTTGGGCGCAGCATATCTCTGCTAGTTCTCCCGATCTAAACCTCGTCACCACGCAATCCTTCAATGTGGCTTTTGCCATGCCAGATCTTAAGTTACGCAGGGCCAATAAACCTGATTGGATTCACAAATTAATAACAATGGAATTAGCTGAGGCTGCTTCCGAAACAGATGCAATGATGGGGAAGCATGTACAAGTTATCGGACAGCATCACTATTGTGGTTATCGTGGGGTTGTACAATATAACAACGAGCATCTCAACCAGTGCGGCGTACGTCTGGAGGCCACTGGCAAGGTTGTCATGATAGGTAGGGACTTTTTGGGTGGCCTATGGTTAGTGAGGTCTCGTTTATACCTTGCAATTGCTGATATTTCACCCAGCCCTGTATCGCGGAGTAGAACATTGGCAGGTATCCCTGAAACTATTAGTACTACTGCTCCTCACCCCATCCCGTCCACGCCTCTTCCGAGTGTCGCAGAGATGATGAGTAGCACCAGTCCAGCCTGGGACCCGCGTTCTCGAACACCAGAGCCAGCTTCTGGGAATGCCGAAGATACTGGAACTTCTCTATCACCTGGTGCGTCAATTAAGTTGCTACGACCTGCACTTGCTTATAATTTGGGTGTAAAGGCATTCCTGAGAATTGGCTTGCCACAGAACAGTTGCGTGGAAAATCAATCAAAGTATGCATTTCGGGGTCACAGTCGATCAGGAGAGCTGATTCCTGGGAGGATGGCCTATACGAAGGCAAGATTGCATGCACCTTGGGCACACCTGTCACTGGCGATCCGCCTGCAATTCGTGTCAAGCTGATGAGCAGTGTGGCACAAGAGATATCAATTCCCTTACGGTATCTCGTCCCTGTACACCCTGACGGCATCAAGGAAAACGCTATTATAATCATTGGCGATGATCTCAGATCAGAGGGTATCATTATGCATACCCATGGCTTATTTTGGTGTCTCCGCGCCGTGTCACGTACTGATGCCAACGCTAAGAAATTGTATACAGCACGCCGGGAGCGTCTCGCAGTTTGTGGGAAGCTTCAAGTTAAACCCTTACAGTCTTAGCGGCCTAGGATACATATTTTAGTTCAATTTGTGCCATTATACATGTCGCAAGGCGTGTCCACGATTTGAAAACCTCAACCCTGACCATGACAGAAAAGAGACAATTCATTCATAATCTACAACAGTATGACGAAGTACGGCGAAGGAAAAGGAGTGTCCCTGACAATCATAGAGTGAATTTGACCACAAAACCTGAGGAAACTCTGGCCTGGACTCGGAAGCATCTCAGCTCTGGCCACCCTGCAACTTCGCACTTCACCTGACCCCTTTAACCATCCTCTGCGGGGCTGCCTTTGAGTCAGAAGCAGGTGTGTAGAAGATACCGGGAGGAAGGGCATTTGGGTCAGGTTCTGGAAGGAACCTAAACGGCCTGGGTCCCATCTGGCTGCGAACCATCTTGGTCTCCTGTTCCGCCACCTGACTTCATGTGCTAGCAGCCCGCAGCTCCTCTGCAAGCAGCTTTTTTTCCAGGTTAATCATAGCCACCCTTGTGTGTATTATGGACTCCTCGGCGACACGCAGATCTTGGGCTAGCTCCGAGTATCGGAGAAGGTGTATGAACTCGAGGGATCGAGACCCCGGATCTATTTTGAGGAATACGGTCAGTTGGAAGGCGACGCGATTAGCAGTTGTAAGAGGGTACCGGAAGGAAAGAAGTCGGGTACTGGAAGGCACCTGTACGGCCGGGATCCCGTCTGGCCACGAAGTGGTATGCTACCCTCTGCAAGCAGCCTTTGTTCCAGGCCAATCATAGCAGCCCTGGTGTTTATTATGGACCCCTCGGCGGCACGCAGATCTTTGGCTAGCTCCGAATATCTGAGCAGGTCTCACATGAATTCGAGAGATTGAGGCTCCGGAACCGTTTTAAGGAAGTACTGTCAGTCGGAGAAACGATTAGCCAGTCGTACGTCATAACCATCTCTCAGGCAGCACCGACTTACTGTGGGAATATCAATGCGTTGAGGACTCCAGGAGGGATTTACATGGTGAATAGGGTTTACAGAGCGGCCATCGAGGCTCAGCGTTTCATGACGAGTTGTGACGATACTCATTACAATGGAAAATTTGAAATATGTATAGTGTTGCCGCGGCTCGGCTAGCCGCCAGCCGGCTACACTCAAGCCGATTGGGCTGCTTATCTCAGCTATTTAGCCGTGTGGAGCCGTAGCTGAGCCATGACTTCAACACAACTACGGCTTGAGGCCGGTCATAGGCAACAACGAAGTACAACAACATTAAAAAAAACAAAGAAAAAATACAACACTGACTACAAAACAATCCGAAATGTACTACCACGAATGAGTCTTGTATGTACAGACAGAGTATACCACAGACAGCACATATACCACAATAAAAACTTCAAAACTTCACACATCACAGCCAGGGTCGTTGTCGAATAGCAGGTGGCAGTGGAGGCGACAATCCCCTGATAGGCGATTACCACTGACCAATAGGAGCCGGCACTAATGCAGAAGTGATTGAGGAATGTCGATGGACTTGTGAGCGAAGCCTAAGAAGGTTCTCGTCAGCAAGGGGACAAAGAGATGAGAACGGGACTGACACCCTGTGACTAGTGTTTTCATGACCACCCAGTTTGTGCCCACAGTCAGAGGTCTTTGCGCTGATATCGGCAATCCCATCTTTGGGAATGCACCATTCGAATGCATCACCACTTTGGTACCCTTCGTGTACAAGGACATTGTGGAAGAGGTGGCGTAGGTAGGTGTAGTCAGGTTTACCGTCAAACTGTAGAGTACGAGCGTAGTTGAGAAATATGCCAAATTCATTTGGGCATGAATGACAAAGAATGTCAGGGGAGGCCATCTTCTTTTTCAGCATGGCCTTAAGTGTAGGCTTCCTGCTTGCGTTGTCGGGGACATGCCAGGGAAGAGAACCACAGAGAAGGTATATGAAAATGTAGGCGAGTGATTCCAAGTCATCGCGACGTGACTGTTCAATGCCCAGATGGTTGTTGATCGAGGCAAAGGCAGCGGTACCTGTGAGGGGGTAGTTGTCTCTACAGGAGATGTGGAGGTGGGTCCCAGCATCCCTGTACCTCTTTGCAAGACCAAAATCAATGAGATAGACTCGATTGTCGTGCTCGCCAAGGCCCATCAGAAAATTGTGTGGTTTGATGTCACGGTGAATGAAGCTGCGAGTGTGGATGTACTGTAGACGTGAAATCTGTGCATTTGAACATTTAGACCACACAACTACAAATATAAACTAAGATTTACTAGTTGGTCTGCTAAATGGAGGACTGTCTTCAAGCTGAACTTGCGGTTGCAGCAATTGAAGAGCTCCTCGAGGGATGGGCCAAGGTGTTCAAGAACCATGGCATTGTAGTCGCACTCTGTTCCAAACCAACACACTGAGGGGATGCCAACACCGCCAGCGGGACTCTTGTAGACCTCGTTCTCATTCTCAAGCTGAGGGTGTTGTGCTTTGATGGCCTCAAGCTTGATAGCCACTTCTTGTTTCGAAACAACGTTGGTTCCAAGATAGACAACTCCTACATGGATTTGAGCCACATATGAAGAAATGAGTAACATATTACTCACTGAATGACCCAGAACCTATTTTTTTTCTCACCCTGTATTTGCCACCAACTCTAACTATGTTGAATCCACATGAAGTTTGTGACAATTCTGAGTCATTTAACACATTTCTTGATCGACTGTCTGTGGGCATTGTTGAAGGGAACTTGGTGGTCGGCGCAGAAAAGCCAACTACCACGTGATATGAAGATTCAACCGTTGAATTTCAACGGCATCAATGCATTGTGAAATGAAATCAGCAAGCCCAGTATGCAGCAAAAATCAATGATATATATAGAGCGAGAGAACACATATACAGTCTGCAGTATGAAGTAGATATCAGTTATGCAGGTTGTCTTCATCGACATCCTGAATAATTGTGTCCAAGACATCCTCATGATCACCATCATCTTTGAGCAGTAAAGCAAGAAGGTCTACGTCCTCAGCCAGTTCCTCATCACTCATGACAGTCTCAGAGGTAATCCAGCCCCGTGTGAAGCTAAGGCGATCCTTCTTCAGCGCGAATTTTAGCATCTGTAATGCTTCCATTAGTACAGGAGTAATGCGGTTACGTTTCTTGGTATCCGTCTCGGCACTGGATGAGAAAACTCGTTCGGAGGGCACTGCGGATGCTTGGATTGGAAGGTAATCCATTGCCATCTTGAAGAGGGTGGGGAACACCATCTCATTTAGCTAGGGGCTCTAGTATCAAATGAATGTATTATGCGTTTTAGAAGCACATACCTCCTAAAACTTAATAATATTGGTTGCGGCATTGGAAACCGGAGAGGTTATGTAGGCCTGGAATTCTTGTTCAATTGTTTGTTGGTCTTGAATATTGGGGCCGGCAATGTGCATGTCATCTGCTAATCCGTACTGCTCTCCAAGGGTTGTGTACGCTGGGACTTGACAGATGAGATCAGGGCTTTGGTCTGTTCCCATAGCAATGGGCAGGCCTTGTTGGCGATAATCCATCATCTAAGAAACATTAGTTGCACCACGAACAAAGATAACAGTTAATCCTACAGTTTGCCTGATCTTTTCTTTAGCGTCATTGATATAGTTGTCATCCCAGTGGTTGCTGATCCAAGTCAGCCGGATAGATGGATTGAGCACTGAAGAATATAACCTTTCATTATGGCATTGGGAACTGATAAACAAAAGAACTTACGCATTGCGATGATGTATGCGCTGGTACGGTCCATGCGTGCATAATACTCCGTTGCCCATTTTAATCCAACATCAATCCATTTCTTGAGCCGTAGGTGCTTATCCCGAAGGGTCTCCCAGCGTGTCACAAATGCCTCAAATGCTGGAATTGCACCGGTGATGAATCACGAGACATGATTTGTTGGATGCGGTGAGGACACTGCAGTGTGGTCAATGTTTATTCCTAGGTATTCAATCTGACACGAACCTCAAGGATGACTTCAAAATCTGACAATACAGACCACTCCATGTTTGTCATCTGATGCTTCGCCACATCTTTGTTGACAGGCAAAGCAAAGAAATATTCCAATGCCTAGTATATGGATTACTTGCCGGGATCTACATGAAATAATATGATGACATACCAGGCGCAAATCACGTAGACGCCGGAGCATAAAATAAACAGAATCCCAGCGTGTTTTGACATCCCGCAGAAGTTGCTGTGGTTTTAGCTGTATAACTTGAGGTGGACGTCCGCTTGTGAACCATCCCTTTGCATTGCCGTCACGAATAATCTCTGCTAGTCTATCACGCCGCTGGCCTGAGCTTCAGAGAACGCGGACAATGTTACGCCCAAGTGAAATGGGGTCACGGTCAACTGCATCTTCGAATGTCTGACGTGTAGGAATGTCGGGGGCAGGGCTTACAACAAAATCATCAGTGTCTGCAAGTGTGGCATTGGTGAGGCTGCCGATTACGTGCTGACAGCAAATGTTGACTACATGCGGAAAGCACATGATCCTTCTATCAATATGGTCAAAAGATATGTCACGCTCGTGTAGGAGCTTCCCGAGCTCCAACATAAATGTGGTGTTGTTTGATGCATTGTCAAGGGTCCAGTGCCCAACCTGACAATACGTCATCAAGTGCTAGTGCTAGTGAGTATTTCGCATGCACTCACATTAACCGTAATACCTGCACGATCCAGAAGACGAAGAACTGTGTCCGCCATGGTCTTTCCATCGTGACTGCCGCGGAGATGGTGGAAAGCAATGAGTGCGCTTCTCAGAACAATAATCTTGGTCATCTCGTCTCTTGCAAGCCAGTGTGCTGTGATGCATAGGTACGATCGAAGATTTTGGTCAGACCACACATCGGCCGTAAAACTAATCCTGCCGAGAGCCCGCTAACAGAAATTGGGTGAAATGAAAAGACAAGTGTAAGATGAATGAAAGATACCGTGAGGTCTCTCCGCAAGGTTGAAAACCATTTTTCCCATGCTTTTATAATGGACTCGCGGAGCTTTGTTCGGTGAGGGATGTCCTTCTCCTGCAAGTCTTCACGCAAGACGAGAAGGAGGTCACGGAATTCACGACACTCAATGATGTTAATCGACTGGGAGTAGCAAAGTGAGAAACAAAACATCGAATTAAGTTTAATGTACCTGATCATCGGTGACAATGAAATTAACAAGAGTTCGAAGGAATGTTTGTGGCGAGAATGCAGGGCGTGGATGTCTGGGATCAGCATTTGGGTCTGGGTTGGATGATGTCACGTCTGCAGCTTTCTTTGCCTTGGCGAGCTGCATTTTCCATTTACCCTCTTGAGAAAGCCGCATATACTCCTTGGAGTGGAATTTCTCAAGGTGAACATGCAGTGATGTATTGCTTGTGGACATCTGAAACTGAAATCGGCCCTTAAAAGTAGTTGGATTGGCGTCGTGTGTCGCTCTGTAAATGGTCTAGAGCTGTACTCAAAGAGCAAAGGGAATGACATACTTGCAAGGTTTACAAACAGTGAAAGAATTTGGATCAGGCTTGTCTCCACGTTCGAAAAAATAGAGGATATCATGAGCAGTTGTACGAGATGTGCGAGAAGTGCTGCCCATGTCGGGGAGAGGGGCTGCTGCGCTGCTGGTTGATGGAGCAGCAGCGCCGGTATTTGGAGGACCGGCCTGCAAATTGGCAGCGGAGGTCTGTTGACTGGAGTGAGAGGGAAACGAGCTATCACACTCGTGTACTTACCAGTCTGCTGGGGGTCTCGTCAGAAAGAGCAATATTGATTTCTTCCTGTGCCTGGCGGCGAGACTGTTCAGTCTCCAGGCGTCTCCTGTATGCTGGCAGGCGAAGATTAACCTGGTGAGGGCGACAAGGCTGTGAGGGCCCCTCGAAGACATCATGTTCTGAGTCTTCTCCTTCGGAGGAGTCTGGGATTCGATTGGGTGTGCAGCGGCTTGGCATAGAGAACTGGGAGTTGGAGAAATTTACGGAGTCATTGATTCACGGCTGCTAAATAGATAATGTGGCACTAGAAGCATCAGAATCTCTGAGGCTAGGCCTTGTGATCGGTTGGGACTGGAGTGTCGGAAGTGGAGCTGAGAAGCCTAAGGCACGAACAGCAGGTTGTAAAAAGAGGGTATGGTGGGTGGGCCAGAGTGGAGAGAGGCACTGAGCATTGTTAGTCAGTAACAGAAAAACAGGCAAAGCAGGCACACCAAGTCGAAATTTGAGTCATGAACACATGAACTTGGACCTGGAAATAAAGCTAGTGCCCCAATTGGTATCGACCAGATAACGCGAGGCTGTGTGTTACCCAGGATACTGTAGCATGTTTGCCAGGCTCAGGATCTCTGAGGCTAGGCCCCAGGTGGGACTGGGGCGTCATAAGTAGAGCCGACAAAGCCTAAGGCACCAACAGCAGTCAGTAAAGCAGCCCGGACACGTCTCAGACAAAAACCTAAGGTCGGATTGCCCATGATCGAAGTGGAGCCAAGAAGCCTAAGGCACGAACAGCAGTCAGTAAAGCAGCCCAGACACGTCTCAGACAAAAACCTAAGGTCAGATTGCCCATGATCGAAGTGGAGCCAAGAAGCCTAAGGCACAAACAGCAGTCAGTAAAGCAGCCCAGACACGTCTCAGGCAAAAAACTAAGGTCAGGTCGCCCATGATCAGAGCAGGGCCAAGGAGCCTAAGGCACAAACAGCAGTCAGTAAAAACAGAGTTACGAAGGGTGGGCCAAAGCAGGGGGAGGGAAAGGAAGGTTGTGGTTCAGTATCAAGGCTAGGCCTGTCCTGTGATCAGGTGGGACTGAAGTGTTGGAAGTGGAGTCAAGAAGCCCAAGGCACAAACAGCAATCAGTAAAAAAGAGGGTAGGGTGGGCCAGAGCAGAGAGAGGGAAAGGAGTGTCGTGGTTCGGGATCAATGCTAGGTCGTCCTGTGATCAGGTGGAACTGGAGTGTTGGAAGTGGAGTCGAGAAGCCCAAGGCACAAACAGCAATCAGTAAAAGAGGGTATGGGGGTGGGCCAGAGTGGAGAGAGGGAAAGGAAGGAGGCTCTGGAGACGTCAGAGTGGAGAGACATGGGACTCATACGTGTTGGACAAGCGAGGTCTAAAAACTTCACTTCTAACCCACATATTGGATCCAATGCCAAATACACTTGCTAAATACTGCAAACAGTGCTCCAACCCCTGCGGGGAGTACTACGGCGATGTCTTCACAAAGGTACAATATTTCTGTACAGTTGTGCCAAGCTCACATTGTGGCCCTCAGTATCCTATATTTTCAACTATATATCACGACAGCTTGAGACATGCAAAGGTCGGGGGAGCTATTGGAGACGAAACACCCATGTGGGTCAATCACATTCAGGAAGCTCAAGATATGCCTCCCCTCACTCCTTGCTCCGACTCATTTTAATGGAACTGATTGGGGAAACGGAAACAGTTGGGTACTGCGGCAATTAGTGTTGTGGTAGCCAAGGTGACGGTATAGAGACGTGGTGGGCCGCTGGATGGCAAACGGCATGTGGTGGTATAGCAGCACAATGGGATATCTGTAGCATAAATAAAAAAAGTGACACACCCAGATCGATATAGGACGGGGTAACTTACACGCAAATCGGCAAGGCAGCATGTTGGCTAGACGGAATGGAACTATAGGTGCCCGATGTTCTGCCCAGCCATAACCGTAGCCACGGTCACCAGCCGATATGGTATGGTGGACCTGGCACTTGCAACCTTGTGCACACAGTGACGGTGATGGTATTGGAGTGTGGCATTGAAGCTGTGGTCCTCTGAGTTAGCAATGAAAATCAGCGAATAAATACAGACGTACATTTCGCAGTGGGAGATGGGTGTGCCATCAAATCATCCATGTCTGTCGCCCTTTCCTAATCCGTTTGTTTGTTTGGGCGCACTGTCCAAGCAGTCCGTCCAAATAATGTACAAACATCATTGTCATTACAAAGCAACTAAATTGGCTATTGCCATGACGGTCACTCTAAGCAGAAAACTAGCACACCACACCACACTTTTTTGAAACCACAACCCAGATAGCAGACGGCGATGTTTGTGGTGAGGTGGTGAGTGCACATATTAGTGATATCAGATGGAAAAACTCATGCCTGTTCCATAACCAACTTCAATGCAGAGTGAACTGCCGTAGGCCACCTCGGATGGGGGTAAGGATGCCGAGGACGAGGCCAGAAACCGACAGCAGCAACGACAATGACAGTGACAACGAGGGCGAGACGAAGCCAGAAGCCGGCGGCAGCAGCAACGACGATGACGATGGGCCGCCTCGGATGGGGGCAAGGATGCCGAGGACAAGGCCAGAAACCGACGGCAGCAACAACCATGATGGTGACAACGAGGGCAAGACGAAGTCCGAAGCCGATGGCAGCAGCAACGACGATGACGATGGGCCGCCTCGGATGGGGGCAAGGATGCCAAGGACAAGGCCAGGAATCGACGGCAGCAATGACAATGACAATGCGAGAAGCTGACGGCAGCAGCAACGACGAGGACGACTGGGACTGCCACCTCGGATTGGGGTAAGGATATCAAGGACGAGGCCGTTGTCTCTGATGATGGAACTGGGCCAAATCACCCGAGTAAGTACCTTCCTACCACTCCCTGACCCCTCAGAGTGCCCCGACCTGCAGGCCCCTCTCATCTTCACCTCGCCACTTCGCAGGTACGTCCCATCACTCTCCTGCTACCCTCTGCTGCCCCCTGGGCATGTCCTGCTACCCCCACTGCCCTCAGGTATGCCCCGCTACCCCACTGCCCCTTGGGCACATCCCACTACTCCCGGGTATGTCCTGCTACCCCCTGCCCCTCAGATACATCCTGCTACTCTCGGGGATGTCTCGCTAGATCCTATTACCATGCCACCTCACCTTTCTCAGTGGTCTCAACTGTACCCCACCCATTTTATCCTTTCCACTCAGTTGATCATGTATCATAGTCTATTATTGATGTATATACAAAGTATGAAAAAGATACTGGGACAAGCCAGCAGGCAAGCCCACTGTTGCCAACAGGCATAGGAATATCTAAACTAATTGATAGAGAGTAGTGAACGGCACGCTTATCTCATTCCATTTTTGGGGCTGACCAGGCAAGTAAGGTCTCGGCAAAAGCGCAGAGCGATCCGCAGAAGTCGACACTCGGGGAGGTATTCTTCAGGAAGAACTATCGCATTTTGCAGGTGCGGTATGAATTGAATTTGCAGGTCATACCACTAGGATGAATAGAAACTAATGGATAGGATGCCGTGCATATGGTAGTGGAGTACGTTCAGTGGTAATTGTAATTAAAGAAGTCGGTTTCGAAGGATCCAGAGGATGTCGCCGCATTCCATCCGTCGGCAGAAGTTGTGGTCCGGCGAGCGTCTTGCAAAGACATTCATTCTAGCAACAGCAGTCAGCCGACCAATGTAAAGGCAATAGATAGGACAAAGACTTGCAGAACGCTTGAGCTCAAGCAACTTGAGGTTCATATGAGAAGGGTCGTGCTGGAGGCCAGCGACCATACTCTGTGAAACATAAAAAGGTGTCGGTGAATTATTCCAAGAATCTGATACACGACAAGGCTTACTTTGGCTGTCTTTGAGTTTAAACCCTTGAATGGCTCTAGTTTTTCAAAGTCAACCGGAAAAAAACCTATGCTAGTCATTTGCGCATGCAGACGATCTCCAGACTGGCTATGTAGATCGTGTGGCAGTGTGGAGCGCCCATGGATGAGCTATGAAGAACTTGAGGATACAATGCATGAAGGTTGGGTGCAGACGACTCACATGTGTCTGCTTCATATCGGGGTTCGCGATAAAATGGTGATACGGCGGGGGTTGGTCACCTGGATAAAAGGGAGGCGGAGTCGCTCCATGGCCAGAGCAGCTCTCAGGAGACGATTCGTACGAGGGCAACCAATTTTGTGGAGAGTAGGACGAGGAGGAGGTGGAGGGAGATTCGGGATATTGCAAGGCAAACGATAGTTCGCCCTCCGAGTGTGAAGTGTAGGGGGAAGGTTGTTTGTGTTGGCTGGACATGGTGGGCAGGGAGAGAGGCAGAAGTGGAGGGTGGGTTCGGTGATCATCACAACATGAACCTTTAATTCTATACAAGGCAAGTCACGAAACAGTCGGACGGCAAGACCATGGTGTTCCTGAGAAGCCTTCCCAGGAGAAACTTAAGGTAGGCCGGCGCTTCGTCCTGGACGGGGTGGGCCTGCCGGACAAAAAGCTGGCCTCTTAGTAATCAAAAAGTGAGCACCAAAAAATCGTATCCATACCGTGCCGATAGCATCTGGGAGCGTCGCTGACATCTTCATGGTCATGGTGGTTACTCTTGCCTCCTCTATTGCTATCATGGTGCTAATTAGTTTTGAATCTCTAGGCAAAGACTGGGATGTAGCATGAGACCAAAGTCTCACGCTGGTCCCATCCTCGATGTAGGAGTTGTCACAACTATCCTCGCCGTCTTCGCCACCTTCACCACCTTCCCTCATCAGCATCTTGGCTTGGTTGGGGCCACTGGGTCCCCTCTGTCATGGTCGCGGTGGTGGGTGTTGGCCATCCTTGTTGTGGTAAACAGTGTGCCAAGGGGACTAGCATATGGTGATGTTTTGACTGGGTTTTCACTCTGCAGCGCGAAGTGTGGTAGTAGGAACAACTGTGCCCCGGAGTTGTGCACTTTGCTAAGGCAGATCTGTGGCATTCTATTTCAGCATTCCCTGCTGGCAGAAAAAGAAAAGATTAGGTAGTGAGCAGTTATGACGAATTCTGGATCAATCTGATCCAAACATACCTGCGAATTGACGACTCGTGGTGGTCTGTTGTTATTACCAATCTAGAATAAAGGAATCAGTGACTTTTGGGAGAAGAAAAACATACCTGGCAACGGGGGTGGGTATACCAGTTGTGTTTTCTCACATCCTTGGTTGTCGTTGAAGTTGGTACATTGTCATGTTCGTCTTGTTCGGTGTTGCGCCCTTTGGTGGTCCAATTCCTGCCGTCCTTGCGGGGGCTGTGAGATTGGGTGGGAGACAGGGAGATGGTGGGATGGATGGATGATGCCGTGGTTCATAATGTGTTGTTATCGTTGTTGGAGTGTTGGGCCAATCAACCTCAGTTGGCTGAAATTTTAAGCTCCGGTCAAAAATAATACAGCACTTTGCCTGCTTTCCTAGATATAGCGTTTAAGTCCAGTAATAATGAGTGAATTGTATGCAGTAGATGGTACCAGCTAGGCGGCTGACTAGCTGCAGCTAACAGCTACAGAAATTACTGTAGCTGTAGCAGTAGCCGGATTGTACCCAAGCCGAGCTGGTCATGGCTCAGCTAATTTAGCAGCTCGACTACAGCTAGAAGATGGCTACTAGCCGTGACCGCAGCAACACTAAATATGTACAACTTGAAAACTGGTATAGTGGCATTGAGGGAGGGAGAAGTAGGGCAACTTGAATATGGTGTCCAGCGCTGAAATATTCGTCACTATCAGGTTTAATGCCCGACACAGCCAACACCGGCTGAAACTTCGGAGTCACCCATATCATGTGTCTCAAGAACCCGCCCTCCAGACACACGGTATATATAGCCTGAGGCACTGATGTAGTCGTTTTTTTCCCACTTTCCTTATCATTGTCGATCCCCCATAGATTATTAGATATAGCTATATAATTGTTTGCAACGTTCCTACTTTATAAAGCCTTTGTATAATGTTCCTTACTGGAGTGTAGTGTAACTTGAATGTTACTCAAAGACTTAGAGACTTCGTTGAAAAAATATAACAAAGGTTCTTCTGAATCTAAGATAGTGCGTAAAACTAGTAGTAGATGACGCCCTGGCAGCTCATTGTTCGCACCGACAGGCCTATGGTCTGTGTCCATCACAGTATCCTTGCTGTGGAAGAGGAGGTCGCTAAACTCGCAAGCAAGCTCAAGCCTGAGGGAGCACGAGCGGTTCCGTTAGGGAACGGTGGACGAAGCACACGGCCATTGACCACATTGTAAGGATATTTCATTTTCTGGCCGCTCTGGATCATGCTCACCTCATTTCTACTTCATGAAGCCTTTGTTCATAGTATAATGTTCCTCACTGGAGCCTTTGTTCATAGTGTAACTTGAATGTTACTTAAAGACTTCGTCGAAAAAACATAACATAAGGTTCTTCCGAATCCAAGACAGTGCGTAAAACTAGTAGTAGATGATGCCCTGGCAGCTCATTGTTCGCACTGACAGGCCTACTGTGGAAGAGGAGGTCGCTAAACTCACAAGCGAGTTCAACCCTGGAGCACGAGCGGTTCCGTTAGGGAACGGTGGATGAAGCGCACGGCCATTGACTACATTGTAAGGGTATTTCATTTTCTGGCCACTCTGGATCATGCTCACCTCATTTCTGCGGTTTGTGCCCACAGTATTGCGTATCCATTCACTATGGAAGAGGAGGTCACATGTGAGGTCGAGGGAGCACAAGATATTCTGTTAGGAAATGAATCCTTTTGGTACCAACGAAGCCTACACGGGAGCAAAAACAGTTCCGGTACATTAATCACTAGCATCATCAGGCGGAAACGGCTACTGACTAGTTTTCACAATGAACAGTCAACTCTCCCAGGCTATTGTCTAGCCTGGGAGGTTGCACCTTATCGTTGATGTACTGTTCTCTCATCACTGTTGGCTCCCACGGATGAACGCAACCGACTTCTACATGGTATGGACCCTGGAGACAAGAGACCACCGTGACTGATAAGTTTTTTTCACAATCAAGTCTTGAAAACTCTTCGCACCCACACGAACCCGATAATGGCGTCTTCCAGTACCCCCTCTAGGTCAATTTAATCGTCAGACATAGCCGCAGTAAGTACACAGAGATGGCCATCTTTCTCCGTTACTGACTCACCTTCACATAGATACATCCCCATACGCCGTTCAGCTATTCTGAATGGCTCGATGTGAGAACTCCACACCAGTACAATGTTATAGGCTAATCATTCTGGATTAGGCTCTTCAAGAGGCCGGAAACCTGAACCCGGCTGATGTACAACGTTTACAAGAACTTAGCAACCCGAAATCCAACGCTTCGCTGGTAAGTTATGTGATTGATGAATTGAATCACTGAAAAACTTGTTTGTAGCTTTCCGGGCCTGAAACAGATGATGAACTACTCTCGGAGGCGGATTTATTGGCGCGTAAGTGTGGTTCCCCAATAATTGACAACATCCCAACGGATTCTTTCCTAGTTGTCGACCAACTGTTTCGGACTGAAGCGTTCGCTTCCGAAGACAATTCCTCTGCCCGCCACACGAAGTCCATAAGCCCCACGCCCCAAGCGATCGCAACGCCTCCGGGGCCACCAACCATCGCGATTGGCCTGCCAGCGCCGGTCTTCCAAGATATCTTTTATAAAGGTAAGTTCAGTCTTATATGTAATAATTCCATGCCCGATTTCTTCTGTTAGGTTATCGGCTTACAGTAGTAAGTGGCCTCATTTTATTAAATATACAAGTTGACAATTGGTACTGATAGCCGCGATATGGCAACCTGGCCATCCCTAACCCACCATCCACCGTTACCGCAATTCCTGTCTCGACTATGGCTCTTCTTGTCAAGGTTTCCCCTGAATGGGGGTCTCTCGGCACCGTCGGTGAACATTACTACCGGTACAGGGTTCCACGTCAAACATGGTGGGTTGATGAAGCTGCACGGGAATCTGATGCCCGCCAGGAGATATACGTTGGCGGCCTATTCAAACATTGCGAAATGGGTCCGTATTGGCAGCTGCCTTGCTGTAAGTGACTTGAGTTTAATTTTCTTCGCTGTTCAATATTTTGTAGACGCGCGAGACCCCTTAAATGGGGCGCTCCTGGACCTCGGCTCGATCGAAAACCCTCCGGCGGTAATCATACAACATGTAAGTACCCCCTGCCGTGTTTCCCCTGTTAACCTCATTTTGTCCTAGATAACGAGCCAGTACAACAAAATCCATACGTGGTATACGCAAGCCATCATTCGGCATGTCTACGCACGCGTGGAAAGTGGAACTTATGGCGTACTGGATGTTCTATACAATTTACTCGACCAGGACCAAATATTCAATTTCCCCCTCACATTTGTACGTCGTCACTGCTTTCATTATATTACGTTCTCTGATTTTTATATACCACTAGCCTTCAGATCCCCGTGTACCGTTCGGGAGCCGCATCATTTTTGATATACTGACTCGAGTCCTTCTTGGCACGAAAAGATTCTCTATCACAAACCATTGGCAAGGACTCTCCTTACCACAACCTATCGTGCCGTTCCCGACTGTTGCCTTGGCGGCAGCTTACATGAGTAACGGCGAGATTATCTATAAAATACTGACCTCTATTCCCTTCTCGATAGGTGGTTTATTGTGTTCGACGATGGAAATTCGGCAGTGCAGAAACATTTGAAGCACGCAACTACCAAGGCGTATATGAGAGGGCGATGAAGATATTGGTAAACATGCAGCAGTTGGATCCGGCCTTATGGGCCCTTTACCTCCAACTCGAAAATAGCTGGATTTCTCATGCACGCTAATACGTTTGTCTAGCCTTGTATAGTTAACATTTCACAAGATGTATGGTTTCCAATATACTTGTACAATAGAGAATTGTGCATTGAAAAGTGACACTAGTACTCGCCGACCTCCTGTTACCTTGTCCGTTCAGCATTGCAAACAAAGCCAATGGTAAGTCAAAAGGTTATGCCCAATCCCTTTTCCTTGCTCGCGATCATCTTCCTAACCACAATATCTGCAATGTAGCACCCCCATGTCCAGACCAAAGGACTCAACGTGTTGTCTGTCCTCATCGACCTTTTCATTCACCGCCCTCATCATCGTCATTGGGAACTACACCTACTCCATCGGCCGTTTAACCGAGATGTGTATCCCTTGCTCTACCTTCTTCCCCACGATTGGTTCCAGCTTGGAGTTTCCGAGATGATACTGGGATCTAATCCCACGTTCAAGTTGCAAAGATGTCCGGTCTGACACCTGAAAAGAGGGGCAAAATATGAAACATTGCCAACAACAACGGTGACCGTGACGATCCCACGCTATGCCAAGAAAAGAAGCGAAGGAAGAAATGGACAATTCAGGAGACTCAAATGCTGGTTGACGGATGTAATGTTGTGAGTAATACAGTGCTTCAACTTGAACGCAAAGCCTAACCCATCTCTAACTCTATTGCTTTCAGCATGGCGTCGGCAAATATACTCAGTGACACAAGTCTGAAATTTGATAATGGTTCGCCTGCTTCCGAATCTAGTGGAACCAGACTCTCAACATCAGGTCTAGTGCTCGTTTTATTGACAAAGCATTCGGTTTGGTACCGCTAACCTCATCTTAATCTTGTGTCACAGTGTACCGCTATGCATTACGCCGTATGCAACTATTGTACAACAGTCCCTGTGTCCCTTTCTGGACTCGCAAAAAAGTCAACCATACACCAATTTTTTTAGTCACTGGTCGTATCAGAATCCGTCTCCCATTCAAACCCATCCTCGGTAGCCAACTCATTGGCAATCAAATCACATCTGCAATTTATATCTTCCGAGAACAGAGAGTCATTTCGTATATCTATCTTTGACTTGTTGTACTCACGTGCTGAAGAAGTGACCGTCTTGGCATACTGCAATGCCCCAAAGACGCTTGGATCAAAGCGGATCGGTGGTGAGAGAAATGGGGGACAAGGGCGTCCATAGTACTCTGGAGGCATCTGGGGCCAAAATCCGGGAGGAAGGTGTGGCACTTGATATGGAGCCAGAGGGCCATAACGGGGAGGCTGAGGTTTGCCAACAAATTGCTTGACAGGATATTCCGGCTTCCAATCAGGCCCATAAAAGTGGGCCGCAAGGTGTGCAAGGCATCCTTCGGGGTCATAGCCAAACAAGTTATAATTGGCGCAAGTATCACTGGGCTTCCGTTGCATTGCTCATGTCACTGCAGGTTTTCGATGGGGATGGTTCATGACTCATGCCTTTCTCATACTAGCTTGGTACGCGAAGGCACGTCTCTCACATTTGATACTCCGCTCATATTAAACCCATCAAATGCCATTGTAGCCTTGCTCTTGCAGCGCAGATATTCCTTTGCCGCGTTTAGTAATCGTCTTCAACTTCTCAGCGCAACTTTAAACTCCGTTCCCAGCAAGCATTAAAGCGTCATGTTCAAGTTTGACCTTCACATCACTCCTTCCTTTACTTCTACAACAATGTCTCAGGAATCTACCCCAGTTACTGGACGACGACCCCGCGATGATGCCTTACAGCAAGGAGCTCGAAAAAAGTTGTATGTCTCCAACAGCTTCCAGCGTTGCAGTCTACCTGTTTATTTCCCATCGCCAGGACACTTACCGATCCCCTCGTTCATTGTGGCCATCATTTTGGATGTGTAGTATACGCTTTCTGCAACATCAAAGTTCTTCTCACCAATGGCTTGGAACGTGTCGCCGACAATGAGGAAATCAACATAGAATTACTGTCCACTAAGTATGACCGTTTATCTGCCATTGGATTAACCAATATTGGTGCCAATGACCTAGGAGCGTCGTGAGCAAGCTATCTTCCAGGAACTACTCAACGTTTGCCATGGCCTTCGAGACAGGCTGCTCAATGCCTCCCTGGAGGAGGTTGTGTTGATGGCTGAACTGGTAAGATGACGATGTGAATTAATTTGTTGTTCACTCTGTAAATTTCATTCCATAGGTACAAAAGGGAATGAATGGATCCCAAGCTGATGATACGAAAGGGATGAAAAGTGCTATAGTCGATTGGATAACCCCCAAGGGCCAAACTCTCACCCCCCCTCTTAGTCGTAAAATCAAGAACGATCGCGGCTATCATCACGAGCGAACAGGTGCATTGCTATGTCCAGCTGGCGTTGATTGGTCTGTACCGATGTAGGTGTTCCAAACCATTGTGGAAATTGGATTGTGCTCACCAGTCACTTTATAGGACCAGGGAAAAGCTTCGCAGCGGTGAGATGCATGTGCGAGGAGATCAATGGCCTCTCTTCCTTTATGCCGACCTCACATATGACCCGGAAGATCCCTGGAGCGGCCTCTTGAGAAGTCAACTCTTAGTATCAGTGCGTTAGAATTGTTTAATGCAGCACCATGACATTGACTTCGGATTTTGAAGGCCTACAAACATGTCTTCACCTCTCCCAGCTCCGTTGATGCGGATGAGCCGAGAGCAACTAAGTCTGGTAACGCACGTATCCATGGCATGACGTTCGTCACCAAAGCCTCGTTAGTATATATTGCTACACAAGTAGGTCTTGAGGTTGATCACAATGTGCTTCACTGATGACTTCCGCAGGTTTGCTTTGCACTTTGCTCCACCAACACATTCTCTCGCACCGATTCCGTCAACGACTCGGAAAACTTTTATAACAGTCTGTTGGATTTACTGGATGATATAGAGGAGAACGAAGAAGTTCAAGCGCTTCTTGAATGGTGGAACAGGTGAGAATAGCATTGGATACTGGAGTCTGCATACTAATACATCGATAGACAAATCTTTCCTCACTCGGTCGCCGAGTCCAGAAATCCTATTGAAGGCAGTGCACTGGCTCGTATCAAGCAGAAGCGGCAGGCCCAAAAGCAGGCTCAATTGGGGAATGGTGACCGTAATCATAATGACGCGCAGTGATATTGTCAGTAATTCAAATCGAAGAAATGTTCATTTTGTGTCCCAAGTGATTCCTTGTGTGCTAATAAGTCTGAGCTCGTCAACTAGTAACTAGTTGTTGATTCAGTATCAGCAGTTTGTTGTTAAATATTGTCGGAGCCATCCATTGACCAGATGATGTTGTTTGATAAGGCCTTGTAAATTAAGACAAGTCCGCCATAAATTCATCCACCTGTTGTACATTACCATGAAATAGCAGAAAGTTGTTATATTGTCCATAACCCCAACCATGAGCTGCGAATATCTAAATGACTTAGTTGCTGTCATGATAGAAAGAGCAGACTGAGAAATATACAGGAATGTCAGGCTGATTAATATGTGATAATTTCATCTTTATAACCATGAAATATATATGTTGGCCTGAATTTATCATTATGATCTTCAGGGGGCATACTGATAAGCCTTCCACATGAGATTCCAGGCTGATTAAAATGCTGTGATTTTATCTTCATAACCATGAAATATATATGTTGGCCTACATTTATCATTATGATCTTCAGGGGGCATACTGATAAGCCTTCCACATGAGATTCCAGGCTGATTAAAATGCTGTGATTTCATCTTCATAACCATGAAATATATAGCTTTGGCTGGATGTCTATCATAATTATATATATGTTGTAGATTTCATATCAGATACCACCTTATATAGCTATCTCATTCCCACAATGATTTCCTGATGAGCGTAGTTAAAGTTCAAGTTGCAAGTTGCAGCAGCCATAATCAACGCTGCTAGTGGTATAAAGTGTAGGGCAGCACCCACGCTGTTATATGACTCTTACACGAGCGCTAAATTTTTATCCGCCCACCAAAATCCCTGAATTCTGAGTCGGATCAACGTTCAACATTCAATGTTCAACGTTCAGCGTTGATTTAACCCCAAAAATCGGAACCCTAGTTCAATCTTCTCCAAATGCATGATGTGGCCCCTCTCCTTTCTTAACCACAAGGCGTACACGACGGTGCTCATGCCCACAGCAGCCAGGCTTCCCAGTGCGAGCCATCAAAACTCCTCTGTGGAACTCAATACAGCCCCTGCAATATAACCGAGGAGGTCAAACAACGCTACGAACGAGTATTCCGTCCCAGCGAAAGATGAACGCTGGTGCAGCGGGACACGGATTTGTGAAAGCTGCTGTGCTGTAAGATCGTACGTCCACAATCCGAGGCGGCTTAGGGATAGGAAGAAGAAAAGGGTAAATGTCTCGAGGGCTTGGTTTGATGATGAGAATTGGGAGGGACCTCGTAGAAATAATAATAATTTCGACATGGTGAGATTCGGAAGTCCCGTTCCCTGACTCTGCATATTCCAGCGAGTAAGGAAAACCGGGAGCTAAATGTTTTACCACTGTTCAGATCAAACATGGATTTATTACACCAAAAAGACTTACCAGGCAAATGAGCTGTCCCGAAAGTCCCCACAGTCCAACTCTGACAAGACCCTGAGTGCTGTTGTCCCCAGAACAATGGCGATTGCCTCGGTCTGGAGCCAGTAGCAGACTCTGCTCTGAAGCGTCATCATGTTCCAATACTTCAGGGGAAAGAAGTATAGTACTTCTCCGTGGCTTTGACAGGACCCATACAGCCCAGGGCATTACAACGGTGCTGCTCACTTCAACCACGTCCGAGGCGGCTCTGGCACCGGATATCAATGGCAAGGAAAACCCAGAATTCAGCAAATGCGTCATGAATGGTGCGGAATATGAGAGCACCGACACATGCAGCATTGCCAAGGCCACTGAGGGCATCCAAACATCAGCACCGAAATACTGTTTCAAGCTATGAAGATAGTCCCGGGAAGGCGCTGATGGCTGGGATTCAACACCATCATCATGTGGGGCATCACCTGGCACAACTGGGGTCTTGGGTCGCCGCAGCTGTGGACTCGTTCTCCAGACTCTGAGCGCATACCACCACTCCAGACTCCAGCTCGCCAAACTCATCCCACCAACGACCACGACCCCAACGCGAACCGAGTTGGCGAATAAGGAGATGATGAGGGAGATTGCGATAGGGCTGAAGAGTTTGCATATCAGATCTATGCGGCGCATGACGGCGTTCAGATGGGTCAAGGTGTACCGTGACGAAACTGAAACTGAAACTGAGACTGAAACGTCCAAGTGGGACGATTGTTTGGTCTGGGGTGGAGCCGCAATTGTGGGAACCCAATCTCTTTCCATAGAAATCATGTTCGCCGATCCGCTCAACTTCTCCAAGATCCCGATGAGCAGAATAGCAATGAAGACGAGATGTTTCGCAGGTCCCGACAACATTCCTTTAGCCCACGGGAGTAAAAGGGGATGCATTGCTTTCGAGGATGTACTGAGATGTGTTGTCGAATTGGAAGAGCAGTCCGTTGAGAACCTGTGCTGGTCATCATTGCCTGAATTATTGCCAACGCTGATAATGGGTAGCCAACAGATACAGGCTATGAGCACGGCAGACCAATTGACAGAGATGGTTCCAATCAATGTTTTCAGCCTGGAAGGCGTGTGATCGATCCATGACCCGATCGAGGGCAAGAAGAGGAGCAAAGCAAGCATTGTCACAATCCCCCTTGGAAATTTAGTCAACTTGGGACGATGTTGAACGTGAACGTGTGTATGGGGGACACAGAGGCATACCGAATAGAAGCTGCAGTAAGCGTGTCGGGATATGCAGAAGCAGTGAACAGAATCTGCAGTGCCATATAGTAAGAGTTAGAAAAATGTTTTGTTGCGGTGACTAACTAACACTTGCGAACTCGTACGCTCGGATGTTCCAGGTTGACAGAAGATGAGAAACGTAGAGGTTGCGAGCCTGTCCTGCAGTTATTGGCAAGTCATTGTGGTCTGCCATTCCTTGACTGCAGCTGGCGACCATCCATTCATCGTCTTCATCGATCAGCATCAGGAAACCGAGGAGAGCCCGGTATGTCTAGGCGGAGTTGATATTTGATAAGCAGATAGCTGGCTAGTTGCAATGGCATATCTTGCATTATCATCCCTTCCAAGTCCATATAGTTATTATTAAAGTTGATCAAAATTCCTCACATTTGCAGAGGATTGGGCATGGGCTACAGTGGGTTACAATGGGCCTGGAAGATAGTCAACTAGTCACATCAGCTTATCAAGTTCACCCAATTATTATTACAGTTGATCAAAATATTTCATGTTTGCAGTGGATTGGGCATAGGCTACAGTGGGTTATAATAGACCTGGAATATAGTCAACTAATTGCATCAGCTTATCTAGCATTATCAAGTTCACACAAGTATTATTATAGTTGATCAAAATATCTCACATTTGCAAAGGATTGGACATTGGCTACAGTGGGTTATAATGGACCTGGAATATAGTCAACTAATTGCATTAGCTTATCTAGCTATGGCAATTGAGAGTGATCAGCTCAAAAATCTGAATTCTGGAGTCATACTGACATTGAAATAAGGCAAAGTAAAAAGTAAAAAATGAGAATACATTTATTGTGTGACACAATTCTGAGTCCATAGGCTTAGTTTAGATGTCAAAAAATGTGTCAAGCGCAACTTGAACTTCCTATTGATGAGATCATAAAGCAATGGGTTATTGTAAGAATATCTACCATGGAATACACATAAGATATAAAGATGTCAGTGGGGGGTGGGCAAAACCAGTGAGGGAAGAGTGGGAGAGGGCAGGGAGAGGGCAGGAGGTGGTGCAGCCATGCAGGAGGGTGGGGGGTCACAGTAGGCAGAAGAGGCTGGGAAAGGGCAGGAGGGGGAGGGAGGGGGAAGGGGAAGGGGGAAGGGAAGGAGGCAGTGGAAGAGGAAAGGAGAGGGCCAGAGTGCAAGGGTGGAGGGAAGTTGATGGTGCTAGAGGGTGGTGTTAGAAAGGTGATCTAACAGAAGACTTGGTTAGTAACTGATAGTAAAATAAGTTACTTACCTGCCCATGTATGCACAGCCTGCTAGTCATTGACAATGATTTTGGTGCTGGAAACAATGTTGAATTTGGAAGTTGCCAGGTTCCAGAAAGTTTGAGGTGCAATCTGGCGACTTCCGAGTTGTTTTCCTTCCTTGATGTTTTCAACATTGAGCAGACACCCTTGTCATTGCCATTGCTTGGGGAGTGGTTGCACAGTGTCCATTTCCAGTGACTAGGTGAGGAAAATTCAGTTCTTGATATAGCATGATACCATCTAATTACTCTGCTAGATTGTTGACACTAGAAAACTGCCCTCCAGCGCTGTCAACCACCCCTAGGGCCCCATCCCTCTCCATCCCTCCTTTGCTCTCTCCATCCCTCCTCTGCCCCTCCCACCCTCTCCATCCCTCCCTGCCCTCTCCTGCCTTCTCCCACCCTCTTGCATTCTCTCCCACCCCCTCCTTCCCTCCTCACCCTGACCCTCCCAAACCCTCTTCTTTCCTCCCCTGCCCTTTCCCAGGCTTTTCCAGCCTCCCACCTTCCCCCACCCTCCTGCACTGCCTCCTGCCCTCTCCCACCTGACTGGTTTTGCCCACCGTCACTACTCTATGACATCTTATAGCCTATGTGTATTCCATAGATTTATATTCTTATAATAATCTTTATGACCTCATCAATAAGATATAACTCTCAAAAATAAACTCCAAACTGTGAGCACCATTAAGTGACCCATCAGCTTTTGGCTTTCCCTATCTTGTCAAATATTCTCATAATTTTACCTAATTTTATTAGCCTAAAAAGGCAATTTTTAAAAAAACCATCAGCTATAGTCATGGCAACACTAATCCAGTGGGTCCACTGGGAGGCTGTGCCACTGTTTTTCAAAGTCCCATGACAAGGTATCCCATGCAAGATTGCCAGATATGGATTTGATGTCAGGTGATAGCCACATACAGCTGTCATGACCTCAAGACCCAAATCAATTTAGTTTTTGCAGAGTCACAATTGCCACAACCTTTTGACTTGATATCAACTCAAGCTGAACTCAAGGTCCACTAAGTAGCAGACTGTTCACATACATATCAGCTTGTCCTCAGGCTGACGACAGACATTGTGGTCCTTCTATATGCAGCCAGTAGAATGTCAAACCAATTACCATTATGCAAATATTATTATAGTACATGGTAAACTACTAAATGGGAAAGGGGAAAATGAAAAATGCTCTCTGCCACAAATCAGAGTCTGCAATCCTTCTCTCAACCTTCAACATCAGCATTTGGATTGTTCATCATCATCATTGTCAGTGTTCTTCCCCATTGTTGTCCTGTTGTCATCCATGTGGATAACATGGTTTTTTTAACAAAAAGACTATATAAGAGAATATACATCCTTGTTGTCTCCTAACCATCCATCATGGTCACATAGTATGTCATTGCCATGTGGTTGAAGGTGGGAGATGAACCATGTCAAACAAAGACAAAGAAGGGACTTAAAGAAAGTTGTGCTGGGCAAGCTTATTAAGCAGCTTACCTGTGTGGCATGAAGTTGATATCTTTCTCTGGATATTTTGTGGGTATTTTGCCAGATCCCAGCAGGATGTTTATTCAAGACTTTTTGTCCTGGTCTTTAGGAAAGATCAAGCCAGGCCTCTCAAGGTACTAATTTCTAAGCTCTGCCAACATCAACAAACAAATGTCAAACTGACATTTTCCTGAGTTGGCAGTGTACTAGTAGTACTAGTCATGCCAGTCACTGGTCACTGGCACAGTACTAGCACTAGTAGTAGTAGTCATACTTGAAGTCCTCACTGCCATATAATTGAACACTGTAAAAGAGTATTCATCACTGCCTCTTGATCTATTCACATTGGCAAGGGCTGGGGGTTGCAGGATTGAAATCCCAAACTGGGGTTACTGTACTAATTCGTTCAATTCGCCCGTCACGCGTCACATGGTTTTTTTTTGACACTGGATTTAATTTTTTCTCAATTTTTTCAGATTTATTGGGAGTTTTCACACAGTCACATGCTGGCGAATTGAATGAATTAGTACAGTACCTAGTCAGTCTGGCCATGAGGCTGGCTAAATTCTTTTTGGACCCCTCTGCATAGCCACCACTTTTTTGTTCCATCATGGTGGAAATATCACAACTGTGACTGTGACCAGGACCACAACCACAACCACAATGGACACTGTTGGAAATTTCCAAATTGGATTTGGACTACATTATAAGGATAGAGTCAGTCTTATGACTACATTGCATTATATTCCTGAGACCAGCACATCATAATACTGTCATAATACAAGAGATGTCAAGTAGAACAACCTATCTAGCAATTCAACCCTGTTGAAAAATTTTTTTTATCCAAGGACCAAGTTGTTATTTTTCTCACAAATTCAGAAATCAATGAATTTACAGCCGTTTTCAGCGAGTATTGGAAACACGATTTCTAAATGGTGGCTGTGCATTTCTGAATAAGGAAGCTGCCGAGAACCCGAGGTTTGATGAGCATATTACATAAGATAGATGTCATCCATATATGGCTACACCACATGACTTAGCGTGACAGACAGTAAAATGACAATAGATAATGGTTAAGGACAATAGAAAAACAGATGTTGCAGAGAAAGAT
Source organism: Hygrocybe punicea (assembly GCA_963556145.1). Taxonomy (NCBI): domain Eukaryota; kingdom Fungi; phylum Basidiomycota; class Agaricomycetes; order Agaricales; family Hygrophoraceae; genus Hygrocybe; species Hygrocybe punicea. The sequence continues at coordinate 1,603,937 of OY744464.1, forward strand.
TTAGAGGGCACTTCAAAAGGTGTTGGTGTATTTAAAACCATGATTTTCTATCAGGTGAAGGAGGAGATAAGCATTCAGTTCCAATGTTACACAGCACGTCACAAAGCATCACACCCGCTTCTCTTGAGTAAACTACTGACCTCCTCCTTCACCTGATAGAAAATCATGGTTTTAAATACACCAACACCTTTTGAAGTGCCCTCTAAATCTTTCTCTGCAACATCTGTTTTTCTATTGTCCTTAACCATTATCTATTGTCATTTTACTGTCTGTCACGCTAAGTCATGTGGTGTAGCCATATATGGATGACATCTATCTTATGTAATATGCTCATCAAACCTCGGGTTCTCGGCAGCTTCCTTATTCAGAAATGCACAGCCACCATTTAGAAATCGTGTTTCCAATACTCGCTGAAAACGGCTGTAAGGCAATCTGACATCAGATCATCTCAATGAAAACTGAGAAGCTGACTTTCTCAAGTTTCTAGACAGTAGCGGGTAACCTGAGGGTCGGAACTTGTGTACCCGTGACAAAACCTGTACCCCGAGGGCAGGTATGGGTTTTCGACAGGTATGGGTACAGGTACCATCAAAAAAACCCAAGGGTTACCTGTGAAGTTCACTACACGTGAACATGGAACCAGACTTTAGGTCCAGTTCATGCCTTGCCTCAAACCTGGACCTGCCAGTGAACCATGGTTCGGTTCCCATCGGTTTAGGTTCGAACCACAGTTCTGAACCTGACCTGTCCATCACTAGACAGAACACAAAGAATATATATCAAACAAGTGATAAGGGAGTATTAATATATCTGAGATTGATAATCACTTAGACAATGAATGATGACTGAACTGTAATGGTATTTGAAGTACTAGCTACCACTAAAGTAGGCCGCAATACAAACAAACAACTTGAAAGAGGGGGTGAATCAGAATCTGGGAGAGGGACCATCCATGACTGGGCCTGTCAGATTAGGTGACTGGGCCTTCTCCAGCAGAAACTGGGCTCATTCTACAGCAGGAGTCATACTGAGTCATAGAAAGGTATATCAAATGGAGAGCATACTACACTGCCAATGATGCCCCTCCCACTGGCATATGCCAAGCTGCAGCTGCTGACAAAGTGGGAGCAGTTTACAGTGGTGAAGTTGAAGTTGAAGCCCACACTCTCAGACCCAGAGTCCTATTAGCTAGTAGTACTAGTCCCACCATGGCATTCATGATTGTATTCAATTGGTAGCACATCCTAGTAGCACCAACTTCTTAAAACATCAATGTGTAGACTACAATCTGTTGGATTTCACATGTGTAGATTACATGATCGGGACACGATCGGGACACGTGACATTGTTTATCGTATATCAACATCACACAGACTATTCTGCTACCTCAGTCATTCTGTTCATGGCTGAGGTACATATTCCTCACATTGTATAGACCATCTGCTAACTGTATTATACTTAGCCTGACTAGGATACAGTTTTAACAGGTTATGAGCCCTGCGCGCTGTGGTGAACGCGGCCTGGGTAGGCACGGATTCGTTGTGCAAGTCCGTTGTCAGTGGGATAGAAACCCAAAAACTCTTCTTATTTGTAACTATGTACACAAGCCACTATATAGGTACTGTATAGTATCTATAAATGAAATATGGTGAAGAAATGGTGAAGTGAGATTGTAAAGAAGATAAGAACTGTAACAATAGAAAATAAGAGAATATGCATGCAGAGAGATATCAATCTCTACATCCACTAGGGACACTAATAGAGACTGTCCTCAGTCTCATGCAAGGCAAGGAATAAGGAAACACATGGGAAAAAGTGGGGAGGGAGGGAAGGGACAACACATAACAGAGCAAAGAAAAAGAAAGAAAGAAAGAGAGAGAAAAAAATCCAATCAGCAAGAATCTTCCAACACATAATCTTCCAACTTCCCTAAGCGATCAGCCAACTTAACTATCTTCTGCTCCAAAACCTTGAGGGCCTTAAGGGATAGCAATGCTGACTCGAGCGCAAGCAGAGTCGCAGCAGGTATGTCGTCAGTGGCAAATGTGGATGATGGCAGCATGCCCTGGCCTGCTTCTAGGGAAATGCAGGGATAAGGGTAAATCCTTTTCCGCAGGTATCCGTACTCTTAAGAGTACGAGTACGGATACAGATTCTCGTATCCGTGGGCTTCAAAATGAGCCGGAGATCATCCAAAACGGTCAAGAATTGACTGAGATAGAGACTAAACATTGATTGGACTCTATCTCAGTCAATTCTTGACCGTTTCAGGTGATCTCCGGCTCATTTTGATCGCGAATCCGTGGGTAAAATCCGTGGATATTGCATCCGTATCTGTGGGGAGTACGAGTACGGATACAGACAAATGTATCCTGGGATTACCCCTGCATTTCCCTACCTGCTTCTGGGGATAACGACAAGGGCATTGGCAGTGATGGGGCCCGAACGGAGGAGAAAACAGGGGTGGGTACGCCAATATACATTGGAAAAGGCAAGTCTTGGGTGTTGGCAAGGTTTTCTGGGGATGACACGGGCTCAAACGGCGGGGGCGCATCACGGATTGCGTTTGGTGACGATGGCGTGGGCGTAGGCACAAAAGGGGGGCAATTCAAGGCAGAAATGGGGGCAGATGCGGCTGAACACGCTGAAAATGGTGTCTGTTGGGCACTGGCACGGTCTCCAGGTAACGGTGTGGGCTCAGACGGTGACAGCGTGGGCTCAGATGGCAGGGGCGTGTCACGGTTCGCCTCTAGGGACGACGTCGAGGGCATAGGCAAAGACAGGGGGCGATTCGAGATGGAAACAGGGGAGGATGCATCGATACGCACGTTATTGTCGCGTTGGCGGGCGCGGACGCATTCTTCCAGGGACAACGCAGGCGCAGACAATGGCGGCATGGTGTGGCTTGTTGCTGGGGACAAGGGAGAGGGCGTGGATGACGACGGGGGCCGAAAGGAGAGCGGAATGGGGGCGGATGTGATGATACGCGTCGAACATGGCGTCGGTTGGGTATAGGTGGGGTTTCCTGGTGACGGCGTGGGGACAGACGGCGGGAGCTTGTCACAGTTCGCTTCCGGGGACGACGGCGAGGCCATAGATGTGAACATGGGGCGAAACGGGGGCGAAACGGAGGCAGACACGCTGAGACGCGTGGAACACGTGGGTGCACGGGGACGCGTTTTCCTGGGGATGGTGCGAGTGCAGACGGTGGGCATAGGTTGTGACTTGCATCCGGGGACGACGGCAAGTCCATAGATGCGAACGGGGGGTGATTTGAGCCAGAAATGAGGGGGGACACGTCGATATGCGTGTTTTCGACACATTGGGGCGCGTGGGCGTGTTGTCCTGAGGCTGACGAGGGCGCAGACGGTAGGGGTGCATCATGGTTTGTCTCCAGGGATGACAGCGTGTCCATAGGTGCAAACGGGGGGCCATTTGAGCCGGAAACGAGGGGGGACACGTCGATACGCGTGTTAACGTTGCGTTGGAGCACGCGGACGCATTTTTCCGGGGACGGCGCAGGCGCAGACGATGGCGGCGTGTGTTGGAACACCCCTGGGGACGATTGCGAGGGCGTACGCGAAGATGGGGGCTGAAACGAGGCGGAAACGGGTGGGGACGCATCAATACGCGTATTCACGTTGGACTTGCACGCATGGACGTGTTTACCTGCGTGGCAACCACGGGAACAATGGGGACAGGCGTACCTGGGACTGTACATGCAATATCCGTTGCATTGGACTTGCTTTCCCTGCTCTACGACATATCCGCTAGACGTCGGACATGCGTGTGGCGCTCCTTGTTGGGCGGGCTCGTTGCGGTCATTTTGGGGCCTTCCGGGTGCGGTTTTTCGACCGGAATTGGTGGGACATCGACTTCCTGGTCCGTTGGATGCGTTAGAACGAGTGTGGGTGGGGGAACTAGTGAAATAAATGGGAAAAGCGAAGGGGGGGGCATATTGAAGACCATGTGACGTGGCTGTGATGGCGTGACAAAAAGGCCAAAAGGCCGATGTAGATGCGGGTTCTTGGTGGCTTCGGAACTATATAAAGAAATATATATAAAGATCCTAACCTGTGGGTGTCAGCGTAGAAGTGACTGGATAATTCAGTGTCGGGAATAGTAGTAAAAGTAAAGGAATGTTAGTAAAAGTAAAGCCGCCGCATAAAACTGGACTAATAACGACGAATCCGGTGATGAACGGAGTGAAAACGGAGAAATAAAGAAGGACCCGATGATGAACGGACTGAAAACGAATGAACCCGACGATGCCGACGATGTCGGGTACGACGGGTCGGGTCGGGTCGGGTCGGAAATGATGAATGAATATACGGGAACAATGAGGAAGACAACGAAGTAAACTATAAAAAGGCTAAGGAACTACGTGGACGAGCATTTGAAGGGATTTAAACGATTCTGACTATGAGGGAAACGGGGACTAAGGGTATCTTATTTTGTACGGTCGTCGGGGACCGTTTTTATAGTACAGGAAACAGTAATCTACTTTCGGACGTGTCTACTTCGGCCGATGGTAAGCTACAAAGAAAGGTTGGAATGGGGATGTGGAAAGGGGGGTTGCAAAGCAACGAAGACAGGAAATGGAGGGGAAAACGAATATGCAAGGAAAAGATCTAGAAAGTCCTACATATCTCCGAAAGGACGATGGGATGCATAAATAAAGTAAATCCGAAGTCGGGGATTGAGTCCGAAGAGATCCATCTCCTGGAATTGGAACTCCGAGGCGTTTGAGGCTGCCGGATTTGGTCTGAGAGCGGCTGTGACGAAGCGGCATACGTCGGGTTATGTCGGTCACATCGGGTCACGTCACGTCACGTCATGTCGGGTTGCGTCGGGTTACGTCGGGTTCGAATGCAAGTCGAATGGCGGCATCGGGTTGGTCCGGATTCGTGATATATTGATGATACGGACTCAGAGGGACGTCGACCCTCTACACCGAGTTCTGCAGCCCAGGAGGCGCAACAGGTACGAAATAACCATACGGAGGTGTCGAAAACATCGGAAATGGGCCTGAGAGCTGGTGGTTGACTGAAATGCTGCCAAATACGGGGCGTTGTTGACTATGGGGGCGCTGTTGCTGCCAGAAAGAGGGAAAGGTGCCAAAATTGGCGAAGTCAAAGAGGGAAAAGTTAAGAAGAGCTTGACTGTTCTCGCGGTGGGCTCCAGATGTGGTGAACGCGGCCGGGGTAGGCGCGGATTCGTTGTGCGAGTCCGTTGTCAGTGGGATAGAAACCCAAAAACTCTTCTTATTTGTAACTATGTACACAAGCCACTATATAGGTACTGTATAGTATCTATAAATGAAATGTGGTGAAGAAATGGTGAAGTGAGATTGTAAAGAAGATAAGAACTGTAACAATAGAAAATAAGAGAATATGCATGCAGAGAGATATCAATCTCTACAGCGCTTGTGTGCTAGACACAACCTCACTTCTTATTGAAGAGACCTCACTGTTCCAGCTCTATTAACTCATACAATACATAAACCCTCAATAACCCTTATTTTGGATAGGTTAAATAGATACTAAAACCCACAAACAACAAGAAGATACCTGAACAAAGTCAACTCTGGTAATTCTTGGTGAAACAAACATTCACATAACACCGGACCCATCAAAAATGATGACATCGTCCTATCCTAACATGCACGTGGGCAGTGATGGGTTGGCAATGAGTGGGCGATGAGTGGGCGATGGGAGTGTACAATCACTTTAGTTCTGATGGAATCTTAACTTTTGATAACTCCTAAAATCGTACATTTTGATACCCAATAAATTAAATATTTTAATTCCAGTGAAATCACCTAAATGTGGACTAACAAACCAGAGTAAACTCAAATCTAAATTATACTTTCCTTTCACACTTTAGCACTGATTATTATTTTGATTGCAGGACTAATCTAAAGGCAAGAGAAAACAATTAATTTAGACATTTATTTATTCATGACTTAAATTCTATATTTAGATTTGGCCTAAATGTAAATCCAAAGATTATTTAGGTTTAATTTTGTCGCTTACACAGCCTTAGCTCCTTCGAACCGCATTCTTCCTCCTTCTCATATTCTTAAGTCTAGCCGTGGCAGCCTGAACCCGAGCCACAGCCTCAGCGTCACCTGCAGCCTGAACGTTAGAGTTAGCCTGAGCTTGAGCGTCAGCCTCAGCTTGAGCCTTCTCAGCCTCAGCTTGAGCCTTCTCAGCCTCAGCTCGAGCCTTCTCAGCCTCAGCTCGAGCCTTCTCAGCCTCAGCTTTGGCCATATCCTCAGCTTTCCTGTCAGCCTTCCAAGCACGCTTGTTCTTCGCCTCCCCCGGATTGACGAGCATTGTCATGCCAGGAGGTTGGCCCGGATCTGTAGCCACACTGGAGCCTGAGGATGACGTGCGTGACATCTCAATGGGGCCGCTGCCGGAGGGGCCGGCGGCAGCGTTCTGTTGGGAGGCCCTCTTGGCCAAGGTCGAATGAGATCGCGCCTGAGAAGGGAAACGTGAGAAGGAGAACATTCTAGGTTTGAAGGATTGTTTACCTGCAACTCATTCGCAAAAGCTTCTCTCCGCTGCGGGACGTTGTAGTTTGCGTCGATGTCTCTAATCTACATGGCGCGGAAGTGGGGTTCAGATTGAATGGATGCTGCTGGTATAACGGATGGTCTACCTGGACGGGCAAAGAGACTACGAGCGTCACAGCGGTGAAAACAACGGCGAGGGGAGTGAAGAGCGAAGCGAAACGCATTTTTCAGATGGAAAGAGGTTCGTGAGGTTGTCGTGAGGTTGTCGTGAGGTTGTAGAGACCAGCTCTGGGGAATTCGAAAGAAACACACTGAGGGTTTATAGGCGAAGACTCGCCGAGGCAGTGCGGTAACGATGCGCAAAGTCGAGTACCTTGGTCTGTGCTGATGGCATGTCAACATGTCAACGATGGCGGTGGAACTTTGAAAATTTGAACGTTTGAACTTTGAACATTATTTGCGCAGTAGAAGTGAGGCTGTGACCTTCGAAAACGATCAGTCGCAGATCTCGTTGATCTCCCACGTTAAACGCGCGTCCACAGGCCCCAACACTCGACGATAACGCGAAAGCTCTCCTTCCCCCCCAAAACCAAGCTGGGGAGCGAGACTGGGAAAAAAGGACTCGTGGGCCTGTTGAAAATCCCCAGCGAAAACTTGAGCGCAGGCCCCGCAGGGCGCAAAAAAAAACGATCCGGTCCAGTCACAAGACGTCCCAAATTGACCGCAGCCGTCCGAGTCTCCCTCTGCCGTATGTCTCATCCCTCTCCCTCTCCCTCGATCTCTCCCCTCGCGATCACCCTACTCTGCCTTCACCCCTAAAGCAAGTTCTTCTTTCTTCCACACCAAAATGTCGTCAACTAACTCCGCGATTCTCAAAATAATAAATGTCCTCAGGCGGTGAGTTTTCTTTTCTTTTCTTGTCCAATTTCCGCAATCCACGAAAATATCCGCCCCAACGCAATTTGCTAATTTGAATGGCAAATGTTGCATCAAGCAGTAAAATCGCTATGCGAAATATGACCTGCCCATCTTAGATATCCCAACCTTCATCCCAGGCTTCGGAAACCGTCGCCTTGGCCGGCGATTCAGTATTGCCCATACGCAGTAATCTGGTCCCGATCAAGGGCTTTGTGCTCCGGCGCTCACGCACATCCGGAAAGCGTCCTACAGATAGCTTTACATATGTTACCTGGAAGCTATCCGTTAAAAGGTCCCCGATTTGGTCCGACGCGAGCAGATAGGCGATGGGTATCAAGGGTAAGGTTCAGTTGGCTGATCGTATCGAGGTTGACATAAATTTCAGCATGGTTCTCGACTCTGTCGGCACCCACGACCATATGTGGCATCAAAGGATGATTCGCGCTTGTCGTCGAATCTACAAACTCACGCGACCTCGCAAGACTCTTCGAGGTGACCTAAAGTGCCTAGTCCACCACTACTGCCACTCCTTCCATTACCCCCATCGCAGGACCTTCTTAGCTTCCCACATCCTCGCATCAAAATTCACACAGGACAAGTGCTATTCAAATTGGGCGTGAGACGAAACTGTCTGGTCTTCCTCCCCACGAAATCAGATGATGTGAGTGGGCCCTGGGTGATGCTCTTGAGTGGTGGCTCTGCCTTCATAGTGATTTGATAGCCGTATTAGAACTCGTAATACTGTTTATTTTTTTTGCCCGTTATTTTGTGTGACATGTGACTGTAACAAACTTGTTCTTTGTCACCTGACCTTCCCACACTTTGAGCCCAATAAGGCTTGTCTTTGAGATTATGTTGCGGTGAACTCAGATTGCAGAAGGGAGAGGGTAGTGTTGGGGAAGTTCAGTTTGGTCTGGTTTGGGGCCTTTTTGCCCAAACCGGAAACCGAATGGTCCGGTTTTCCACCCGAAATCCCCAAACCAGACCGGAACCGATGCAAACTGTTTGCATCGGTTCGGTTTCGGTCCAAACGCGGTCTAGACCGTGAACCATATGGGCTGGGGGCCCTCACTCCCATCTGACCTCGCAAGAGTGCTGCACACGTCAATCGACGTGGCCGGCCTCATTATGAGGTGGGATTGGGGGTTTGGTGGGCTGCCCAGCCCTGTCCTAGCGAAACACACACGTCGAACACGTGTGTTCGGCCTCGGCTGTTGTCATTTGGGTGTTGTGGTGGTGGTGGTGGTGGTGGTGGGGACCCGATGCGTCACATGCGTTGTTCGCGCGAAGGCGGGTTGGACCCGCGATTGCCATGTTGGCCGGTTTGGGTAGGCGTGTGGTGGTGATGGTGGTGGTGGTGGTGGTGGTGGTGGTGCCCTACGCGTCATACGCGTTGTGCACGCGACGATGGCCGGGTTGCACCCGCTTTGGTTGTTTTCAGCGGACGCGTGGTGGTGGTGGCATAGGAGCCTCTTCGCGTGGGTGTCCAGGCGCATCATACGCGTTGTACACGCGACGACGGCCGGGTGGACCCCGTGTTTTGGCATTCCTCGGTGGTGTTGGTGTTGCATGGTGGTAATGGTGGTAGTGGTGGTGTTGTGTGGTGGTGGTGGTGGTACGGTGCCACGTTCTGTGATATACAAATAAAATCAGTGAAAAAGTCAATAAAAATACATACCACGAAGGAGCGGGGGTGGATGCACCATCCCCCGCTGCTCGATGACTACCATTCCACTCCATTCACGTTCGTTTGCGTGCGCGCGCATTGGAGGAGTTGGTGTGTCCGGTGCGGCGTTGATCGCTGCTGTCATGGTCGTGGCCGTCGTGGTGGCAGTCGCCGTCGTCGCCGTGGTGGTGGTGGTGGTGGTGATGGTGGTGACGGTGGTGTTGGTGGTGGTGGTGCGTCAACCTGTAATGTGTTAATGTGTTAGTTAAAGTTCAAATAAATAAAAATAAAAAACATATGCAGGCAGCAGGGAGTACCCCGCCGCCCGTTTTGTTGACCTCGGGTGCTCCATCGTCCTCGTTTGGCATACATCAGGGGTGTTGCTGGTGGGCGTTGGTGACTTTGGGTGACTTTCGAAGTCAGCCAAGGAGCCGACTTTGGACTGTTGGTTTGCGGTTCAAACCGAGTTTGAAACCATTTCGGCCTGCAGCCAAATCCCCAAACCGGAGATCGAACGGTTCGGTCTCCGCTGGAAATTCCCAAACCGAAACCGAGACCGGCGGTTTCGGTTTGGTCTAAACCGGGTTTGGATCGGTCTGAGACCAAACTTCCCCAACACTAGGAGAGGGAATCACAAGATAGGATAACTACTTTTGTAGGGATCAGAGAAGCAGGAAGGGAGAGAAGGATGAAGAGAGGGGTTGGGTGAAAGCCAAGAGGCTTCCCGGCCCCGGAAAGAGTGATTCTGGCCTGTGGGAAGGAACTGGTGTGAGCAGCGAGGGTGGGATGGGCACCTCGCATGGTCCAGATCACAGGGAGAAGCACACTTGCCCGGGCAGCAGTTGGTAACACTGAGGTAACAAGAAGAGGTAAGGCGAGGAGGAGTGTGGTGGGAGGGTGAAGAAAACGAGCCGCAATGACAGTGACAGCGAGGGCACAGAGCGCTGACTCTGTGTCACACCTGTCACTCACTCAGAGACCATATCTTTTGTCACACTCCTACCTCGTTTAGACTTAAGCTTGCGATCTCAGGCCTGAGACTTAGGCTTACCTCTGCAGTGACCTTCGATGACACCAGTGGTAAATATCAGTGGATAACTCTATATTTTGCGGTATGTACTTTCATCTTATCTACTTCACCTTTATCACTGATCATGAGTGCTTATCTACAGGCTGCCACTCCGCCCAAACTTCCATGCCCTTTGCCCTTCACCAAGCGGCACGTGCTGTGCTCAGTAGTGCTGCTGCTCATAAGCCATTGTTTATATCTATTATGGCCTTTGAATGCTAACTGTCTACATCCCTTTCACTACAACGTAGTCTGGACATTGCTGTTGAGTCCATGCCACCAACAGCGCCTGGTCAGCACAGTGTTGAGCGCCATCAACAGTGGCCATCCATGTCACTACTTATGGCACTCTGAAGACCAGCCAGAACCAATATGTACTTCAAACATTAATCAATATCACTATTCTGTTTGTTCAACAACACCTCTCCTCCACATGTATGTCGCAACCAGAATCCTTCCCCATGTGTACACCTCAACCAGAGTCCTCCTCCACGTGTACACCTCAACCAGAGTCCTTCTCCATGTGTATGCCACAGCTGCTACCATCTGAGTCACTGCCCTTTATTGGATAGCGACCATAGCAAGTTGTAAAGCAACACAATCTGGTAAGTGTTGGAACCTCCCATTGCTATTTTTTGCTGTGAAAAACCATACCAAACTGATCCAATTCACCATAGCCTTATTTATTCCTCATGTGCCAATTTCCAACACCCTTTGCCCACACCAACATGCCAGTACCTTGTTTTTCCATTATGTGCCAACACACTTAAAGGCCATGATCCTTGAACTTTCACTACCTTCTCCTCCTGAGTCTGTGCACCTATCCTACATGACTAGCCAACATCCACAAGGTGTCAGACTTCCTGGCCTTTCGAAGGTGATAGTTTCTCACGCATTCAAGCACCATGAGAAATCTGTGGAGATTCTGAAGTCTGGGAAGCAGGCGGAGTGGAGAACTATCAGTTCAGAAAAATGCAAGGCTGGTATTCAAGGTAGTGTTGCCACAGCTAGGCTAGCTGCAAGCCGGCTAAGGTTAGCTGTGGCTACGGCTAAGCTAATGGATTTTTTTTTCTAGTCAAAGCCGGTAGCTGGACGTAGCCAACTATAGCCAACTACGGTCAACTATAGTCGACATGGCGGCTTAGCTGCAGCTGAGCTGTGGCTGAGCTGATGAAGCCGCAGCTATACATACCCACACCCATTGTCTAAATACCTCGTGAACAACATATGTGCGTCAATTGACGCGGTCTGTCTGTTTCCGTGAGGTTGAGATGGAGGGTGGGTTGTGAGGAGGAAATGGGAACGTGGGTGTAGCCCATGTTCCCATTGTTGTCCGAGTCTGACGGCGAGTCATTGGTGCCAAATGAGCACTACGCATCAGTGCTCCTTCGCGAAGTGAAGGCCAGTGGTGAGGAGGAGATGGGAATGCGGGCTACACCCATGTTCCCATCATTTTTGTTGGTGCCGGATACCAGTACACACATCAGTGCTCATTTGCGAGGTGTTAAGGACTGGTGGTGAGAGTGATATGGGAATGCAGGCTACACCCGCATTCCCATTGTTGTTGCTGGGGTCTCATCACCTGTTTCCATGCTAGATACCTCGCAAATGCATCTATGCACCAGTTGGCGCATCTGCCTGTGTTTGCAAGGTGATGGGATGGATGGGTGGTAGGATGGTGAACTTGGGGTTAGTAGACGTGATGCAGAGAGGATATGGGCATGTACCTGGGCCGGTAAGTGGGCGCACCACCCTCCCAGCCATTTTCCGTCATCGTGGTCATCTTCAAGCTCGCAATGGGCTATTGTGGGCATTGTTGGCATTGATTTGAGGGTGTGAGGCTGCATGTCACACATGTCACATGCACGAGAACCTTCGTATTCTTACATTTCAACTACAAAATGTTAGGTAAATAAATTGTATACTACCTAAAATACAACTGATAATGTACTGTAATTAGCTGCAGCTTAGCTGCCAGCTATGGCTAAAATTTTGAGGTAGCTGTAGCTGGTAGCTGGTTATTAGCCTTAGCTTAGCTGGGGTCCAGCTAAGCTAAATTCAGCTAGGCTAATGACTACTAGCTGACCAATAGCCTTAGCTGCAGCAACACTCATTCAAGGTATACAGCAATACTTCAAGCAATTTGATACAGCTCACTGTTTTGACCCAGGGATGTCCTATGAAGACTGAGAGGCCATTTATCACATGGATATGGATGCTGGAACAGCAACTAACGACTGCGCTGAAGATATTTGCAGCCAACTGCCACCTGGAGATGAAGGTCTTGATATGAGCCATGCCGGTGGCAAATATCTGTACAGAGAACTTGTGGAAGGCTTGTCGGATCTTGCAGGAATGTACACATATCTGTCTGACTATTCAGGCACCCACTAAAATGCATTCCAGCGATAGTTGAGATAGGTGTCAACCAAGAATTTGAGCTGTGGAATCCAGTTAGCAGTTGTAATGTTTATGCAATTGCTCTGGTCTCAATCATCAACATGATGGGCTACACAACAACAGTGAACAACTTCCTATCCTCCCTATTCATGTTGAACGCGACAACATTCAATTGCTTGATGTCATGGTCATTGATACATTCTGTACATCAAGCAAATTGACAACAGCTATCCTCTGACTTAATTTGTAGCTTGCTGCCATCACTTCCCTATCCTGTCAACAGACCTGCACCTCAATACGGTATTACTTTGCCATGGCTATATTGGCTGTTCCCCACTTCTTCTGACTGTTGCTATATCACTGTGGACACTAACAGCATTCTGTCAAACTCACCATGTCAGCCCTCACCTCAGTATCCAGGGTCAGGCTCGAGCATTATGTCATTTACATAATATATGTTGTCCTTTCAGTCTAATGTATATATTAACTGATGGGACAGTGATACACAGCACACATCCCTAAGCACAGAAACATTCTATTTATTCTATCCTCGACATGCTGCGATTCACAGCGAAACATCCCAATTTATATGTATCTCCATTGCAATGCAACTGCGATATGCGCGCGATATGGGCGATACTTCGACATTACGACAATTTTCTTCGGAGCTCTTCGGCCCCTTCAGAAACACATTTCGAGCCTCTCTGACATCACCCATGCTTATACCATTCACCCTATTCCATTCCAATTCCGTTCCAGTCCCAGGAAAGTCTTTATGCGACATGTTTCACTTATTTCAAACATTATAGCTCCTATCCTCTAGATATTTTGGAAATTGCTTTGCATGGTGCTATACCTTTTGTTTCAGTTGCATTTCATCCCTATTGCACTATAGTTCCGTTGTGTGCCATCTATTTGTCTTGCCTTCTTCACCCTTTATTGTCCTGACAACCAACTTCACATAAATACCCTCGATAGTTTACATACTAGAGAGCATCTTGTATACCCCCGATTCCAGTCTATCATATCACCTCTTTACTGCGCTGTCCATGCGATAGCTCCGCTATGCCCTATTAAAACTTTGCGTTCCTTCTACAAAGTGCTACATATACGCCAAAAACATCACCGACTGTTTCGCACACACCATGCACATTGCGCACATTGTGCTGTAGATGTGGGTTCTTGGTGGCTTCGGAACAAATAAAGAAAGATCCTAACCAGAGGGGTGTCAGCACAGAAGTGACTGTGGATAATCAGTGTCAGGGATAATATGGGTAAAGGAAATGGAAATAGAAGTAAAATATGATGCTGCCGTGTAAAACTAGACAAATAATGAAGAATCTGGTGATGAACAGACTGAAAACGGATAAATAACGAAGAACCCGATGATGCCAACGATGCCGGGTATGGTGGGTCGGGTCAGGTCAGAAACGATGAATGAGTAAGGAAACAACGATAAAGACAACAAAGTGAACTATAAAAATCTAAGGGTCTACGAGGATGAGCATTTGAAATGATTAAAATGATTCTGACTATGAGGGAAATGGGGACTAATGGTATCTCTTTTTGTATGGTCGTCAGGGACCGTTTTTATAGTACATGAGTGAGTAATCTACTTTTGGACATGTCTATTTCGGCCGATGGTAAACTACAAAGAAAGGTTGGAATGGGAATATAAAGAGGGGGGTTGCGATGCAACAGAGACAGTGAAATAGAAGGGAAAATGAATATCCATGAAAAAGATCTGAAATGTCCTACATATCTCTGAAAGGACGAGGGGATGGGTATAAAAGGCAAGTCCAAAGTTGGGAGTCTAGTCTGATGAGATCCATCTTTTATAATTGGAACTCCGGGGCTTATGAGGCTGCCAGATTTGGTCCGAAAGCAGCCATGACAAAGCGGCATATGTCGGGTCACGTTGGTCACGTTGGGTCACATCATGTCAGGTTATGTCGGGTTGGAATGGGAATCATTTGGAGGGGTCGGGTTCATCTGGATTCGTGAGATATCGATGATATGGACTCAGGGGAACGTTGAGTTGCTACATCTCCAGGGTACTTTAAATAAAGACCATCCTTGGTCAATACTACGTGGACTTGGAATGTGGAAGTGTGAGATGAGGCTGACGTGGTGGTTGTGGAATCGGGTTTCGACAGGATGAGGTGGGTCGTGGATGACGCAAATGGGGACAGCAGATGGCAACTAGTGGAACATGGTGGACAGTCAGAGGCCAAGAGCAGGGAATAGAGAACAAAACAGGAGAAGCCGGTGTCGAGATCAAGGAAACAAAGTACATAAAATCAGCAGGAAAAGAAACTATGATGACAATAACCAAGTGGAAATGAAACAAAAGGCAGTAAACTAGAAAAGTAAAACAAAAGGGCAGTGGAACTGCTAAATAGATAGAGGGGAATAAATATCAGGGATCGGGAAAGAAGGGAGGTAATGGGGTGGAGTCGGGTGACAGAAATAATGAAGGGGTGAGCAGAAACATGTAGGGCATAAGCGGAAACGACATAAACAAAGGCAGATGACAAAGACAATGTAGGCCGGTCAGGTTAGAGTCGGTGGCTTTGGTGGCTGTGTCAACAGGTGGCAGAAACAGTGGCATAGGCTGCGGAAAGGCTTGGTGGCGTGGGCATAGAGATATAATGATGACGGTAAACATGATATGACGAGGGCGGAGGTTTGATATGATATGATGACAATGGAGGTTCAATTTCGATGGACGATGATGGAGGTTTGATGGATGACAATGGAGGTTCGATAGACGATGGCAGAGGTTTGATAAGTCGATACTAATATGGGGGCGATAATCAACAGCTGTGATATCAGCCTCCATACTAGGTGGTTCAGCACTGGCTTGGACCCGTGGGGAAGCATTCTCCCCCAAGGAGCTGAGTAATAAAGGTGGGGTGGTTGGGAATTGAAGCCGAGACAGGGAACATTGTGTCTGGGTGGAAACAATGGCGGATTGGGTTACTCATGGAAAGCGGAGAATGATGTCAACAGGTTTAATGTGGGTGTGTGAGTGAATGGGTCGGGTGCGTGGGGAATGAGTGAAGCGACATGTCGGGTTCATAAGCAGGTACGTTGGGTGCAGTGGGTTCATAAGCGGGTGTGTCGGGTACGTTGAGAACGAGTGTGTTTCTTTTATCTTTCTTTTATCTGTGATGTTTTTTTTCTTTCTTTTTATTTATTTAATCTATCTATGTATATAATTCTTATGCTGATGGGGTTTTCGTAGGGTTGGGTTGAGTGAGTACGAAGGTGGTGGGTATGGGTTGTGAAACCCGAACCGGAACCAGATGCTTGCATCAAGCGCCACTGCTCGAATGGAGCCGGAACTGAAACCGGATGCCATGGGATCATAGTTGGGTGTTGGGAACGCATCTGGGTTCATAGTTGGGTGTTGCTTTGTCAAAATGTGGTAGTGGCTATGTCGAGAATGGGTTGTCGGGTGTGGGGACTAAGAACAGGCATCAGGTCTAACGGCGGGATCATATGGTGACAACGGTGGGGTTTGTTAGATTGCAGATGGTGTCATGACCCCAAGTGTTTTTGGGTGTAACGTCATGGGTTTACCATTGGAGCACGGACTTAGATATTTAAGTGCAACACTATGGATGCACACCTACACTCATTAGTACCCATTCTATGCCTTTCCACATTACGCATGCTAGTGAACAGACACAAATAGCATATATGCTTACTTTTATATCATTTATTATGGCTTCACTAGTAATGCCCAGACCTAGCCGTTTATGTATTGTGCACAGAGGCACATCCCCCACTCATTAGTATTTATTATATATTTCTCTGTATTGCGCATGCAAGGAGACAAGCCTAACTCGCATTCTTACCTATATTAGCAGTAATGGATTGATTACAAATCTTGTTTACTTGTATTGATCAAAAGCGGCTCAGCTCGATAATGGGAAATGATTAGATAAGATGTGAACAAGAGGATGATAAGATAATGATAAGATAGGATGCATCAGAGAGTGATTATGATAGTCTGCTTACATCAAGACAATGGTCTATTGTTCTGAGCAGTCCTTTGTTCTAAACAGTCCAAATGGAGATAGAGCCCATTGTTCACAGCCTCTTTGATGCCATCCATTGTTCTCATGACTCAGTCCTATTGTTCTCACTTTCCCATTGTTCTCAGTCCCTCATTGTTCTCCAACAGTATAAATAGGGCCCCCAAATTCCAGTAGTCAGTAGGATTTCTCCCTCACCACTCAGTAGTCACTCTTTTAGTACTAGTAGTTACTCATTGTAGTAGCTAGTGCTTGCAATTCAGTCTAGTTCACTCTTATTCTATCATTCTCTGAGTTCTCCTTGTCATCAAGGAGAATTCACCCAGTTCACTCAGTCCAATCAATTCATTAGTCAGCATTAGTCAGCTAGATACACTTCTAAGGTTAAGGTTTCATCCTAAACAAAACAGAGTATTCAAAAGGTATTAAAGGTATCCCTGAACTAGTAGCCAATGTGCGTTTGAAGCTTTGGATTTAAGTCAGATATTATAATACCCAGAGATACTCTTGATTGAATAGGCCCTGTAGTCAAAACTGTCCATATTCAACTGGTGAATATTGTTATCAGTATTCATTAGTTCATATTTTTATATTCCAGTAGTGAATATTAGTATTTTCAGTACATCACACACCCAATTGCTATTCATACCTACTCAAAGTCTCAATTCTTAATTGAAGAGACCTCACTATTACATTCTATTGATTCATATAGTACATATACCCACAAACCCCTTCCTGATAGGTTATTTACATATTAGAAACCCATGAACAACAAGAAGGTACCTGAACAAAGTCAACTCCAGTAATTCTTGGTGAAACAAACATTCACATAACAAAATGGTGCGGCAAGGACACTGGAGGGCACTCAAGCATGCCTTGGGTGCCGTTAACAGGGTCTGGGTGTTCTGGGTGATGCATCCAACAATGGAGGTGTCTTGACTAGCGGAAGGACTCGAATTCGGGGCTATGGAGGTGAACATGGGGCTGCGTGGGGTCAATCGTGACTATGTAGGGCCATTCATGGTGGCAAGAGGTCGAAGGAGTGGTAAATGGGTGGTCAGGTGTGGCGGTATGGCATAGGGCAACATTGGGAGACGGAGGCGGATGATGTGGGCGGATACAATGGAACATGTGTGATGTGATATGGATTGTGGTTGCATGGGGTCATTTGAGTTGGCAAGAGGTCGGGCGAGTGGGAAATGGGTGGTCGAGGGAAGTGGGTATGGGATAGGGCAATGTTGGGTGATGGAGACAGATGATGTTGGTGGATTGGGGGTGGAACGTGAGGTTGCGTGATGTAGATCATGGTTGTGTGGGGTCCATCAAGGTTGCAGGAGGCCAGGGGGGGAGACGGGTGATCGAGGTTGGGGGTTGATGTGGGGTGACATTGAAGACAGGGGCAGATGACGTGGCCAGGGAGATGGATTGGGTGATACAGGTGGCATTTTCGTGATACTTTCGTGGCGGATCCGGGGATTTGACAAGGGTCTGTCTGGTCGTGGAATGTGTTTGGGCAGCTGGTGGTCACAGTTTCATGGGCATAACCCAATGGGGGCTTTGTTTGGGCTCGCAAATGGACTTGAGGGGCGTCGTGGGGTTGGTCGAGGGCATAGGTGGTCAAAGGGGAGTAGACAAGGATGAGGACAGCTGGGAAGTGGGGGTCGAGAGTGGGAGTCAATGGTGGGTGACGTGGCTGCTTGCGTGGGATGACTAGGAATGGGGGCAGACATGTTTGGGACAGGAGAGGGTCATCCAGAGGTGCGGGGGCTTGAATGTGTGTGTGGAGTGGTTGTTCATGGTGGTTGTTGGTCCTGGATGGGAAACGTGGTGGTAGGCTGTTTGGTGATGTGGCGCAGCATTGATGGCTTGAGGGCAGCAAGGATGGCTTGTACAGGCTCACGAGGGACGATGTGGGTGCCAGGAGCTGGTATGAGGTGGTGGGTGGTTCAACGGATGCGTGAGGGGTCGGGGAGGTCGTATAGGTGGGTGCATGGGGCAGGTTGACATTGCACGGCGTTGAGGACTCGATAATGGTGGGGATGGCTTGTACGGACTTGCGAGGGATGCCATGAGGTGCTGGGAGGCTGTACGAAGTGGCGGGTGGTTCAACAAATATGTGAGCAGCCAGGGATGTCGAGTACGTGGGGGCACGAGGAGGATTGGCATGGCATGATGTTGCAGGCTTGAATACGATGGGGATGGCTTGTACAGGCTCGTGAGGGGCAATGTGGGGTGCTGGGAACTGGAACGAGGTGGTGGATGGGTCCAACAAGGATGTGAGTGGGTGCAGATGTTGACTTTGGCTGGGGCACGAAGCGGGGTGACGTGGCAAGCGGTTGGGGCTTCGACAATGGGGAAGACAACTCGTAAGAGCTCGCAAATGGCATCATGGGGCTGTAGCATGGTGTTGAGGGCTCGAACGTGGCGAGGCTGCTTGCACGGATTTGTGAGGGACGCTGACGTGGTTTTGCTGGTAACTTCACAGGCTCAGACGATGGGGGCGTGCAACAGTGCACGTCTGGGGATTATGGCGAGGGCATAGACGTGGACAGTTGGCAATTTGGACATGAAACGGGGGCATACGTGCTGGGACTGGTCAAAAACCGAGTTTGCTAGCCACTGACGTGTTCTGGTAGCTGCGTGGGTCCATATGCTGGGGACAGGTACGGGCTTGAATCCGGAGACGACGATGAGGCCGTAGATGCAAGCGGCTGACAAAACGGGGACAAAACGGTGGGGGATGGGCTGGGATGCATGGAAGGATGTGTTTGCTGGGCGTCGGCATGGTTTTTCTGGGGACAACTCGAGTTCAGAAGGTAGGGAGAGTTCCAGGCTAGCCTCTGTGGATGATGGCGAGTCCATAGACGAGACGGTGGGCCAAACAAGGGGTCAAACGGGAGCGGATACAGTTGGACACATTGAAAACCACGTTTGAACGCGTTTTTCTGCACGGAAAGACGAGGATGGGCATACACAGGCTAAACCCGTTGCACGGTAGACCATAGCTACAAAATATCGGCCTGTGAGAGAGCTGGTTGTGCACCAAAAAATCAGAACTGGGATCAGCTTTTTCTGACCAGCTGAGTTGAGGCAACACTAACCATGCCCCCTTCTCGACTTCGCGAGCTCATTGACACTATCCATGCCTTTGCTCACCCAGGCTCACGACGGTCGCTCCAGGAATTTCAATGCCTCGCAGGCTGGATGAATTGGTCCCTCAACACCTTCCCCCTCCTCCGGCCTGGTCTCTCCACCCTCTCTATAAGATGCGTGGGAAATCCAAGCCCTTCCAACCCATCTGGATCAGCGTCACCCTCACCCACGAGCTATTGTGGTTTGCTCACAAAGCCCTCACCCTCCCCGGCATCTTTATCATGTCCTCCACTGACTGGGATTCCTCCTCCGCAGATCTCACCATTTACACTGACGCCTGCCTTTCCGGCCCCGCTTTTTGGGCCCCCTCCCTGTCTCGTGGCTTCCAATCCCCCGTCCCTGACCCCACCATCAACCGCATTTTTTTCTGGGAAGCCCTCGCTGTCCTCTCCGCACTCCATTGGGCCCTCACCTCTCTCTCCCCCCCTCCACACCACATCGCTATTTTCACCGATAACACCAACTCCATCGATCTCTTTTCCTCTCTCCGCACTCAACCTCTCTACAACCCCCTTCTCCTCACCACTGTCGACCTTCTTACCTGCTCCTGTGCTGAACTTCGTGTTTTCCACGTTCCTGGCCGCCTCAACTCCGTCGCAGACACCCTCTCCCATTTCCACAATGATCTTGTCTTTTATCTTGTCCCACATATCTCCGTATCCCTCTTTATACCCCCTCGCCTCACGTTGGTGGCCCCATGCCCATGATTCCACACCCACGTGTGTCCCGGCAACCTTCCCGGCCTGTCTGGACACGTGATCGCCTCGCCCACAAATGTTCCATCGCTTGGGGCATGGCCCTCAACCGCTCTTCTCTTTCATCTTACTCCTCTGCTCTTCAGTCCTACCTTTCTTTCTGCTCTGCCCATGCTTTCCCTCCTGATCCCACTCCTGACACTTTATCTTTTTATGTAGTTTACATTTCACATTTCCTCAAACCCAACTCTGTTAAAACCTACCTTTCTGGCATATGCAGCCAACTTGAATCCATATATCCAGACGTTCGCCAGCACCGCTCCCACCACTTTGTTATACGTGCCCTCCGCAGCTCCACCAAACACTTTTCCACAGGCACCACCCGTAAACGGCCACTCTCATGCGGCGACCTCTCCTCTGTTCTCACTCATTACCGTGCCCCCACTTCACATGATGACCTCCTTTTCATTGCCACCCTTTTCACTGGCTTCCACGCCCTCATGTGCCTGGGAGAACTTGTCTGGCCTGAAAACCCCTCCCTCCAGTCGTATCGAAAGATTTCCTTCTGCACTTCCATAACCTTCCTGCCTGACGACGCCATCTCCTTCTTCCTACCCACCCACAAAGCCGACCCACTCTTCAAAGGCAATCGCATTGTCCTCCACTCCCTCCCGGCCCCTGACAACCTGGCCCTTGCCTTTTGCACCTACCTCCACTCTTGCAACTCTCTCCACCCTCTCCTCCCCCCCCTCTGGCTACGCTCCAATGGCTCCATCCCCACATGGTCATGGTTCCTTTCTCGCCTATGCACCCACTTCCCCTGCAACATCGCTGGCCAGTCCATGCGCTGTGGAGGTGCCACCACCCTCGCCCAGGCCGGTGTCCCCCTTGACCACATCCAAGCCATCAGCCATTGGGCCTCTTCCACCTTCCGAATCTACATCTGTCAACACCCTGTCCTGCTCGCTGCCCAACTCACTCCCTGGCCGCCTTGATTCCCCCGCTCTTCTTTCTCACCCCCTTTTTTCCTTCTTTTTTCTCCTTTCACCCCCTTTTTCTTTCTCCCTCATACTCACTCATCTCTTCATCATTTCCACTCATCTCCTTTTTCTTCTTTCCTCTCCCTCCCTCCTCTCCCTCTTCATAGCCTCTTAGGCTTCGACTCATTTATGTACTTCTTTCTTTTTCTCTAATACATATTTTTTTGGGCCGTGCTGCTGTCATCAGGGCTGGTCGCGCCCCACTACCTTTTTGTCCCTCTCTAAAGACCAAGGCTTTTTGTGAGGGAGGAACGATTAGAGCCCAATAAGGCTTGTCTCAGGCCTGAGATGAGCCCACTTTTGCTGTGAAAAACCATACCAAACTGATCCAATTCACCATAGCCTTATTTATTCCTCACATGCCAATTTCCAACACCCTTTGCCCACACCAACATGCCAGTACCTTGTTTTTCCATTTTGTGCCAACACACTGCAAGGCCATGATTCTTGAACTTTCGCTACCTTCTCCTCCTGAGTCTGTGCACCTATCCTACATGACTAGCCAACATCCACAAGGTGTCAGACTTCCTGGCCTTTTGAAGGTAATATTTTCTCACACATTCAAGCACCATGAGAAATCCATGGATATTCTGAAGTCTGGGAAGCAGGTGGAGTGGAGAACTATCGGTTCAGAAAAATGCAAGGCTGGTATTCAAGGTATACAGCAATACTTCAAGCAATTTTATACAGCTCACTGTTTTGACCCAGGGATGTCCTATGAAGACTGAGAGGCCATTTATCACATGGATATGGATGCTGGAACAGCAACTGATGACTGGGATGAAGATATTTGCAGCTGACTGCCACCTGGAGATGAAGGTCTTGATATGAGCCATGCTGGCGGCGAATATCTGTATGAAGAATTTGTGGAAGGCTTGTTGGATCTTGCACGAATGTATGCATATCTGTCTGACTATTCAGGCACCCACTAAAATGCATTCTAGCCATCGTGTCAATGATTGAGACTGGAGCAATCGCATAAACATTACAACCGCTAACTGGATTCCACAGCTCAAATTCTTGGTTGACACCTATCTCAACTATTAGCTACATGACAATGGTGAACAACTTCCTATCCTCCCTATTCATGTTGAACATGACAAAATTCAATTGCTTGATGTCATGATCATTGATACATTCTGTACATCAAGCAAATTGACAACAGCTATCCTCTGACTTAATTTGTAGCTTGCTGCCATCACTTCCCTATCCTGTCAACAGACCTGCACCTCAATACGGTATTACTTTGCCATGGCTATATTGGCTGTTCCCCACTTCTTCTGACTGTTGCTATATCACTGCAGACACTGACAGCCTTCCATAAAACTCACTGTGTCAGCCCTCACTCAGTATCCAGGGTCAGGCTCAATTATGTCATTTACATAATGTATGTTGTCCTTTCAGTCCAATGTATATATTAACTGATGGGATGGTTACTGCAGGTGCCATACCACAGGTACCTGAGTGATCAAATTTCCACCGCTTATGATATATATTTGGAGATCGTTTACATGGTTGAAAGGCAGCTCAAATCGGCACTGGGACAAGACACACCAAACTGGCATCTGCTAAACTGCTGTCTGGCCTGTTTCTACCAACTTGCAGATGAGCCAAAGCTCATATTTTCATTCTTGTGTGAAATGGATGCAAATAGTTCACTTTGTTGGACACAAGCCTTTGTTCGTCTGCAAGAGGACCATCCAGATGGCCAAATAGCTCACTCAGATTACTGGATGGGACCAAAAGAGGTTGACCAGTTTTGTGATGAGGCCCAATCAGTAATATTTGATATTTTACATGATAATATATATATCCTGATATCTTTTTCAGCAAGGTACAGGCAAAGTGAAAGTGGCAGCTGAAGATTCAAATGACGATTGGGAAGATTTGCCTCCTTCAGACCCTGTTGCACACTGCATCAAACATTGGCGTGTTGCAGGACCAGAGGAGCAGAAAAAGAAGTTTGGAATATTTGACAAAATGGGTATATTCATTGTTGCCTGTCACCATGGCCTTGTTCTGCAGATCTGTGTTGTGATTCAAAGTGGAGAACTGTAAGATCCCTTTCCTGATTAGTTTCAATATTCAACTGATATGTTATGTGGCAGTTGCAAGTATCCACTCACCATGGTCGACCAGCTGGTTTCAGTTTATGGCCCCAAGATCAGATGTCGATATGATATTGGCTGTGCATTTGACAAAACACTCCAGGATAGTAGTCTTGGTTCACTTGTATGGAGCCTGCAATTTTGCATGTCGGTTAATGCTTTTCATGGGCATGCTCATAACCATGGGTGTCAATTAAATTGGCATCCTCTTTATATCAAGGGTATGGGCCGATCAGAAGGTGAAGGGTGAGAGAGAATCTTTTGGCTTCCAATGCTGTTGCACATGGCACATGACATGCAAGCAAGTTTCATTTCCATAAAGCCATTGAGCAACACTTTGCCTTTTGGGATGAAGATAAGTACACCAAACTTGGTGGGTACCATACTTCAATAATCATGCAGCCAAAATATGACCAACTTCTTAGGGAAATTTCTGTTTAATCATTATTGTGCGGCACTGTCAGTCATCCAAACACTGACTCCAGACCTCCAGAAACTATGGGAGGGTCTCAATATTGTAGATGCTGATTTTGAGAGGTACCTTGAGCAAGAGCAATGATATTTGGAGAGCTTGAAGGAGGAGCCTGCTGAATATCTGCTTCAATTTCATTATGTTGATGCCCTCAATGATCTCGCTCAATGCCAGTAAGTACTTATGCACAATCACATGCAACAAGTGATGTCATACTGTTCCCCAGAATGAATTGGGACAATGCCCAAGGGGGGGTTCATTGAGTCTTTGGTGACACTGCGGTACAAAATTTGCCTGCTGCTATTTGACAAGCGCACCATATGGTTGATTCAATGTATGTAAAGCTTCAAAATTCTGAAACACTTGTTGCAAGTTTGGAGAGTCAGCCTGATCTCATTGGTGATTGTTGGCAACCATCATCCCCTGAATACCAGGAGGTAAAATGAGAAATCACTCACCAGAAATATCACCAAGCTTTGGATGAACTTGAACATCTCGTAATACAGTGACTTTTTGAGCTGACAAAACTCAATATGTCCAGCACTGGTATGGGGTTGATTTCCATGATATTTCATCTTTGATTAAATCAGTTTAGGTGACAAAATGTGGCAACACATTTCGAGAGCACTTCAACGGTGCTCTGAAGCCATTCAAAAGGCACTTACTGAATACAACACTGAAGCTGTCAAAATTTCCTGCCCAGCACTAACCTGGAAAGAAATTGTTGATTATGGCTTTCTAGCTGAATTCAACATTCTTCATTATTCATGAACTGACATCCACACTGCAGCTTGGGCTCAACCAGCACATCATGAAGCTACAGTCATATACTTACAATTATCTCAAGCTTATTCAGAGATTGCATGTTTGAATGTTGAAATTTCATGTCTACGCACAGCTATTCACAATGAAACGATTCACATGGCAAAAACCATAACACACTTGAACATCATTGATCCCCCACTTGCTGAGGAGTTGTGCAAGCACTGGAGCAAGCAGTCCATGGTCAATTCTGTGAGCATGCACTGTTTGGATCGAATCGAATGATTGGGTGGATTTTCAGGTGTTCCAGGGAGTGTGGGGGTACAGTGTGGCCTCATCAATGTTGCCTCAGATGTATGCTATGGACCTCAACAAGTTGATCATTTAGTTGAGGATTGGGTGGCCAATCACACTTTCACTGTGGATGACAATGAGATTGAACAAGATTTGGCTGGGTTAACAGATTTTGTAGTAGCTATCTCAGATTGAATTCTATTTGTTAACTTCGAATCTCAATGATGGGCAGAGTTGTTATGATTACAGCTGCATTACCAAATCCAGGTTTCACATCTCGCATTTCCACAACACGACTGAGTTCTCGCCATCCTGCCAAGAGCTTGACTACTCACTGTAGGGTGTTCATGTTTGCATGCCATGACCATGGACTGCAGGAGTCATTCATCCCATTGTGCTTATCTTCACCATGGTGCATATCAATCTGGGACCCAGATCAATTTGCTTCACAAGTCAACTATTTTGAGGAAAAATCTCAACACACTGGCACTGAAAAGGAGTGTGGTCCAAGCTCTTGCAGGACACGTTCAGTGACATTTTGGATGCAGTTAGTTGAATTGGTATATCAATTTAATGGTGATTTATTTGCTTTAGATTTCATGCATGGATGCCATTGATGGAGGCATAACTTTTCTCTTATGGTGCCCTGGAGGTCTTCCAGCCACACCTGAAGGTATCATTGTTGACACTGTGCTTTCAGCACCTACAACTTCAGGAGCAAATTCATTGATCCCTACGCCACTCTTTGTTGAATTGTTTGTGTGAGAAATAGGTCTACTGTATCTTCTTCACCTTTGTAACAACTGTCACATTGCCAAGGTTCCAATTTCTCACCAGGTCACCTCTAGCAACATGCAAGTTAATAACACCCTACAATCTTTCCTGTGCTGTCAGTTCACACCTTGCATCGGATTTTCGACCTGTAACATTGGGGGAGCCCATGAGCTAAACCCCCAATCCCAGTGGATGGGCCGAGATGGGCCGAGATATTATCCAGACCTATAGGATTGGATGGGCCGAGATGAGCCGAGATATTTCTGTCCCTTGGTATTGAATGGGCCCATAAAGTTAGAAATAAAGATTGCCCACTAGAATTGAATGGGCCGAGATGGGGTCAGATATGTATTTCCCACTGGCATGGGATGGGCCGAGATGGGGTCCGATATTTATGTCCCATTAGCATTGGATGGGCCGAGATGGGGATGGATATTTATGTCCCACTGGCATTGGATGGGCCGAGATGGGGTGGGATATTTATTCCCCAATTGCATTGGATGGGCCGAGATGGGTTCAGATATTTGTTCCCCACTGGCATTGGATGGGCCGAGATGGGGTGGGATATTTATTCCCCAATTGCATTGGATGGGCCGAGATGGGTTCAGATATTTGTTCCCCACTGGCATTGGATGGGCTGAGATGGGGTGGGATATTTATTCCCCAATTGCATTGGATGGGCCGAGATGGGGTGGGATATTTGTTTCCCACTGGCATTGAATGGGCCGAGATGGGGTGGGATATTTATTCCCCAATTGCATTGGATGGGCCGAGATGGGGTGGGATATTTGTTTCCCACTGGCATTGGATAAGCTGAGATATTTGTTCCCCACTGGCATTGGATGGGCCGAGATGGGTGGGATATTTATTTCCCACTGGCATTGGATGGGCCGAGATGGGGTGGGTTATTTATTCCCCAATTGCATTGGATGGGCTGAGATGGGGTGGGATATTTGTTTCCCACTGGCATTGGATGGGCCGAGATGGGTTCAGATATTTGTTCCCCACTGGCATTGGATGGGCCGAGATGGGGTGGGATATTTATTCCCCACTGGCATTGGATGGGCCAAGAGGGGGTTGGATATTTATTACCCACTGGCATTGGATGGGCCCAGCTGGGTGTGATATTTATTCCCCACTTGTATTTGATCCCACTCATCTTCTTATCCAACCTATCTCGGACAAGCGGGCTATTTATGACACACTACGACAACATCGGCAGGATATTAGGTTACCATTTCCATTGGATTGGCTGACATGGGGGCACCAATCACGTTAGCCCGTCTACCATGTGTTGGATATTTATTGCCCAACAATATCGGATGTGCCTCATTGGACATGATGTTCATATGCAATGAGCATTAAATAAAACCAATATTTGACTCCGAAAGAAATTTGCCTGTTACTATTCAAGAACATCCACTGGAAAACCCTTCTTCGCCGCTTCTGCAAATCTTTTCCACATTACAACTTGCTTCTCAGCATATGCGTGATGTCCCCTTCCCTGCCTTGAAGACTGCAGTGCTCGTCTCGCTCTTTCCTGCCACAGTTGTTGTTGAAACCTATACCATCTTATGGTAAACTTCATCTCTGCCAACACCGTTGTTTCCTCTTCCCCTGCTCTCTCTGCTCTAGCCTTCGCTCTCAACCAGTTCACTCTGTAAACTACTACAACTTCAATGGTGTATTGTGGTAGATCTCATTTGATAACTCACATTCTGACATCCAGTTGTCCTCCTGTTCCTTGTTCTGGTCACCCATTCTCCAAAACCATGCCAATGCATCACTCTTTTGCCCAAATCTGTTTTCTTCCACAACATCTCCACTAAGCTTCAAATCCTCTCTACGAATTTCTTGGTAATGTGCCAATGTTTCGTTGTCCGCACCCAGGTTTACCAATGCCCTACGAGCTCGACCATAAGACCTCACACATTCACGCAAAGCCACATCTGCATGACGAATGGCTCCCCAAGTCCGTGTCTTGGCCTTTTGTCCTTTGGCCTTCCTAATCCTTGTTCGATAAAGCAATGCTTTATGTCCCAGAGCAAAACGTATTTTCTCCAGGGACTCGTTAGCTTGTCCTTTTCGAAGCTCCATTTCTTGTGAAGCCATTTCAATCCATCCCACCCTTTTACATACCTCCTTTCCTATTTTAGAAGGCAAACTGATACGAGCGTTTTCTGCTAGGATAGGATCACAATCTTCTTCATAATCTGTTCCTTCCTCATCTGATGCGGAATCTTGTGAATCATCGGACATGCCAACATCTGGGGATGTTTTATCCTTTTCCTCCCAATCCTCTTCCTCCACGTCATGCCCATTGAGTAGAAAGGTTGTCTTCCTCTGGAAGGCATCAATCCTGCTTTGTAACCGTTTTTGTCGATCCATAATCTTGTTTTGTTCCGCTATGGAAACGGCTTTTTTAAGCTTTCGCATATCATGAGTGAGATTGTCCCTGAAATTCAGAATTGTGAACAGGAAAGTGATGATATAATGTGAGGAACATACTGAGCTTGTTCAATATTTAGCCCGGACACTAACCAGGCCACTGCATTGGAATCCCCTGCTTCCCCCTTGGCGTTCCTCCCCAATTTCAGACGTATTTCCGCCATAGTTGGTGCTACGAACTGTTCATTCATCACTACTATGGGGAGGAAATATCACTGACCTTGCTTCAAAGCAACTTGATAAATTTTCAGTGCATCCCCACGCTGTGATTCAGCGAAAGTTTGGCTTTCACTCCACTTTTTCACCAATTTGGGATCCAATGAACTTGACAAATCTTGATATGCCTCCTTGCTTTCTCGTTTGACCCTGATGGCTGTTTTATGTTTTGCTATCAACATTTTTACTGTTCAGAGGATGAGTATCAAACCAGGAGAAGGGTGATGGTTGTTGCTTACTCATTCCAACCAACTTTTTCCAGTTTGAATGTCTCATCATGTCATCCAAAATCTCCCGCCGGTGAGCCTTGCTCATGTACTTTGTGATGCGTGAGATCAACTCGATGATCGCCCACAGAGTTTCCATCTGTTCTCCATCCAGCTGCCCAGCACCACGAATAAAGTTGGGTGAGAATTTTGGAAAGCAGTCGTCCTTGTGAGCATTTAAATGGAATTTTCCGATACCAAAGATCAATTCCATGGTAGGTGCATCCAAAAAACTACTCTGCTTCACACGTCTACCAAAATTCACCGCCCACTCACATATCACATCATAGAACAAGAGAGCTTGCCGCATGCCTTCGGTGTTGTACTTGAGGGCTTCACATATTGAGTAGTCTATGTTCATTTGCCTGACGAGGATTTCAGGTCACGTCAAGGACATTCTGACCTGACCTCGTTACCTTTCACCCTTCTGAAAATCCACCATGCTGTGCGGAACGAAGCATCCATGCCTCGCACAGGCACAGGCACCAACCCCTGTGGATTCCAGGTTCTTATTGTTTGCATTGCTCTGGGTGACTGCTCTGTGCTTGGAACATGATGATTTCTAATGCAAGTTTGAGTTTGGAACCTAAGACCACAACAAATGAATTTTGCACCTGTTTGACCTCCACGGCTTCCTTGATGTGCTCTTCATAGGAAGCTCTTTGCACAAAATACCCAGTTCCATTCGTAAGCTCCACATCATTGCCGGGATTCCTCATGTGCATGTGTTCCGCAGTAAAATTTCCATCCACCACGAGGCTTCTCCGATACAACCACCTGTGAAAATGTTACTTTCAATAAACATTGGCAGGTCCATTTTACTAACGGATTAGGCAATTCCTTCCAGTTATCAGGGAGGTTGATGCCCGGCTGTGGGCATGCTGGGCAGAAGAAAGCGAGGTCGCCGTTGCCTGGTTCTTTGTTGGTGTCGTGGCCATAACCAAACCATTTCCGAACTTTGATGTCACGCCATTGCCGTGAGACCCTCATGAGCTCTCTATAGCGGTCCTATTTGACAGGTCCATTCCACCATCACCATCCATAAATACAGCCTTTAAGATGGAGACTCACCGATACGGTGTCAGGAAAGGCATTATTTGTAAGCCGGCGCAGTTTTGAGTAGAAATTGTTGGCAGAAGTCTTACATTCAACCTGATCGACATGAAAGTAATCCAGGACTTGAAAGGTAAATGCCGAGCGAGGATGTTTGAATGTTGCCAGAAAGAGACCGGTCTTGAACAATTGCCATTGTGGCTCGTCTTTTGATGGACAATGACACCAGCGAACATGGTGCCGGTGGATTCCGGAAATATCAACCATAACCAGCACACTGTCATCCGAGTTGTTATCATCATCTTCCTGGTTCAAGTCAACTAGCAGCTGATCATTCTCGATCTGTGACATCGAAGATGAGCCTTCCCCAACATCCTCCCAGACATCTTGAATGGAATTGGAGGGACATGGATCACCACCGTGCCCAAGATGCAAGCAGAATGCTATGTCATGTAATGAGGATGGGGTGAAGCAGCTTCCATTCCATGATTCGAGTTTGTGGAATGGAGTCCCCTGGTGGGAGATTCGACAACATTCTTTACAGAATAATGGACGACCGAGACAGCTCAAGCAGCGAATGGGGCCACCTTGCTTCTTGCAGATATGACAGGTGGCAGGAATAGGAGGAGCTTCCATGCTCAACATCTCCCTCAGATATTCGTTGCGAAGTGGAATCCACTCCCTGAGGTAACAATTTTGGGTCTGCCAATAATTCAGAGTGACTACAAAGCAGGTAAAGGAATAGCTGACATTGCCTTTCGCCGTCTTGCGCTTTGGAGGTTGCGGTGTACCTGAGTCGGGAGGCACATCTGGGGACATGCTTTGCTGACGGTTTGAATCCAAAGGTGACTTTTTTGGACTGGATTTCTGTGGACTTTTGGGAAGCTCGCCTGCGACTGGTTTAGATACCCATTTTGTGCGATTTTTCATCTTTTTCTCAACAAAGATGACTTCTTGAGCTGTCCTCTTCTTCCCATGTTTCTCTTTGGACAACTTGGGCATTGTTGGGAGGTGGTTGATGTTAAATTGGTTGATGTTTACAAATGGTTGATGTTGATGTGACACGTGATGTGTGATGTGTCACGTCCGACGAGTCGGCGTGACATGTCACATCATGGCTCTGAAACACATGTCACGTGCTCCCATCAACTCTTCTGCAGGTCTTATGGTTCGCAGCCATGCCTGACAATACTGACAACCACCTTGTTTTCTCATACCACCTTGTTTTCTCATACTTGCGCAGATCAGTGTTACCCCGCCAGTATGGTCAACCAGAATACCAGTCCCCACCTGCACCGGTGTGCACCAACCTTTGGAACGATGTTATATTATCCACCTTTGACCCCCTGGCATATACCAGGCGCAGTGCTTTTGCAGCATGCAAGCGTGAACTTGAGACAACCAAGATCAGACCTCCCTTTCAGTGCCTAGATACGCAATTGAGATGCTCTCATTCCTGTTATTGCAACTCAAGGTGGACAATCTGAACTATAACCTGCTGATAGGCTGATGGCAATGTTACAAAAGTAATATTTCGTAAGTTCAGGACAAGGGTACATATTTTATGAATGATGTTTACGCTGCTACATGTGCCGAGTTTTTAATACCCAATTCACGACATTTCACCTCTGGAATGATGGTACAAAACTCTTTCTGCTCAGACCACCCTGACAATTCTACATTTAGACGCTCCAAGACTTTCTTCCTGAGGAAATGAGCATAGCAAACTCGATCCCCACCACTCCAGTCCGTGACTTCGTGTCTGATGCTGTTGCCACATAGGAAGACGCCAGTTCCGGGCCCGTAATCAAGCTGCAGTCCAAGGTCGGGCATATCAAGAGTGCAATCATGATAGTCTCCGATACCCAGGAGGAAGTCATACCAAGGTGGCATACCATTCCCATCACGATGTGCCAATGTCTTCCGGTTGATGATAACCGCGATCCCAGTGAAATGGGATGTCCAGGATCCTGCAACTTTAGCCGTCAGGTTGGCCGACCTAAGCTTGTCCAAAGCTTCGCTGCCGATTTGTTGCAGTGATGGATGAACCATAAAGAAGACCCGATTGATGAACGATTCTACGTCAGCTATTGAAGACATCCATTCTCCAGTACCCCGCTTAAGATGGTTCGCAGAAGGCTTCAAAGGGTCACTTGGTCTCTAAAATGTGAATGAGCCCAGCAACCGGAATGTTGGCGGATTTCGGAACTCACAGTATGAGCCTGTGCGAACCACCCTGCCGAATACTCATCACTTCCCGGCAGTAGATTCTGATCCACAGAATCAAAACGAAAATGTTTTGGGTCGACTCGCCAATTGACCTTCCCGCTTGTTTGTTTACGATGAATCTTTTTTGAGCCGATGACTTGTATGCTTTCACTGCCATTCAGCATAACATCCTAATTTGTCTCTACTATTGAATTAAACCTCCTAGATCATGACACGACTTACAGCTTGCTGGGCTGATATCAACCCTGGAAGATACCAGATTATTATTCGTCCACACATGTCCACCACTGTTGCGGGTCTATTCACCCTGCCGAGTTGGGGATTCGCGAACTTGCGCTGTAATTGGGCGATTGAGGCCGGGGTACCCAGGCCTTTTTTGATGCGGGTGGCGTAATCCTCGAGGTCCCACTGAATATAAACTACAATGGAGAAACAATTAGATTGGGCCATTGGAATCATCATGACTTACTCGGATTGAGCAGAGCTTCTGTGACGATCCGGGCAGCTCTTAGGTCATCTAATTGTTCACCTGCACCCAACTGGGCGCGGGTGACCAAAAGAAAACATCGTCGCAATCTGCATGCATTACATTCAGATTGGATGCCAAAGGATAAATTTAATAAATACCTTTTGCACAGACTTGGTGAACCTCGCTTGCCAATGCGCCGCCGCGATTTTTGTGAGTGTTCGTGCTTTGAGCCCATAGGTTTTGAGGAGACCATCTGGTAAAAAAGTCCTATACAACGATACACGTCACACAACGATACACGTCAATAGAAACAAACAACGCGATCAGCACGAGATCACATGTGAAGAACGCGGTCACCTGCAAGCAAACAAGATCACATGCTTTGGTTGATTGCCATAAAAGGTAGGCATGTCATCTTTCGCGACCTGATGCTTATCAGCCATCATCAACCATCATCACTGGGATGTTTTGACATGAATCACGACATGCCAAAAGACCTCAGTGAATGGTTGAAATTGGTTACAATTTCATAAGCCGATAAGTCTTCCATTCTGCATATATCTTTTGCATTACTTACTTCCGCAATTTCTAGCTGCTTGCCAACAAGCCCACTTTTACAGCACCATCATTGGGTACTGGGGGCTTCATTGGTGTCTGCCGTCATCCTGCGCAGCAACATTGGGTACTGGGGGCTTTATCGGTGTCTGCCAGCATCCTGCGCGGCATCATTGGGTACTGAGGGCTTTATCGGTGTCTGCCAGCATCCTGCGCGGCACCATTGGGTACTGGGGGCTTTATCGGTGTCTGCCAGCATCCTGCACGGCATCATTGGGTACTGAGGGCTTCATCGGTGTCTGCCAGCATCCTGCGCGGCACCATTGGGTACTGGGGGCTTTATCGGTGTCTGCCAGCATCCTGCGCGGCATCATTGGGTACTGGGGGCTCTATCCGCGTTTGCCAGCATCCTGCGCGGCAACATAGTTTGGCAGAGGTCGCAAAATCGTAAGTTATGCTTAAAACTCCTTTTCACACTAACACTTTAGCTTCAGATTGACTTCGATTCGTTTTTGCAGTCCCTTTCCTTGCCATTTGCCTCAAATTCAATGCCCAGCAGGGTGTGCTCATAAGCGGCTCAAATTGGGACCTGAATTTTCAACTTATTGTTTGCTTTGATCTTGTAGAACACCAATGTATCAATTTCGGCTTTTGGGTTATCCGCTAAGCAAAATCCTTCTTTTCTTTGCCATTTAAATGGATGCTTATCATCGCATCTTTGTTTTTTCCAGAGAGCTTGAATTTGCTGTGAAGTAGGGGCCCCTACAACGCAGCAACATTCAGACTCTCTTCCAGGTCATCCAAATTAACGACGCCGAATCAAGATCGATGGGAAACAGCTATTGGTTGGTTGGGGCGGGCCCGCGGTTGAGGACTTCTTTAATTTACTTTATTTTGGAAATAATAAATGAAATTATTTTAATTTTGAATGATTACATAATTGGATAAGTCAACCTTTGGAACAATCGCTGGATGAGGGGATTCCCGGCTCCCTATGATTACATAAGCGATCGATTGATCTTTATAGTAGTTCTAATGATTAGCATGTCCATTACAACGCAAAAAAAAACTATCAATATGAACATGCCGATAAATATTTGGAGGAAAAACAGATGAATGAAGCATTTAAATGTTAGATACAGGTCCTAATTTGTTATATCTAAGTAGTTCTTAGCCTCTGGAAGAGAGACTATGGAAATATTGAGACTTACCTCAAGTATTCAAAACGCCCCTCCTTGCATGGTAAACATGCAAAGTGGTGACACGATATCCTTCTCTTGTGTAGAGCCAGACTGTCGTATGTAGCGGTTCGGTCTGGCGCGTCCCGCCATAATGCGCCGGACCACTATGAGCAAGTTAACAAGCACTAAAAAAAAGTCATCAAGTCATGGTGCATTACCGGATTTCCGCCCATTCAACCCCAAACGCGCCGCATCTCTGGTGGACCGCAGCAGCCTGCACATCGCGGATGACCCTCCGTTTAACGTGGGGTTTGTTGGCGTAAACTCTGATGTTGCGGAAATATACATGGGGATGTCTGGCCATAACTATTGTTTGGGTTGGGGTTAAAACGTCACGGCCGACTAATCAGCCGTGACATGGTCACATAGCTGCCCGAGCGTGAAGTCCGTGAACACATAAATAGAACAGAGAAAGTAGATAATCTGACTAGAAAAAATTGTTAGAAAAGATTCCTACCACCAAAAAGGAGTGGCGCATGGGAAATCAATTCAGTTGCAGGCGAGATTCAGCGGATGAAGAACGACAATTGAAGTCCATGCCATTTGAAACCGGAGAGGGTTTAAAATGTTGCCTAAAGATGAGAGCGTAGGAGGAGAAAAGAAGATTGGAGGGTTAGCTGAGACAAAATGCAGGGAGGATTGGGCATAGCACCACAGGATGGAAGAGGTTCCAAATTAAATAGCAAGGTTTTAGATTGGAGAACAAGATGTGTTTCTGGACAACAAGTGGAAAATTGGATGATCGAATTGCCTAATTCGGTTACAGTTGCCAAATATGGAAACGGCTTCCAAAACGTTCTTGCTGTTCTAGAGAGCCACAGAATGGCTATTGGACCATTGCAACAGTCCCAGAACTGAATGTCAACTGGTAGTAGGATGTGAACAACTTGGGGTATTTTTGGTGCAAATATATGGAGCGATATTCATGTTTTGTTGACACCCCTCCGCCAAAATAGGACCCTGAAACTTATATATCTCTCTTACTCCAGCAATAAAATGGCAAAAAAATCCACGCTGGCAGCTTTGGACAGTTATGATGCATTGCAATGCATTCTTCATGTGTGCCTTGAGTTTGCAAGCTGACCTGGTTACAGTTTGGCCATGGATGCCAAATTATCAAAAGTCAAACAAACGTGATGATCATGCAAATTCCAGGTCATGTTACCTGCCAATTCATCATTCGCTGTATATAACTTCACATGTCATAAACCTCCAGGCACACATGAACAGGGCATTCCAATGCATCACACCTTTTCAAAGCTGCTACCTCGGATTTTTTTGCCATTTTATTTTCGGTGTAAGAGAGATATATAAGTTTCAGGGTCCTATTTTGGCGGAGGGGTGTCAACAAAACATGAATATCGCTCCATATATTTGCACCAAAAATACCCCAAGTTGCTCACATCCTACTACCAGTTGACATTCAGTTCTGGGACTGTTGCAATGGTCCAATAGCCATTCTTTGGCTCTCTAGAACAGCAAGAACGTTTTGGAAGCCGTTTCCATATTTGGCAACTGTAACCGAATAGGGTAATGGTCAATAACCTCGTCACGGCCGATTCGTCGGGCGTGACCACTCACAAAGCATGTGACCTTGTCCTCAGGTTCGTCACAGGTTTCTCATGAACCACGAATCATTCTTTCACATGTCTCCCCTCCCTGTCAAGCATTACCATTTGGGCGTAGGAACACCGATTTTAGTCAAGGAGGGGGTTTTGACCTATGAATGGGTGTCGTCCAGGTAAATTTTAAATTATTCATTACATGGTCCCTGGCTGACCATAATAGATGTCTCCTAAACTTTGAGACTGACAAGTTGTCTCTGGAACTGAGAATTGAATGTGAGGTTTTGTCATGGAGGGTAAGTCCTGCTGCTATATAACAGGATATCATGCGAAAAGTTGATCGCATGCAGTATACTGATCCTGCGCTGGATAGCCCAAGACGAGTCATCATTCAATTAGATTTAGACATTGCGAAACCTTGTGAATGGCAACTTGAGTATGCAAGGCTGAAGGGAGGCAAAGCGAGTTAGTGCAGGTGAACTTATCCTATGCAGGAAACTGAGAGAACTTCCAGCAGAGATTTTGAACACCACTGTGTCATTTTCATTTGACTTTGAACACCGAGAGTGGTCTCATGATGAATATGCTGCATTGGTGGAATCATTGTCTGATGCATTTGCTCCTAGCCAGTCTAAAAGGCTAAAGTAAGTTGTCAAATTTTCTTCCCTCCGTTTCATCTGTCAATCTATAATGTATCAACAAATAAATAGTGCACAGGAAACCACTCGGGCATGGAATATCTGCACATTCCAAGCTCTAGTAGATGAATAGTTTATTTAATAGTTTAATAGCGATGCTGCCATTTCCACATTTGGTTTTCCACGTGACAACATGTGACAACACGTGATGTCATGACGTGTCAATTCAACATTTTAACCACCAATATTTTCTGTTCAAACATGTCAAGCAGTGGCAGCCAAGCAACTGAAGCCTCTTCCTCAGCGTTGGCCATATCTTTTCGACACAATACTGCTCTCCTGCGTGATTTTCCATGGACCAATGGCACTCTCCTTGTTCGAGGCGCTATGAAGGATCAGCTTCGCTTGGCTCTATTAGGTTCCAGCTGCCCCATTTCCCAAGGCCAGCTGCTCTTGGTGAGTTTATGATTCTGTTCGATGAGCAGTCAACCCAAAGTTGAACATGAACCAGAACATGGCGCAAAGCCTTGACGCTTTTTCACCACATCGAGTGTATGGCGACAGGGTTACAGGATTCTTGAAGGAATTCTTCAATCTGAATGCAGCATGTGGACCTCATGGTGCTCTAGCGACTGTTGGCAATCCCAGAAGATGGTCATCTTCGCCAGCAGTGTACATCAGCGCCGCCGCAGAAATTGTGAACCGATATTCTCTTCTGGACCAGCTTGCGGATGCAATGGGAGTGCCAGCAACAAGAACGACACCAGTCATATTTCGAGGAGCAAAGCCCCATGATTTGCCAGTAAAGTTAACACAGGTATGCCCATGAATGTTCGTATTTCAATGAAAGAGATCAGCGCTGAGTTGCCCCTAATAGCTCTTGACCAAACTCGATGATTGGACTCAACCCATCCTGGATTTGCGGACCCGAGAGAGAAACGCCTGGCTTGGTGATGGCTTTGGGGCGAGTTTGGCGAAGGCCAGGTTGTTCGCGAATGCTGAACCTGAGCAGCTCAGTCATCAGCAGTCGCTGCTGAAACAAGGGGTCATGAGTCTTTTGCGGGCTGGACAACATATTCATGAGGCCAAGTATACCCAATCGCTGGTCAACTTGGAACTCATGTCTTTCGCTCTGTGCTGGTTTGGCTTGGTAAGTTATCTTGCCCCTTCTTGGCATCCATGTTGGGCTTATAAATCCAATATAGGGCAAGGATCGGCTTCCGAAGAACCCACAGACATTTATCTTAACTTTACGAGGGTAAGTATCATTGAGATTGGTAATATGATGTTGATGCTGACTGGAGCCATATTGAAGCCGGGCAACATCCCTGGGAATGCCTTTGGGTTCAGATTTGACTACGCTTTTCGAAAACATGAGTTCTGCAAAGGCCATTCTCTTGAGGATGGTCAATCTGTTCCATCTTGCAGTCTCCATCTCTCCCATCATTGCTCTCCTTCCCCGACAGTTCAACAACGAGCAAATTTGCAGGGATCATTTGATCACAGTGAGCACCCTTTTACGGTTTTCTCAATTGTCTAACCTCATGACATAAAGATGAAACTATTGCTCGGTAATCATAAGCCCTCCTGCCTGATGCAAACGGAACGCTGTCTTTGGCAAATGTTGCTCCGAATGTCGACTGGTTCCAATGCAAAGACGGAACTCCAATTGTTCCTACGAGAATTTGAGCAGCTCTCCCTCCGTTATGAGGATGAGAACATGCACTTGGATTGGTATTCTAAATGTATGTATTCCATCGTGTCTTCCCATTCCTTGACCCAGGATTTAACTCCAACACAGGGCCCGTTATCTCAGTCCCTAAACATCACCAAGCAAATCAGAACACAGCATCCACGAGCAGATCTGAGGAACCTGTCATCATCATTGATGATGACAGTGAGTCAGAATTGGACAACGGCACCAGGTGGCGACATGAGAAAAAGCAAGAGCAGCCAGCCGAGCCGGAGCCCAAGGGGAAAGAGAAGGAGCAGGGGAGCAAGGAAGACGCCGACATGGACATGGAGGAACCAACGGCAGTGGATGTCGATGTCGACATGGATATCGACGTGGATATCGACATGGGTGCAGAGCAGCAGCAGGGGGAGAAGAAGCAGCGCCAGGAGGAGAAGGAGGAGGAGGAGGAGGAGGAGGATGACCCCGTCTGGCAGCCAGGGCAGACAAACTGGTCTGACTACCAAGACGAGCCTTGGCAGAGGAACAACTCTGTGGGGCAGCGGCCGTGGTGGATGGAGGAGGAGGAGGTGGAGGACCTTTTGCACCCACCGGGAGAGGAAGAGCAAATGAGCAGTGAGCCGCCACAGCCTCAAGGGGACGACCAGCGGAGGGGGGAACAGCTGCAACACGATGAAGGGGAAGCTCACGAACAGGACAGGGAGCAGCTGCAACCGGTTGGGGAGGAAGAGCAAATGAACAATGAGCCACTACAGCCTCAAGGGGAGGCCCAGCAGAGTGAGGGGGAGCCACAACCGGCGCAAGGGCAGGATCAGCAGGGGCGGGGGGACGAACCACAGCCAGGGGGGGAGGGCCAACCTGGAGAGTGTGATGAACCCCCGCCGGCTTTGGAGGGTGATGGACCACAACCAGCAGTGGAGGGCGATGGATCACCGGCGGAGGAGGAGGGCGATAGACCGCCACCAGCAGCGGAGGGGGGTGGACCACCGCCAGCAGCGGAGGGGGGTGGACCACCGCCAGCTGTGGAGGGGGATGGACCACCGCTGGAGGTGGAGGGCGATGGACCACTGGCGGTGGAGGGCGATGGACCACCACTGGCGGTGGAGGGTGATGGACCACCACTGGCTGTGGAGGGCAATGGGCCACCACCGGCAGTGGAGAGCATTGAACAACCGCCAGCTGTGGAGGGCGATGGACCACAAGCAGCGGTACAGAGCGATGGCCCACCGCCAGTGGTGGAGAGCAACGGACCACCGCCAGTGGTGGAGGGCGGTGGACCGCTGCCAGTGGCGGAAGGGGGTGGACCAGTGGCGGAGGGGGGTGGAGGGCGAACAGGGTGAAGGTACCAGACCACGACCTGAGGGGGAAGGCGAAGAGGAGGAGGAGGAGGAGGAGGAGGAGGAGGAGGAATCAGAAGAAAGCGAAACTGAGCTAGGAACCCAATTGCGCCCGGTAACGTGCTCGCAAACCAATGCTCTCAAAGGGAAGACGACACAAAACGGACCTCCTGCTGGGTACCAGACCTACTTCACTGCAAGCAAGAAACGGCATGCACCAGCTTCGAAATGGAACAGCCGCAAAAAAAGGAAGCTTATGGACAGAAGTCAGATGATTTCATCAGAACTGCCTGGTGAAGTGAGTATAACTTTGTGACCAATCTTTCAATGCACATGAGTTAATGATGGAAATTAGTCATTCAATGGCACTCCGGTCAAAAACCTCGAACTTCCTGAAGTCAGTTCGTCTCTAATGCCCGAGATATCAACTAACCAGAGCAACAGATGTCTGAGGATCATGTGCCTCTCAGGGTTTTTGGAGCCGACCGAAATGCAGAAGCAGCTCATTTCACATTTCAAAGTAATGCGGGCTCGGTTAGTCCTATTTCTAGTTGTTGGTTTGATTTATTTACATGGACAACACAGGATGAATGTGAATATTGGTGTTTACGAACCATCCAAGAGGAGGTGGAGGCCTTATATGAAGATGGAAGACCTCTTCATCACCTACCATCCGCTAGCAACCCAGAATTTGATCCGGATGGTTCGAGTATTTTTGTAGTGGCATATGATCAGTACCTCCAAATAGATACCTCGACGATCCAGGATATCTTTGAACAAAGACATATCCTGGTCCATGGAGTCCCGCAGCAGGAACGTCACCAGTTTGACCTGGAAGGTCTCTCCAGACTTGGGAGTCTCAAACATGAGCGTAATGTGCAGGGTTTGTCTTGTCCTTTTACTGATCCTTGCTGTTACTCACCAAATGACAAAGTTGGTTCCTTTCGCACCCGGAAAAGTCATGGAAAGATGCTGCATGTCGGGACTCTGCAAGATTTGTATAATGCATCTCTGTTAGAAGGACGAAGACACATCTGGAACATGCTGGACTTTCCCATGGGTCACCTCACGGTTCATCCACCGCCCATGTACCGGTATGATGCGAAATTATCTATCCTCAGTTTTCATTTGACAAAGATGCTCTCCTCCAGCTCGCTGGCATCCCATGAGCAGGCCATGTCGGAAACCCGGGGACAACCAGGTTATATTCCAGGCAAAACATTCGCGGATGAACTCTCGTGGGGGACTGCGGCATTGCGGGGTGCAACTTCTTGGCCACATGCTGATGATGATGGTTTTGCCACGGTTGTAAGGGTAATGACAGGCAGCAAGTATTGGGTTGTCATGCGTCGCAACAGAGAGACACCACCCTGGAATAGCAATGGAGACATGACGACTCGTCATGCGTTTGGAAAGGGTTGGGGTCCCCTCAGTCCATCCAAAGGCATCTGGGAGAAAGAGGGGGTGCTGTTGACGCCAAATGATGTCTTGTGAGCGTTATTCATTCCATCACAGACTTATCTAACAAATGATGCCAGTTTCCAAAGGCCGAACACAGTCCATTATGTAGTCACCCTGCAGGACTCCATCGTATATGGAAATCACTTCTATGCCACATCGTCGATCAAGGACACCTGTTTTGGAATCATCCACACCTTCGTCATGTCCTACTCCATCACAAATACTCAACATAATACCACCCGGACCATTCTGAGAAGAATGATGGGTATGTGGCATGAACATTTGTGTGTCAATGAGGCTTCAGCTGTCGGTATGTCGTTGCTGTTCATGTTCTCATCCCTCTACCTAAATCATGATCCTCAACAGGTGTAGATCGCGAACATCACATTCCTGATGTGTCGACCCCTGCTGGCCTCTTGGATGTGGTGATTGTGGGCAATCTTCTGGAGATGGCGGAGGTGATCAATCGAAACCATTACAGTGGTGAGATGGATGACTTGGAAGAGGAGGAAGAGACCTTCGCCCGATTGCGATACCGCCGATTCTGCACCTGGTTTGCAGGAGAATATGTGACGATTTTGGGTGGGATATGGGTGCATCCTTCCTACATCTTCAAACGTGCTCTGCTTCAGTTTTGCCTCTGCCTCATATTTTACAAACGCGAGAGGCAGGCACAATTGGTGAACGTGCCCTTGACAACCGGTTGCACCTCCCTCAAACTAGAAAGGAAGATCCTGGCGCATTTCGAGACTCAGTGGCCCGAATTGATGCCCTTGATGGAAACCCTGCTGGATGATGAAGCTCCGATAACAAGCGACACTTGGAGTTTCAATTGGAGCGGTCCAATGTTCAAGATTGAGTGTAGGAATTCTGATGCGGCAAAGGCATTAGCTTTAACATCCACGGAAAAGAGGGATTTCGCTAGGGAGCCGATTTACAGCCCTGATGGCGATATGGATGTTGCCACTGCATCCTGAACCAAGTAGGTGTTCTGCTGTTCGTTAGCAGAATACCGGCTCATGCTTAATCAATCATTTACCAGTCGCGTCTGCCTCTCATTATTTATCATTAGATTTTCCACTATAAGTTTCCATCTGCAAATGTTGTCATTGTCCCCATTGTTGTCAGCTTTCGATTCTGCAAATTTTTTATTTTATGTCTTGTTACATACATTGCATTACTGTATTTTTAGTAGTTGTCAAAATGTATCCCATGTTTGTGCAAAACTTAAAGGTTGAATCCTGTGCAATACATGTGATGTGACATGTCGCAGCAGGTGAATCGGCCGTGACAGGTCACACAGGTCATGTGACCGTGATCCAATCCCTGCATCACATGATCGTGTTTGGATGGTTGAAAATTGTTTCCCCCTTGCTCATCCCCCTTAGCATCACGTCAAAATTATCCCCAC
Organism: Hygrocybe punicea; assembly: GCA_963556145.1. Classification (NCBI taxonomy): domain Eukaryota; kingdom Fungi; phylum Basidiomycota; class Agaricomycetes; order Agaricales; family Hygrophoraceae; genus Hygrocybe; species Hygrocybe punicea. The sequence goes on from OY744464.1 coordinate 1,646,433, forward strand.
TATCATCCCCTCCACTATGAGTTGGGTCATTCCCGAATATCTTGAAATCCTGAAAAACCATAAGCAGGATTACCAAAATGCCCCTGACAGGGACAGCAAGACAGTGATCATTAAAAGAATTCGTTCGGAAATAAAGAAGAAGAGCAGGGAAGTTGTTAAGGATGGTCACATTGAGGGTTTGGCCAAAGTACTTGAACTTCGCCTTATAAGCTATACTCACATATAGGCTGACATCACGTTCTATGTAGAAAATCATCATATGGTTGAAGAATCACAAGGATGATGGACATGAGGATGCTGGCAAAAAGAAGACTCGAGCGAAATTTGTCAGAACATGGGACTTACGCGCTGTTGTGGTGGAGAAGATGAAGGAGGAAATAAAAGAGAGAATCCAGGAGCTTTCAGGTGGAAAGCCCGGAAGCAAGGAGTTCATCGCCGTATATAAAGATGCTTGCACCTGGGTCATGGAGAAGTTGACCCCCGAAAGAAGGGCAGAGTTTGAGGGTCTCGCTGCGGAGTGGAATAGTGGGAAACTAACAGATGAAGTGCGGAGTAGGTAAGTGAAAACCTTTTCTCACATCGTTGTCTTCTACTGAAGCCTCTGGGGTAGCAATGCGGAAAATTCGATGAGCAAGGTGGTTAGCAAGTTTGTAAAGGAATTGGATGTGCAGATGGGGGCGAAGGTGCTTGTCTTGGTTGGCTGGAAGGATCGGAAAGGCGTTGCTCAAACAACGAAGTAATATTTCACCTGCTGCAAATTATTTGAACTCACCCAACATTATCGGTAGATTTGAAACCCACAACATTCAAGGGGAAATTTTTTCAAAAAGCAAAACTTTCCAGGACGAGGTGATGAAATTATGGAATGAGTGGGTGTTTACCGAATATGGTGTGTTCAAGGTATCATCAACATTCACTTCTCTGATCATACATTAGATGAGCAGAGTGATGGAGAAGAAAGTGATGTCGACAAGGGAAAGGGTCCCAGCCTGCCCAGGAAGGAACACGATAAGAGCGTGCCATTTGTCTTGCAAGTCGACGAGTTTGGTGCACCCATCCTCCCTGACACAAAGGGGATGTCACTGCCGAAGAAGAAGGATGTCTTTAGGGCATTTGTGACAATGTCCTACCATAAGTTGAGCAGAATGACTGGAATAAAACACGACTCACCATATGTTGCAGGCCAATATACGAACAACCAGAATGCGACAGTCCCATGGTTGAGGATAAGAGATTCCCTGGGGGAATTTATAGATGCTGAGTATCTCCCCAATGGACAGCAGATAATGGAGCCGACAAAGATGAAGAAGGACCAGCTGAAGCTGGTCTTTGACCACTGGGAGAACCGGCAGGCAGGCGGGTTGGTGGCCCTCAAATTCAAGTCTGCGAGGGCCTCAGATACAGAGAATCTGTTGAAGAACAAAAACGCCAAGAAAAGGAGATATGTGGATATTTCTGATGATGACGACATCTCGGACAACGAGCCTGGACCTTCAACACGGATTGAGTACGGGGCCGCAAGCACATTGCCAAATCGATCGTAAGTGATATGCATTATCTGCCCCATGTGCATTTCCATTTGTTTATCTGGTTGTTTAGTCCAGCCGCAGTCGGCCCAGACAAAGAGGCAAGATTTGCATATTTACAAACCTTGAACGACAGTAGGCAATACCTGAGTGTGGTCAAGTTTTGCTATGACCATTATGTGAGTAATACATTTCAAGAATACGTGTTGAAATGAATAACCTGGGTCAGGAATGGGACGTCAATAATCCTGAACATGCCTGGATGTCATGGAGTTACCCCGGCCAATTTCTGCCGCCTGAGTTCCATGATGGCAATGCTCTAGAAGAGATCATGGTATGGATGGAGACGTTGCAATATCCGGCTGACATTGCAGTTATTCTATTGGTCATTGGCCTGGCCTTACGAGAATTTGCGGCCGCTCACTTCACCGAAGGCGACTTCGACTCTACCAGGGGGATTCCCGAATATGTGTAGGGATCTTCGTACACCGCGGAACACACTCACAAGTTGTTGGAGAGAGCAGATAGGCTGAGGACATTCTTGGAAGAGAAAGAGGAAGAGCATGAGGTTGAGGATCCACCTGGACCACCCAGTGGGGACAAGGGCAAGGGCAAGGGCAAACCGCGCCATGGCGGAGGTGCTGGGGGAGCATCATCAAAAAGAAAGGACAAACCCAAAAAACCTAAGATTGGACATGTGAGGACCAGTGAGAGGTTAAGGAAGTGATATTCTCTGGTCTGGCTGCAAGCTTGGTCTTCATATCTGCAATGCTCCAGAGTCAATGTGTTAATTTTGTCATTGTTTCCTTGTCCTGTCTGCATGATGTGATGTGTATCATTTGCTACATTGAAATGCATAATGTTTCAATACAAATATGGAAAAGTGAGGTCCAGTAAAAGGTGGAATGACTGGTAAAAAATGTGGTTATTAAAGTTCAGGGAGGCGAGAATATGTCCTGATATCTGCAGTGTATATTTACAGAATGTCAGGAAAGAGATTTCGTTATCCTCTGGATGTGGATGCCAGTGTAGAGTAAATATTACCTTAATCTTGGCCCATCCAATGGCAGTGGAAAAGAAATCTCCCTCTCTGCCAGGGGACAGATATATCGCATCCCCACGTTTGGTGGGAAATGTTTGTCCCCCTGATGTCAGCCCATCCACTGCTAGTGGGGAATAAATATCCCACTGCAGCCAGTGCCAGTGAGGAATAAATATCCCACCCCATCTCGGCCCATGCAGTGCCAGTGGGGAATAAATATCTTACCCCACCTCGGCCCATCCACTCCCAGTGGGGAATAAACATCCTACCCCACCTCGGCCCATCCACTGCTAGTGGGGAATAAAGATCCCACCCTATCTCGGCCCATGCAGTACCAGTGTGGAATAAATATCCCACCCAATGTGGGCCCATCCAGTGCCAGTGCGGAATAAATATCCTACCCCATCTCGGCCCATCCACTGCCAGTGGGGAATAAATATCCCACCCCATCTCGGCCCATCCAGTGCCAGTGGGGAATAAATATCCTACCCCATCTCGGCCCATCCACTGCCATTGGGAATAAATATCCTACCCCATCTCGGCCCATCCAGTGCCAGTGTGGAATAAATATCCCACCCAATGTGGGCCCATCCAGTGCCAGTGGGGAATAAATATCCTACCCCATCTCGGCCCATCCACTGCCATTGGGAATAAATATCCTACCTCACCTCGGCCCATCCAGTGCCAGTGTGGAATAAATATCCCACACAATGTGGGCCCATCCAGTGCCAGTGGGGAATAAATATCCTACCCCATCTCGGCCCATCCAGTGCCAGTGTGGAATAAATATCCCACCCAATGTGGGCCCATCCACTGCCATTGGGGAATAAATATCCTACCTCACCTCGGCCCATCCAGTGCCAGTGTGGAATAAATATCCCACCCAATGTGGGCCCATCCACTGCCATTGGGGAATAAATATCCTACCCTACCTCGGCCCATCCAGTGCCAGCGGGAAATAAATATCTGACCCCATCTCAGCCCATCCAATGCCAATGGGACATAAATATCCCCTCCCATCTCGGCCCATCCAATGCCAGTGGAAAATAAATAACCCACCCCATCTTGGCCCATCCAATGCCAGTGGGAAATAAATATCTAACCCCATCTCGGCCCATTCAATTCTAGTGGGAAATCCTTATTTCTAACTTTATGGGCCCATTCAATACCAAGGGACAGAAATATCTCGGCTCATCTCGGCCCATCCAATACAATAGGTCTGGATTTTATCTCGGCCCATCTCGGCCCATCCACTGGGATTGGACCTTTAGCCCATCGGCTCTCCCAATGTTACTGGGAAAGATACGCTGCAAGGGCTCGTCAGTTTGGAGATTTTGAACTGATTTGGGAGGATTTGGTCAGTGAAGATGCAGATAAGACCTATGAAGACAACGGTGATGAAGCATGGTGCACTGAGGCAAGTGAGCTGGCCATTCCTGCAGCATCCAACAAGGTCCCATGCACTGATGGTTCTGAAAATGGATCCATCAATGATGCAGCCATACTTTGAGTGAGTTCATTATTATTTTTCTTTGCTTTACACTCAAAAGACCTTTTCCAAGCACTCAACTACTGTACTTCCTAGTGGTTCAGTCAATCCATCTCTAGATCAAGATTTTCACCAACCCAATGACTTTTCACCAGTCTCCACCCTTTGTGTCAAAACCTTTCCACCTTCTATGAAAAACTTCTTACAATCTGAAGATGAAGCTGGCCTCCAAGTCATGGTGAGACAGTGGGGCTTGAGTGACAAAGAGGCACATCAACTTGCACAAATCCTGATGGAGACGAGCAACAATCCAAAACTAGTTGGTTTTATTTTTTAATATGAACATCATCTAATTGTGAATTCAAGCAAACAATCAGGTTGGTGAAAGACACATCAAATCTTCATTTTCTAGCATCTTTATTCATTCTTTTTGTCTCAGCCATTTTAATCCATCTTGTAATTGGCTGAATCTTTGCCAAAGTGTGTGAGAATCTTTGCTGTTTCACTTTCCAAATAGCTGTTTTTTTTGGGCTCAGTTTGCAAGGTTCTAATTGAATGTCAAACATAGTGCTACCCGTCAACTTTTTTCAACCCTTAATTCAACATAGGAGGCTGCCCTTAATCCCAAACTGTTCGGCTTTGATCACTTCAATATCTTTTATTTTTGCATCCCAACTTCCATGTTTGAAGCATAGACTCATCATGTCTCTTCACAGTTTTCATGTCCCCATAAAACCAAAACCCACCTGTACACAGGACAAACAGCCCCATGCTCCCTGCCCTAAACTTAGCAAAGAGGCTCGCTATGTGGACACAGCCCGTCAACAGAACACAGGCACTGCATATTCAAAGGACCTTTTGGCTGCATGGAAGACCATTGATGAGGCAGCAGAGAATATTGCGATCACACATCACAAGAGTTTGTGCCGTGTACAGTCTACTCTGCATATGGGAAAGAGTGCTTTTGTTCATAAAGGTACCAAGAAAACCACAACATGGAATGCATTCAACTTCATGAAGATGAAAGAGCAATGTCAATCAGAAGGTCTGTTGTCTGACTTCTCACATCTGATGATACCTAACTTGGTATGTTTAGGTCCAGGCCTGTTACGGATCGCTTCTGCAGTGGGCTCCGGCAACAATCAACTTAACTAGGAGGCGGTTTCCAGAGGAGAGATCAGCAGTTTTCATTGTTGCTTATAGCTAAGACAACACTGCTAAGAAGGGGGGATCAAGGTCTAATGTCATTGCGAGTCGTGGGGGTTACCCAAAACAAGATGAGTCTGCCCCAAGAACCAGACTAAACGTAAGGAAAGGAAAAGAAGAAAAAGTCCGAACCAACAACAAGAACAGTACATATAGTGGCTGGTCTTGAGGGGAGGTAAATAGAAATGCAACCATGAAGCTACAACATGTCAAACTATACCATGTGTTCACCATGAGACAGACATGAGGCGTCCTCATGTCGATGTTCTCGTGATCCAACTGGAGGCCCGGGTGTCATTGAGGATGGAAGAGGTCCGGATGACTCGGATGATTTGTCATCAGATCATGTGATGCACAGAATTGCCTATTCGGGGTCTACACTTGCTGTAATGGGCAAATGCGCAGTCTGACAAGTGCGATGCACGGTCGGGTCGAAGAGGGGTATCATCCAGTGTGGGATTGGTGAAGGGAGTGTCTTGAGATAGTGTGGATGTAGCAGCAAGGTCAGCATGAAAGAAAACAAAGGAATGTGTGGAAGGAAAACCAACTAGGATGGTGGGCTAGTCAAGGTCAGACATATGAACAGCATCAGCTGTACCGGATGACGATGTGTGTGTCGATGACGTATCAAGGGGTGATGTCTTGTCCTGTGTGTAGAACAACATGGTCCACCTGATGTTGGTATTTGTCCAAGAAAGGGTATTGTTGTAAATGAGTGTGGGCGGTATTAAGGTTATGGATGAAAAAGGATAAATGAACGTAGGTCCAGGTTTTGAGTCATGGCACAAGTGACAAGCTGTGGGAATGAGATGTTGGGTACTGCATTGAAGTGATGTCATGTGAACAATAAACAATAGGGGTCGGTTCACTGTATTGGGAAGTCGTATGGTCTGTGGTCGAAGTCTGAAGGTATGTGCTTCGGCTAAGGCACAGCACGGGTATACCGCGGGTCAGGATTCCTGACACCGGACCCATACCCATGTTACCCATACCCACGCTGATGACGGGTACACACCGTACCCGCTATCGGCGGGTACCCACCACAACCCACCCTAAGTACCTCGCAAACAACGAGGACGCGTCAATCGACGCGCTCCGTTTGTTTTCGCGAGGTTGGATGGGGCTGGGGAGGTTCCATGGGCGTCCGCGAGTGCTCACTACCTCGTGAACAATGGGGGCACGTCAATTGACGCGCTCCGTGTTTTCGCGAGGTTGTATGGCACTGGGGACGGCCCATGGGCGTCCGCCTCGTTTCCGTTGTCCATTGTCCGTTGCCCCCGTCCCCGTTCCCGTGCTCGCGGTCCTCATCGTCGCCATCGTCGTCATCCCCGTTGCCGTCGTCGTCCCCGTTGCCGTTGTCCTTCTTGTCCCAGTCTCTGTTGTCCTCATTGTCCTGTTCCCCCGTTGTCGTCTTCCCGTTGTCGTAGTTGCCGTTCCCGCTTTGTCGTCGTCCTCCCGTTCTCATCGTCGTCGTTCTTGTCTTCGTTTACCCCGTCGTCGTCATTCCCGTTGTCCTCGTTCTTGCTGTCATGGTCGGCCTGGGTTGTCCCTGTTCTCAGCTGCGTCCCATCTGCTTGTTGCTGTTGCCGTGTTCGCGTTCGTTTGGCGCGAGGGTGCGAGAAAAAAACCTAAAAGTGTTTTAGTAGTTAGTAGAATAAATGAATAAATGAATAGGATGCTTACCTGGGGTGCCCTGGCACCCACACCTGTTGCCATGTCATTGTTGAAAACGACTGTGGTTGTCGTTGCCGGTTTCTTGTTGTTGTTGTTTGCGCTTGTCACAGTTGTAGATTAGCTAAAGTAAAGAAATTAATATTGAAAATAAAGTAAATAGGAAAGAAAAAACCCACCTGGGGGGCTTGGTTGACAGACCCGTGAAAACCCATCACCCACGGATAACGGGTACGGTTTTGACATGGTGTGCAAACCGAAATACCATACCCAAACCCGAATTACCCGTTTTGGAATAACCGCGGGTAAACCCGTACCCGTGCTGTGCCCTAGCTTCGGCAATGGTCAGATTAGAGGGAACAGTGAAATGTCCTGTGATCGAGGATTGTTCAGGGCATGCATGCAGGTGAGGAATGTCGTCAGATCGTCAGGGAGGATAATGGTAGGCACAGGGTATGAATATGGAAACCAAATATCTGAGAATGGCAATTGTCAATTACATGTCAATATATTGTCAAGGTGGAAGTTGGAAGTATCAATGGCAGAAGGGTTTCAGTGCTGATGCCAAAGATAGATCATAACAAAGTAGAAACCGATGAGGAAGGTGATGGCAATGCTGCCAATGATGATTACGGTAATTAGCTGTGTCGGGAGTACAGCCATTGTGAATCGGTTTGTCGTGGGATGAAGTCAACAATATGTCAGGGCGAGGGAAAAGACAATAGCAATGATGTCCATCGGCAAGGAGACTATTTGGGTACAGCAAGGTAACATGGGGATATGTCCATGGTCGGTCTGGATTGTTCTAGAAGAAAGGAAGAAAAGAGAACAAGGACAAGAATAAACAACGATGTCCAAAAGAAGACAAAAGGTAAAAGGAAATGAAAAAGGAAGGTGTGGCAAAGTGGAATTGTCATGGTGGGTAACAGAGTCAGAATCAGAGTTGCGGAGTTGAAAAATGTAACAAGGCCTCAGTCACAAGGCTCTCATGAACACCGCTAGCAACAGCCAACCTGAATATGAAAATTTAACTGCCGAAGTAAAAGAAGACTTCATCAATCAGCTGGATGAACACAAGGAATTGCAGGCAAAAGGCTGATGGATCTCAAACCAGTCCAAGGTGAATGATATCAGCCACACCATTGCAACTGTCGAAAATGAGGTATTTCTGTTCATTAAAATTTTGCCCACCTTTATTCATGGTTTATATAGCTTAAATCTTGAACTGGATGTGAGTCTCTCCTTTTTACCGCACATGGGTCCACCAATTTGCCTGTTCGTGGCATTGATTTTGCCACTGAAGGCATTGAGGACTTTATGTTGGGAACCATGAAAATGGACAACCAAGAATTCATCAGTAAACTTGAGGGTCACGCAATCCAGGGTCTTTTGGGTAATTATCTATCCTCTCCATGCCAAATGAGAGGATCTCATGGTTAATTTCATGATAGGTGCTAGTGTTGGGGAAGTTTGGTTCGGTCTTGTTTTGGGCCTTTTTGCCCCAAACCAGAACCGAACGGTTCGGTTCCTGCTAAAAAATCCTAAACTGAAACCGAAACTGATGTAAACCATTTACATTGGTTTGGTTTCAGTCCAAACGCGGTTTGAACCATGAACCACATGGGCTGGGGGCCCTCACCCCCATCTGACCTTGCAAGAGTGCCACACATGTCAATCGACATGGCCAGCCTCATTATGAGGTGGGATTGGGGATTGGGTGGGCTGCATGGCCCTGTCCTAGCGAAACACATGCATTGAATGCGTGTGTTCCCTTGGCTGTTGTTGTTTGGGTGTGGTGGTGGTGGTGGTGCCCCAACATGTCAGAAGTGTTGTGCATGCGACGACAGGCATGTTGGACCCGTGTTGGACCTGCGTTGGTTGTTTTCAGTGGATGCATGGTGGTGGTGGCATACAAGCCTCTCCACGTGGATGTCCTGACACGTCATGCATTGTACATGTGACGATGGCTGGGTTGACCCTGCGTTGGCTGTCCTCAGTGGTGGTGGTGGTGGTGTTGGTGTTGTGTGGTGGTGATGATGGTAGTGGTGGTGGTACAGTGCCGCGTTCTATAATGTACGAATAAAATCAGTGAAAAAATCAATAAAAATACATACCACAAAGGAGTGGGGGTGAATGCACCACCCCCCACTGCTCATTGACTGCCACTCCACCCTGTTCACATTCATTTGCATGTGTGCACGTCTTGGATGCGTTGTTGTTGGCATCTGATGTGTCCATTGTGGTGGCAATCATCATCATCATCATCATCGTGGCCATGGTGGTGGTGGTGGTGGTGGCTGTGGTGGCCATTGATGGTAATTTTCCATAAGTGTGAGTTAGTATTGAATAAATAAAATAAATAAAATACAACATATGTGGGCGGCAGGGAGTACCCTGCTGCCTGTTTTGTTGACCTCAGGTGCCCCAGTCAATTTTATTATTTAAATATGAATTTGTAATAAAACTTCTTATCTTATCTATTGATGAATGACTAAGCTGATGAAACTCATTGTGGGGGTCACCAACTACCTTGCCCTGCAAGGTAACATCCACAATCCAGGGTGGCTTAGGGATAGGAAGAAGAAGAGGGTAAATGTCTCGAGGACTTGGTTTAACGATGAGAATTTGAGGAGGGACCTCATAGAAATAATAATAATTTCGACATGGTGAGATTTGGAAGTCCCATTCACTGACTTCACATATTCCAGAGAGCAAGGAAAACCAGGAGCTAAATGTTCTTAGAACCACTGTTCAGATCAAACATGGATTTATTACACCAAAAGACTCACCAGGCAAATGAGCTGTCCTGAAAGTCCCCACAGTCCAAGTCTTACAAGACCCTGAGTGGCTGTTGTCCCCAGAACGATGGCGACTGCCTTGGTCTGGAGCCAGTAGCGGACTCTGCTCTGAAGCGTTGTCATGTTCCAATATTTCAGGGGAAAGTATAGTGCTTCTCTGAGTCCATGGCTTTTGACAGGACCCATACACCCCCAGGGCATTACAACTGTTGGTGCTGCTCATCGCAACCATGCCCAAGGTGGCTCTGGCACTGGATATTAATGGCAAGGAAAAACCCAGAATTCAGCAAATGCGTAATGAATGGTGCGGAATATGCAGCATTGCCAAGGCCCCATTGATCCAAACATTGGCACCAATATATTATTGTTCTAAGTTACAACGATAGTCCTGAGAAGGTGCTGATGGCTGGCATTAGGGGACCTCAAGCTTGCCTATGCAGTTCCTGGTAAAAGTCCTTGTCAGGTACCCTGAAGCCGAATTAGGTAATATGGCCATATATAGAACCATCAGTTAATCAGTCAAAAACCACTGCATGTGCATATTATATAATAACATTTCTAGTCGGTTATGTCTATATAGTATCTTTCTGAAACCAAAGCACCCTAGCTGTAGCTGTCATCACTTTGACAGATAGAGACTGTCATATAAATACACAGCTGATGGTGAGCAACTGGAGTACTTTCCTTGATCTGTATCCCTCATGCCTTGTCAATCCCACCATCAACAACTGCTTCAAACCCTCAATCAGATTAAAAGTGACCTCACCTGGAGGAAATACTATGATCTGGTTGGGGATCTGCTTGAAGAACTTATTAAAGAAATACCTGACTCTGATTCTGATTCTAACCTTACCATGTCTGATTCCTTCTCTGACAACTTCTCTGCTCTTGATCCTCTCTCTGATAGTTCAATTGACATGTTTGACTCCAGTTCTGACCAACTGTCTGATCATCTCTTCTCTGAGCAGATCAATGTTATTGGTGTCCTTGAAGATGAAGTCCAGAAGGCTCATGTTCTCAGAACTTGTACTCACTCCTCTCATGCCCCTCAGCTCCATCTTCTTAATAAGTGGGCTCTTAACAATCCTTGTCATTTTCACAAAAAATTCCAGGTCAACCCTGATGTCTTCAACACACTAGTTGAACTCATTGAAAACCATCCTATCTTTGGACCTGAATGCCAACTCCCTGTCAAGATACAATTTGCCATTTTTTTGAATCGTGCTGGCCACTATAGCAATGCTGCAACCACAGAAGATATAGCTGATTGGGCTGGTGTCTCTATGGGTACAGTTCATAATTGCAGTAATTGAGTTATGGTTGCCATTGCTGCCCTTCATGATGATGCTATACCTTGGAATGCCCAGGACCCTCATTGTGTGCATGAGAAGGCTAAGGCAAAGGAGTGGGTGGAGAGAAAGACTGGGCCACAGTGGAGAGATGGATATTTAGTTGGTGATGGAACATGCTTCCCCCTCTTACAGAAGCCTGGACTACATGGAGAGTCCTTTTATGACAGGAAATGCAATTACTCTCTTAATTGCCAGGTTCTTTTTTATTATATTTTATTGTCTTGTGCATTCTCTGATATTTGCTTCAGGTTATTGGCCTCCCACACAATTTGCAAATTGTGGACTATGTTGTTGGCTTGGTTCAAAGTATCCACGACTCCATTGCCTTTTCAACTGCTTGTATTGCCCAGGAACTGGAGTCTTTCTTTGCTGCAAATGAGTGGATGTGGGCAGATTCTGCATATCCATGTTGCATTTGGTGTATCCCACCTTTCAAGAAGCCTGCAAGAGGAAGCCTTACTCCATTCCAGAGAAAATTTAATTTCCACTTGTCTACAGTATGCTTTTGTCTTATTATCACATACTTGCTGACTAGAGATATCAGATTTGTGTACAGTCTGAGCACCTTTGGTTCTCTGAAGGGCCAATTTGCCTCTTTATGGGAATTACGCTTTCAAATTCAAGATCAGAGAAAATTCAACTATGTCAATCTTTGGGTGCGCTGTAGAGACATCTATATCTCTGGGTACGTATTCACTCATTTTACTATATTCTCTATTTGTTCTATTATTTGTATGTAGTGGCTGTTGTAAATAGTCACAAACAAGAAGAGTTTTGGGTTTTCACACCATTGACAACGATCTCGCACAACGAATCCGCGCCTACCCAGGCCGCGTTCACCACATCTGGAGCCCACCACGAGGACAGTCAAGCTCTTCTTAACTTTTCCCTCTTTGACTTCGCCAATTTTGGCACCTTTCCCTCTTTCTGGCAGCAACAGCACCCCCATAGTCAACAGCACCCCGTATCTGGCAGCATTTCACGCACCTCCAGTCTCCCACCAGCTCCTACACCCATTTCTGATGTTTTCAACACCTTCGTATTGTTTCTTCGTACTAGTTGCACCCCCTGGGCTGCAGAACTCGGCTTTTTGGCCTTTTTGTCATGGCATCACAGCCACATCACACGGTGTTCAATACACCCCCCCCTCCGCATTTCCCTTTTATTTCAGTACTCCCGGCCCCCACACTCATCTCAACACATCCAATGGACTCAGAAGACGACCCCCCACAGATCCCGCTCGAAAAACCGCGCCCGGAAAACCCCAGAACGGCCGCAACGAACCCGTCCAACATGGAGCGCGCCTCGCGCATCAAACGAGTAATGGAGACCCAGTAGTTGTCCCAGGTATGCCCCTCCTCGCCGTTTCCACGGTTCCCGTGCAGGAAAACGCATCCGCACACGCCAACGCAACGTTAACACGTGTATCGACGCATCCCCCCTCGTTTCTGGCTCAAATGGCCCCCCATTTGCACCTACAGACACACTGTTGTCCCCGGAGGCGAACCGTGATGCGCCTCTACCATCTGCACCCTCGCCAGCCTCAGGACAACGCGCTGCAGCAGGTGCTGCTAGCCCTAGGACCCCAGAGACCCTTAGCCAGTAGATTCCCTTTCCTGTAGTAGCTTAGTCATCCATCCTTGGGTTTCCTCAGCTTTCCCCTCCCAGCCGCGGCTCCCCCTGAGCTCTTCCCTGAGGTCCGGAGATTCCCCCTCCAACGTGGTGATGAGAGAGATTCGAGCCACGCACCCGTAGGACCAGATCTCGAAAGGATCAAAAGACAAAATTTTGAATATTGAAGAAATTCAACCAGGAACCCAACAGGACGCGCAAATGACGCGCGAAAACACATCAGAATTAACAGCATCCCCTCGCCCATCTCATTTATACTCGGTCTCATCTATTTCTCGTTGTTCCCTCAATTTCTCGTCTTCAAATTTGGTCCAACTTTATTTTCACGCGCCCGATTTTTGTTCTTAATTTTACTCCCATTTATCCATTCGAACATTGGACTTCTACACTATGGCACCCAAAACACGAAACCCCAAGGTTATCAAGATGGAAAAAGAACTCCACGCCGAACGCGACGCGCGGATACTCGAACTGCAAAAACAGTTAGCGGACGAACGCGAGGAGAAAGAGAAAAATGCAGGGAAAATGACGAAGGAAAAGATGAGACAGAAAGAAAAACAAGCACGACGAGTACTCTGTCGTACAATGGAAGGTACGCACCTCGAGACAACAGCCCAGGACTCACCACAGGCAGAGAACACGCGACCAACGACGAACGCGAAGTCGTTCGCGTCCCCCATGCTACCAACCGCGTCCCAGGTCCCTACAACGTCGATGGCACCCCCGTTTGCCACGTCACCAACCCCAGCGTTGTCAGCACGCATGCCAACAACGGCCGCAAAACCATTCGCGTCCCCCGTTCTACCAACGGCGTCCCAAGTCCCCACAATGTCAACGGGAACCCCGTCTCCCATTTCACAGGCCCCAACGCAGCCCGCACGTGCCCCAACAAGCCCGCCATCATCCAACGCGACCGCCACGTCACCACTTGCCCAAACGTCGCCGCTGCCGCGTATGCAACCAACGGCACCCCAAAACGCAACAGGGATACCCAGAACGCCCCACTCACAGCCCCATCGTCCAGCCCCGTCGCCGTTGACCCAAGGACAGCCAACGCGAGCAACCGCGTACGCAAATGAACCCCAGTCCAGCCCAGCTGCCGCAACGTCACCAACGAACGCGACGCCCCGTGAAGCACCACCGGCACCCCAGCTGCAATCCCAACGTATGGCCCTGCCCCCGTTGACCCAGAAACCACGGACGCCAATGCCGGCGTGTACGAACGTGCCCCAGCCAAACCCATCCGCAACCGCCATGTCACCACCAACGCCGACGCATCGATACACGCCCCACACCCCATTACCACCCCAGAACGCGTCGATAAAACCCACACCACGCCCCCGAAGTCCAACGACACCCCAAAACACGTCAACCACGCCCCAAAACGCGTCGAAAAGAGCCCTAGAGACGCCCCGCGCGCCAGTTGTGCCCCAGGGTGCCCCGCAAACGCAAACAGAGACGCCCCAGGCCCCCTACACGCCCCAAAATGCGCCGCAAGTGGCCCCACAGATGCCCCATACCTAAACGAAACCCCAGAACACCTCGCAAACGCACCCTGGCGCCCCCCAACGTGATATACCACCCCCCCAAGCGCTACCATCGGCCCCCGTTTTTCTATCTCAGCTTAGTATATATAAATGCGATTTTTCAGACTTATGCACAGGTGCTCGACCGTGGAGCAGCACCCACCGCCGTAACCGTCACCTGTTACCCCAACGCCACGCCCGTCACCCATTTCCCGGCCCAGCCGTACAGCCCCCTCGCCAACCAGTCCCCACCGAGATTACTCCACCAGTCACACCGCCCCCACGACTTGTTGATGCAGGTACCCAGACCACACAGGACGAACTGCCACCATCTTTGCGATACGAACTAACCCGAACAGACCTTGCCCAAGCCCTCGATATAGCAGTCCCATCGAATTTCGGCCGACTTTGCCATATAGCCAGGCTTACATGGGGATCAGACCAGGATCCACGATTTACAAAACTACTAGGTCTCCCACGCAACCACAGGACGTTTTTGGAGGTTTTGGTTGAGATGATGCACCCTTTCAGGAGTGACCCAGATCCTGTTTTTGCACTAGTTCTGGTCCCAGTAGTAGTGAGGATAGTGGAGGATTGGATAGAGTTTTGTGGAGGATGAGATGCGGGAGATGTGTGCGAGGGCGCACACCATTGTGGAGGGGGTATCTGCAGCAGGTGCTGCTAGCCCTAGGACCCCAGAGACCCTTAGCCAGTAGATTCCCTTTCCTGTAGTAGCTTAGTCATCCATCCTTGGGTTTCCTCAGCTTTCCCCTCCCAGCCACGGCTCCCCCTGAGCTCTTCCCTGAGGTCCGGAGATTCCCCCTCCAGCGCCCACATGCCCCAACTCGTCAAAAACACGCGTATCGACATGACCACCTCCGTTTCCGTCTCGTTTCGCCCACCGTTTGCGCCTATGCCCTTGCCGTCGTCCCCAGCGGTGATCCGTGACGCGCCCCCGCCGTTTGACCCCAAGCTGTCGCCAGGAAAACACGTCCACACCCTCCAATGCGAGGATGACACGCATATCGACGCCTCCGCCCCCGTTTCTGTCTCGACTCGCCCGCCGACCCCCTCTGCGCCCTCTCCATCGTCCCTGGCAGCAAGTATCGGCATGCCACTACTGTTTGAGCCCACGCCGTCTCCAGAAAACTGTGCCGACACTCAACGGACGCCATTTTCGACCTGTCCCAGCGTATCCGCCCTTGATTCACCCTTGTGTCACCAGCTGTCCACGTCTCTGCCCTCGCCGTCGTCCCCAGAGGCCATCCGTGACACGCCCCTGCCATCTGAGCCCCTGCCATCCCCAGAAACCCGCGCCAGCCCCAAACATATGCTGTTTTCGACATATTCCACCGTTTCCGCCCCCGTTCCACTCTCGTTTCGACCCCCGGCAGCCATGTACCACCGCCAGGACCCCCATATCGCCCTCCATGACGCCATACAAGCCGCCCCTGCCGCGTTTGAGCCCCCAACGCCGTCCCACATCGCCCCACCATTGGCCCCTGCGTTCCATCATCCAGGACCAACACCAGACCCATGGACCAGCCCCTATGCCCACGTTCATGCCCCCACGCCTCTGTACAGCACCCTCCCGTCCCAAACGAGTCCACCCCCATCCTTCTTCAATGCACCCAACACACCATGTCACCCGCTACCCCAGTCAACCCCGCATGCCCACGATCCACCCCACAGAGCCTCGCAGGCCCATTCGGTAGCCCATACCATGACCCCGCACTCGAGCCTGTCCTGCTACGCCCATGCACCGCCGCTCCATGACTTTGTTCCACTAATCCGAACTGGCCTACTTGAGGTCATGTCCTCCTCTGTGCCTGAACTGGAGTCTGTTGCTGTTGACGATATACGTGCAACCCTACTTGCGCTCAAGTCGGCATTGCTATCCCTTAAGGCCATCAAAGTTTTGGAGCAAAAGATGGGAAAGTTGGCTGATCGGTTGGAGAAGTTGGAAGACTTTGTGTTGGAAGATTCCTGTTGAGTTGATTGGATTTTTGTTTTTGTTTTTGTTTTTGTTTTGTTTGTTTTGTTTTCAGTATTATCCCTTCCCTCCCTCCCTTTTTCTTTTTCCTATTTCTTTCTCCCTTGTCTTGTGTGAGACTGGGGACAGTCTCTATTTGTGTCCCTACTGGATGTAGAGACATCTATATCTCTGGGTACGTATTCACTCATTTTACTATATTCTCTATTTGTTCTATTATTTGTATGTAGTGGCTGTTGTAAATAGTCACAAACAAGAAGAGTTTTGGGTTTTCACCCCATTGACAACGATCTCGCACAACGAATCTGCACCTACCCAGGCCGCGTTCACCACAACGCTGTTGCCTTATTCTGCACAATTTAATTATTTGGATTGAGGAGGAGCTGGGGTTGAAGGATACAACTGATTGGGCCAGAAATTATGTTGGTGACCATGAAGGATATGAAGAGGAGCACGAGAAATATTTTAATGTTGGAGATGGTGAGGGTGAGGAGGATGCCACTGACTTTAATGATGCCGCTGCTGCTGCAGGAAAAGCATTCCGTGAATGCCTGGCTGGGATTGCACAGAATTTGTAATTGGTTCCACAGTCTTTACTATGGTATCTAGTTCAGTAATTGGTTCATATCCAGTTTAATGATTGGTTCATTGATGGGGAGGAAAGTGACATGTATTCAAAAAAAAAGTACACCACATGGAGAGAGGGAAGGGGCATGTAGAAAGGGGGCATGACATATACTTAATCAATTTGCTCCAGAGAGGATTTCTCCCCTGTCAACTCCGCCCGCTTGACCCTAAGCTGCTCTGCTTCCACTTGAAGTCTGGCAAGTTCAATCTTCAAGGCCAAGGAAAGCCAGTCCTCATGTGCCTGAATATGGATTTTCTTTATCTCATGCTGACGGTTCACCTCGCCCACCTCCACCTCATGCTTACGACTCACCTCTCTCTCCTGTATCTCATGTTGGCAATCAGCCTCCTTCTGCACAACCTTTTGATCTTCCTGTTGAAAGAGAAGATCAACACAGCATTTCTTGGCAGTATCACAGTGATGGATTGTGTCAGATAGGTGTTGCATGACTTTGAGGTGATTGTCAAAAGGACTGACCATGTTATTGGTGCATTTGTGAGGTGGGCGCGATGAGGAAGAGGGGGGGTGGTAGTTGATGGCCAGACACTGGGTGAAGGGGAAGAGGCCTCAGAATCGGAGACGCTGCAAATAGTGCCAAACTGGTGAAAGGGTGGGGTTTGTAGTGCCATGGTTCACACTGGATGCATGAGCTGCTCAGCCTCAGAGCCAGAGCGAGAATCTCCCCATGGAGATCCACAGCTGAATGGGCTGTCACTTCACGACAAAGATGGTGGAGGAATCTGTAAAAATTCTCTGATGGTTGAGGGACCAGCAGCAGTGTTTGATGGTGAGGTAGTGAAGGGAGGAAGGTCTAACGCCAGATCAGACAGGTTGGGGAGACTGTCAAAGTCAAAATCAGCTGGGAAGGGATCAGGGCCAGGGTCGGGGTTGGGAGTCCTCTCAATGGCAATTGGAGCCATTGAAGGCATAGTGGGGATGTTTGTGGGGAATAATGGATCTATTGATGGACTATGGGGGGCATAGGTGGGGCCTGATGAGGCCATAAATTGATCAGCAGGGGTGTAGGTGGGGCTCCATCAGTTTGTAGATTGGTCAGTGGGGGAGTGGGGGGGCCGAACGAGGCCATTGATTGGCCATAGGGAACATGGGTGGGGTTGAACAGGGTGGTTAATGGGCCAGTTGAGGTGTCAGTAGGGCCAAACAGAGCTGTTGATGTGCCAGGGAGGTCGTAGGAGGAGCCCAACGGGGCTGCTGATCGTCCAGGGGGGGAGAGCAACATAGAAGTGTGAGCGGATATGTCCTGGCCTGGATGAGACGTTGCAGGTAGCAGGTTGTGGCTTGGGATTGTCTGCCACAGTCTGTGGAGCCTTTGCTACTATGGGAAATCTTTGTTGATATGCTCTAGATATCCTGTAAGGCAAAAAAGAAACCAAAATACATATAACCATACTGGCTAAGTTTTTGGGACAAGCCCCGCTAGGGTCCACTGTCAACAATCTGGCCCCAGTCTTCCCCATACTTTGACAAATCTCGCAGTATTTACTCTTGAGTCTGCAAGGAAACGCTGTCAGTAGATAGCACGTGATAAGCAACATACATATGTTTGTAACCGGTTTTTCACCGCTCAGGCAAATTTCTCCACATGCTGTGCATAGCCATCATGGATGTGCGGGTTATTGTTGGTGGAAAAGATGGTGTTCACGATTTTTACATAGATGTGCATTTTTGACTGCTTTCCAATGATCTTCCTGTGATTGGCCACCTTGGCATTTTGAGAGGAGTCAGAAAAGAGCTTGATGCGATCAGTTGGGTTCTCTTTGAGCCAGGTGACGAGCCTGTCAGTTTGCCATGAGTTGCTACTGTCCCAATAAATTTTGACTTTGAAAAGGTCTGCCATGTCTCGGGAAGAAGTTGTCAAAGAAAGAAGGGGTGAAAAATTTGAACCACAGGTGGCAGTCGTGCCCTTTGAATGGCTTTGTGAGGAACTAGCCACAGACCGGTGTGTTATACATGAGGAGGAAGGATGTTTGGGCATGCGAGGCATAGCAAAAGAAAAAGATACTATATATAGACATAACCGACTAAAAATGTTATTATATAATACACACATGCGGCGGTTTTCGACTGACTAATCACACAGGCCGCCTTTTGAAAGGCTGAAATGGGATAGGAAGCGCGACCGTGCCCTGAGACAGCGGCATGGTCCAAAGGAGTAATAATTGATGTTTTTTGGTATTTTACAGTAAGGAACCGTAAAAGAAAAACAAAAGTAAGGGAGGGTGAGAGGTGGGTTGCAGAAATAAGGCAGAGAATAATGGCTGGGAACTGGTTAACTAAAGTAGCAAGAATGGAGAAGCGGGAAGCATACCTCGGAGACGAGACAAGGGGCTTAGGGTGCCCTTGATGTGTTTCCGAGGTATATGACGATGCGCAAGGCAGAAGAATGCACCGGGGGCAATGTAAGGTTGACGTCAGCTGGTGACGACAAGCGATGCGTCAGCTGGTGATGACAGGCGGTGCGTCAGCTGGTGACAGCTCAGATATTATAGGCTGCGTCAGCTGGTGACAGCAGCGGGGGAACACGCTGGGTGTTGTGGTGAGCGTGAAGGGCACGGCCGTGTGATTAGCCAAATGTAAACAAGTTTAAAAGGTGACTAATCACACAGGCCGCCTTTTGAAAGGCTGAAATGGGATAGGAAGCGCGATCGTGCCCTGAGACAGCGGCATGGTCCGAAGGAGTAATAATTGACATTTTTTGGTATTTTACAGTAAGGAACCGTAAAAGGCTATGAAGTGGGAGAGGTGGGGGGAAAGAAAGGAAGAAAGGAAGAAAGGTGATAGGATAGGAAGTTAAATGAAAGCAAAAAACTAAAAGGAGGCCCGAGGGGCAAGGTGTGCGGCAAGGAGGGCAGGATGATGATGGATGTAAATGCGGAAAGTGTCGGAGGCCCAGCGGCCGATTGCTTGGATGTGGTCGAGGGACATGCCATCGCGAGCAAGAGCAGTGGCCCCACCAGAACGAAGAGATTGGCCAGCGACTTCGTGGGGGAAGTGAAGACGCAAATGGTGAAGGAACCAGGAGCGGAGGGGCATGGAGCCATCATGGCGGAGCCAGAGTTCCGGGTGGAGCGGGAAGAGAAGGTCGCGGGATGTGAGGTAGGCTTCAAATGCAGAGACAGGGTCATCGTGATCGGGTAGTCGACGTAGGAGAATGGTGTTGCCTTCAAACAGCCTGTCGGCCTTATGCCCAGGTAGATGGAAGGAAAAACCTTCCGAAAAAAATTTTACTGAGTGCCGCATGACTATCTTTCGGTAATCGCGCAGAGAAGCGCTATCCGGCCACACCAACTCGCCGAGACGGGTGAGGGCATGGAAGCCTACAAGAAGGAGGGAGAGGAAGAGAGGAGGGGGCGTTTGCGGGTGGTACCAACGGCGCGCATTTTCTTACAACCCCGAAGGGTCCGGGTAACGAGGGGATGAAGGCGATGGGACCGGACATCAGGGTAGAACGGTTCAAGCTGGGTGCAGATGCCGGAAAGGTAGGCGGAAACAGAGTTGGGCTTGATGTGGTGGCACATGTATACTGTAAAAAAACTAAGAGTTTCAGGTGTGGGGGCGATAGAAAAACGGTGGGCGGTGCAAAAGGAAATGTAAGAACGTAGTGCAGATGAGTAGGCAAGCATCGAAGAGTGTTCGAGAGAGAAACCGAGGGCGACGGCTCGTTCATGAACGAGATGGTCGTGGGTCCAGGCAACCCGAGTGGGCTGCCGGGACCGGCCAAGCGGGTTCAGCGTGGATCGGCCCCCAGCGACAGTCGAGGGGGTAGGAATGTACAGATGCGGAAGTTTGGAAAAGAGGAAAGGAGCACGGTATTATGGAAGCGACAAAGCGCATCCACTACGGCATTATCGGTACCGCGGACATGGAAGACGTGGAGCTCGGCACGAAAGGCGAGGAGAAGGTCGACAGCGGTGATGAGAATTGGGTTGTAGGCCGGCTGGGCGTGCAAAGTATTGAAAAGGTCTATGGTGTTAGAGTTGTCAGTGAAAACGGCGACATGACGGGGAGTGTATGGAAGGGCATGAAGCGACCAGTGGAGAGCGGAAAGGACGGCGAGCGCTTCCCAGAAAAAGATACGGTCGAAGGAAGGATCCGGGATTGCACACTGAAAGCCGACGGACAGTGCGGGGCACCAGAAACCAAGGCCGGTGAAGGAGGCGTCAGCAAAGAGAACGACGTCGGCCACGGGAACATCCCAAGAGAAGGACTCAAGGAGAAGGATGCCGGACGAGGACTCCAGATGGCTAGCGAACCAGAGGAGTTCGCGGGAGAGCACAACACTGACCCAAATCAGTTGATGCGGTCGCGACTTGCCAGCCATTTTGCAGTACAGGACGGATAACCCAGGGCGTAAGAGTGGGTATACATTCAAAGCCCAGTTCATCCATCCAGCGAGCCGTTGGAAATCACGTAGAGGGTGTCGACGACCCGGATGGGCGAAGTTGCGAATGGTGATGAGAAGGTCATCCCGTCAGTCGGGGGCCATGGTAAATGTCATGGCGTTAGGGTCGACATCGAAGCCGATGATAGGCAAGACCGGACCGGCGAGTTGCTTGGGTTCATCGTGTGGCAGGCCGATTTCGTCCCACAGCATTAAGAGGTGCGCCTGTTTGGCTGGCAACGCCTTGTGGAAGGGTGCGTACCAAAGGAGATTGCCCTCGAACTCCCACGAGAAAGTGTCGTCAACATAAGTGAAGAGATCGGCGATGGATTTGATAAAGATTGCGATCCAAATAACAAGGCCTATGAAGGCTCCCCAAATACTTCCGGCGCCGTGATTACCAAAGTTATTGCAGCGGTCGACGTGCCGGAGGCCATCGACGGTGACGACCTGACAGATTTGCCACAGGCAGTGCATAGGAAGGCATCGGTAGGCCTGGGATACATCAGACTTGAAGACAATTAGACGGATGTGCAGACCATGGAGAGCGCGAACCCGGAGAAGAGCGTGGCCTAAAAGATGAAGGTCATCAAGCGGGACAGCAACTTTGTCTCGGGGAATGAGTGAGTTGAGGGAGAAAGGCTCAGCACTCTGATCAACGACAAGCCGGAAGGTTGTGGTTCCAGGCTTGGGCACAACTCCGATCGGGATGGCGTGCATGGAAGGAGGTCAGGCCCAAACGCCGGAGAGAAACGCCGAAGCGAGACTTCCTTGTCGCGTTGTGACCGGACAAAATCTTGTTCAGCCTGGTCTCGTAAGATGCGTGCGGAATTGTCCCACGTGAGCGGGCGTGATGGGTCATGTTCCGCCCAGGGCCAGAAACCTTCGTACAGTCCCCGGCAGATGGAGTTGACGAGGTCCCGATTCAGGTGGGAGCTGAGTAAACGACGGAAACGAGAGATGTTGATTGGGGTGACGATGTCGAAAAGGTGCGGATTGTCATCAATGGTGCGTAAGGTGGCAATGTTGGCGAATTCTTCAAGAGGCGGAGACGGAAGTGCAGGCATGCCGTGGGTTGCTAAGGAAAGAGTGACCCGACGGGTCTCGCCAGATTCATTCCAGACGAAAGCTCGAGCATATTTTGGACATCGCGAACACAGGGAATACGGCTTACTGTTTTTGGAGGATGTTGCAATCAACGGAGGCATGCTGAGGGGACTGGCACTTTGCGCAAACATGCTTGTAGTCGCAAGTGGATGCAGTGTTGGGGCATCATTTGGCGTTCCAGCGTCGGCATGGTTCTCTCCTTTTTGCTGGGTCAGTTCGGGAGCGCTCAGCCGCTCGTGTTTGGCCAGTGCCGGCTCCAGCGTTTTGGATCCAGAGGACGTGAAGATCGGCGAAACGGGAGAAATCCGTGAGTTCGACGTCACGTCGTTGGGCGGTTCGGATGCGGGTGGCCCGGTCGTATTGGATAATATGTTGGTGCATGGGGTCAGGAAACACGGCGAAGAGCTCGCTGATGTGTTTTCCATAGTCACGTAACTCGGCGGCTCGGTGAGGGAAGACGAAGACAGTGGCTTCACATGTCCGTCCCCATGCGACAGTAGACCCAGTCGTTTTGGTTAACCCAATCGCAGATATAGTTGCAAAAGGTAGGTACACATAGCGCAGTTGCTTGCTGGGGGGGTAGGTTAACCCAAAAGACAGCACTTGCTGGGGAAATGTGGTGTGGTAGGTTGACCCAGGTACAGCTCTTGCTGGTCAAGGCTGGCTGGTTGGGTCAACCTGGTGTCAGCTCTGCCATGGAGTCGGTTAACCCAGGGCAGCTATTCCAGGATGGTTGGGTTGACCCAGGCCCAGCTGTTCAAGCCATGTGGGTTGACCTGGCTGCAGTTATTGTTGCAGCACTGGGTTGACCCCAGTCCAGCTCTTGCTGCAGGCTGGGGTTGACCTAGATGCAGCTGTTGCTGCAGAACTGGGTTGACTAGGGCCCAGCACTTGCTGGAGGGTGGGGTGACTGGGGTCCAGCGATTGCTGCAGCACTGGGTTGACCTGGCCCCAGCTCTTGCTGCAGCACCGGGTCAACCAAGGGCCAGTTATTGCTGCAGCATGGGGTTGACCTGGTCCCAGCTCTTGCTGCAGCACAGGGTCAACCTGGGCCCAGCTATTGCTGCAGCATTGGGTTGACCTGGGCCCAGCTATTGTTGCAGCACTGGGTTGACCCGGGTCCAGCACCTGCTGCAGGGCTTGGGTTGACCAGGATCAGCTATTGCTGCAGCACCAGGTCGACCTGGGCCCAGGTATTGCTGCAGCATTGGGCTGACCCGGGTCCAGCACCTGCAGGGCTTGGGTTGACCAGGATCCAGCTGTTGCTGCACCACCAGGTCGACCTGGGCCCAGCTATTGCTGCCGCATTGGGTTGACCTGGGCCAGATATTGCTGCAGCATTGGGTCGACCTGGTCCCAGCTCTTGCTGCAGCATTGGGTTGACCTGGCCCCAGCTCTGGCTGCAGAACCGGGTCAACCCAGGGCTAGCTATTGCTGCAGCATTGGGTTGACCTGGTCCCAGCTCTTTCCGCAGCACTGGGTCGACCTGGGCCCAGCTCTTGCTGCAGCATTGGGTCAACCCAGGTCCAGCTCTTGTTGCAGCATTGGGTCAACCCAGGTCCAGCACCTGCTGCAGGGCTTGGGTTGACCAGGATCCAGCTATTGCTGCAGCACTTGGTTGACCCTGGCCCGGCACTTGCTGCAGGGTAGGTTGACCAGGGTCCAGCTATTGCTGCAGCACTGGGTTGACCCAGGTCCAGCACCTGCTGCAGGGCTTGGGTTGACCTGGCCCCAGCTCTTGCTGCAGCACCGGGTCAACCCAGGGCCAGTTATTGCTGTAGCATTAGGTGGACCCAGGTCCAGCACCTGCTGCAGGGCTTGGGTTGACCAGGATCCAGCTATTGCTGCAGCACCAGGTCGACCTGGGCCCAGCTATTGCTGCAACATTGGGTCGACCTGGGCCAGCTATTGCTGCAGGATTGGGTTGACCTGGCCCCAGCTCTTGCTGCAGCCCCAGGTTGACCTGGGCCCAGCTATTGCCACAGCATTGGGTTGACCTCAGCCTAGCTATTGCTGCAGCACTGGGTTGACCCAGGTCCAGCACTTGCTGCAGGATAGGTTGCCAGGGGCACAGCTCGTTCTGCACCATTGGGTTGATCCTGGACCCACTGATGGGGCAGGCTTGGGTTCACCAGGGTCTGGCTATTGCTCCAGCACTGCGTTGCCATGCCCAGCTTTTGCTGCAGAAATGGGTTGACCCTGGCCCAGCTCTCCCTGCAGCATTGGGTTGACCAGCGTCCAGCTCTTGCTGCAATGTGGGCTCATGTCGGTCGACAGGCTTGCATCACATCCCACTTTGCCTGCATGTATTTCATGTTCCAAACATTGCCAGAGCCCACACCAGCTCAAGCCAATATTTATTCAGAAACTGCCATATAAAGTAATCAAAATTTTTCAACCTGTACATGACATAAATGTACCACGTAATATAATTTGAATGCACTTATTAAAAACACAGGGAATAGCAAAATTAAAATTTTATTATTTTGACAATGCACAATCTCTTACTTTTACTATCAGTCAGCCATTACAGGAGCTACTTATCCCCAATGACAATCTATGACAAAATCAGAACTTACCCCACTTGGAATATTGTGCTTTTCTATTCAATATTGCTCAATTCTCCATTGGAATCAATATATATAACCTCACCATTACTTAAAATAGACATAAATTTAATGATTATTTTATCCAAATACCTAATTAAATAGTGAAGGGCAGAAGGCAGGTGAGAGGAAGATAGGTGGGTGTGGAGTGGGAGGAAGGTGGGAGTGGGAGAAGGGAGTGGGAGTGGAGTGGGAGTGGGAGAAGAGGGAAGGTGGGAAGGCAGCAGGGAAGGGAGGGAGACAGAGACAGAGACGGAGACGGAGATGGAGAGGGACAGGGAGAGAGGGAGGAGAGTGGACTGTACATACGTTCCCGTTGTCCTCGTCATCTTCATCTACGTCTCCGCCGTCCTCGTCCCCCTCGTTCCCGTCCCTGTCCCCGTCCCCGTCCACGCCGTTCCGGTCCCTGTCGTTCCCGTTCCCGTCATTCCTCTCGTCATCGTCATCGTCGTCGTTGTCGTCGTCATCTGCCGTAGTCCTCGTCGTCCGATGGATGGTCGTCGTCATCTGCGTCGTCCTGTCGTCCCCTAGCTGGCCGTCCCCGTCGTTCCCGTCCCCGTTGTCCCCGTTCCCAACGTCGTCCTCGTTGTCGTCGTCCCCGTCTCCGTCCCCGTCCTCGTCCTCGTCGATCCCTGGATGGTCGTCGACTCCGTCGTCCTGTCGTCTCTTCGCTGGCCATCTCCGTCCCCATCGTCTTCCCCGGCTGGCCGTCTGTGCCCTCGTCGCCTCTGTCCTCGTCGTTGCCTGCCATCCGCCGTTTCGGCCCTTCAGTTGGGCGTTGAGGTGACATGGCGCGGGCATGCGTGTTGCGGTCAATTCCAGGTGCGGCAGTGAGAAAGTCCTTCATAAAAACAATAATATTAGCTAGCATAGTAATAGTAATAAATTTTGAGAAATATACATACCTTCTACTTGATTTTGCTGCTGTTGCTGTTCTCGTGGACGCATCGTGGAGTACGCGAACCCACGCCGGAGGTTGCCGATTGCCCAAACGGGTGCGAGTTGCCTTATATGTAACCAAGATCTTACTTTTCTCAGTGTAATTGCATGGAGCACAACAACTGTGTAGCACATTTAAGACCATGTAGGGATAGAATTAGCCTCTAACTACATCCTCCCCAAATTTTGTATTTTATTATGGCATACATAGAGAGATATCCATGATTCATTGATACCTCCCTGCCAATTTCGGACCCTTCAAATGCTACTTTACCAATATTGCTCTGAAAAATATGAGAATAATTGTGAAACTACTATGTAAAGTATCTATTGTATTGATGATCAGTGCCTGGCACTTGGTGGTCCCAGAATCTGTTGTAGCCAAGAAATGAAAGGTTCAAAGTAAAGCTGAACTTGAAGCTTGAAGTTCGGACTTGGTTGATGGGTCAGCCACAATGCACAATTCTGTGCATTTGCTTGGCTGAAACAAAGGTCCTGGTCCACCAACAATCAGGCACTTATGTGTACCACAATGAGTACTCATTCAAGTACTCCTTAGATTAATTTCAGATTTTTAAGACAAAGTTAGATCATTAAGGGTCCAATTCTGGCAGAGGAATGGAATAAATTGTGAATAGCTCTTGATGCAGGGCCGAATAAAATACAAATTTTGGTGTGAGGGTAGATATACCATATTTACACCTTTTGAGGATCTCACTTCGGGTATGCATGCATTGTTGTGCATGCTAGAAGATTCAAAAGCTTCAGCGACACTTCCATGTTTGGCAACTCGAACCCGTTTGGGAAATCGGCAACTGCCGGTTGGCTTTCCCGCGCGAGTTCAAACATCGACTCGTTTTCAACAAGAACGCGTCAACGACAGGAGACGGGTGCAGAGGAGCACCCGAGGTAATTTCTGATTTTAACTTTTTGGTATTCTTTGCTAATTGTTGACCTTTTGCAGGTACCCCACGCCAAACAGGCGATTCCGAACACCCAACAGCAGAACACAACGCGCCAGCAAACAGAACGGAAGCCGACGAAAACGGCCACCGTGAGGATGCCGCGAGGCCGGGTACGAGGATGCGCCAACGACCAGGACGGACGGCCGAGACAACCACGACGGCAACGACGAGGACAGTCGACGAGGTCACAGACGGCCGGCGAGGGGACGTCGGGGCGGAGAAGGATAGCGACGGGACGACAGGACGACGGAGACGACGACGACCATCCGGGGGACGACGACAACCATCCAGGTGACGACGAGGACGACGACGGGGACGGAGACGCGGATGACGACGACAACGAGGACGATGACGACGAGGACGGGAACGACGGGAACAGGTACGACAGCGACGGGGACGACGGGGACGAGGACGGCGGAGACGCAGACGAGGACGACGGGACGAGGACGACGGGATGAGGACGACGGGACGAGGACGACGGGATGAGGACGACGGGACGAGGACGGCGGAGATGCAGACGAAGACGACGAGGACGACGGAAACGCGAGAGGTATGTACATCCCACCCCTGCTCCCTCTCCCTCTCCCTATCCCAGTCCTCCCCCATCTCCATCTCCCTCTCCCTCTCCCTGCTGCCCTTCCCTCCTGCCTCCACCTTCCCTCTTCTCCCACTCCCACCCCCTTCTCCCACACCCATCCCCTTCTCCCATTCCCACCTTTCTCCACTCCCACTCCCACCTTCTTCCCACTCCCACTCCCACCGTCTTCCCACTCCACACCCACCTATCTTCCTCTCACCTGCCTTCTGCCCTTCACTATTTAATTAGGTATTTGGATAAAATAATCATTAAATTTATGTGTCTATTTTAAGTAATAGTGAGGTTATATATATTGATTCCAATGGAGAATTGAGCAATATTGAATAGAAAAGCACAATATTCCAAGTGGGGTAAGTTCTGATTTTGTCATAGATTGTCATTGGGGATAAGTAGCTCCTGTAATGGCTGACTGATAGTAAAAGTAAGAGATTGTGCATTGTCAAAATAATAAAATTTTAATTTTGCTATTCCCTGTGTTTTTAATAAGTGCATTCAAATTATATTACGTGGTACATTTATGTCATGTACAGGTTGAAAAATTTTGATTACTTTATATGGCAGTTTCTGAATAAATATTGGCTTGAGCTGGTGTGGGCTCTGGCAATGTTTGGAACATGAAATACATGCAGGCAAAGTGGGATGTGATGCAAGCCTGTCGACCGACATGAGCCCACATTGCAGCAAGAGCTGGACGCTGTAGAGGGTCGACGTCCCTCTGAGTCCGTATCATCGATATATCACGAATCCGGACCAACCCGATGCCGCCATTCGACTTGCATTCGAACCCGACGTAACCCGACGTAACCCGACGTGACGTGACCCGACGTGACCGACGTAACCCGACACATGCCGCTTTGTGACGGCCGCTTTTGGGCTAAATCCGGCAGCCTCAAACGCCTCGGAGTTCCAATTCCAGGAGATGGATCTCTTCGGACTCAATCCCCGACTTCGGATTTACCTTATTTATGCATCCCCTCGTCCTTTCGGAGATATGTAGGACTTTTCCAATCTTTTTCATGGATATTCGTTTTCCCCTCCACTTTCCTGTCTTCGTTGCTTTGCAACCCCCCTTTCCACTTCCCCATTCCAGTGTTTCTTTGTAGTTTCTATCGGCCGAAGTAGACATGTCCGAAAGTAGCTACACACTCATGTACTATAAAAACGGTCCCCGACGACCGTACAAAATAAGATACCCTTAGTCCCCGTTTCCCTCATAGTCAGAATCGTTTAAATCCCTTCAAATGCTCGTCCACGTAGTTCCTTAGCCTTTTTATAGTTTACTTCGTTGTCTTCCTCATTGTTCCCGTATATTCATTCATCGTTTCCAACCCGACCCGACCCGACCCGTCGTACCCGACATCGTCGGCATCGTCGGGTTCATTCGTTTTCAGTCCGTTCACCATCGGGTTCATCGTCATTTATCCATTTTCACCCCGTTCATCGCCGGATTCGTCGTTATTAGTCCCGTTTATGCGGCGGCTTTACTTTTATTTCACTTTCACTTCCTTTTACTACTATTCCCGACACTGAATTATCCAGTCACTTCTACGCTGACACCCACAGGTTAGGATCTTTATATTATTTCTTTATATAGTTCCGAAGCCACCAAGAACCCGCATCTACATCTGGAGCCCACCGCGAGGATGATTCAGTGTCATCATTCATTCCATAACCCTACACTTTCCTTTCGTCATCTCGAAATAACCCTTGCTGCAGCACTCTACACATCCGACTCCCGTTACCCGACCTCTTTACATCCGACATCCGATGCCTCGACAATCCAATCGCCAACTGCCACACTATCATTTGGGTTTGATTCTCATAATATTTTCTCTTCTTTAACGACTACGATTGTCTAGTATCACGTACAACTTCGAACCCGCTCTTGCGCGGCCGACCCAACGGCCGTTTACCGCTTTAGGAAACTTGCACAGCCACGATCCAACACTCTCGTTTTCGACTCGAACTTCGTCACATCCACCGTCCACAATCGTTTATAGACCTCCAACACGCTCGGAATCCCAATCCCCACCGATACCCGTCGAAAAACCGCGACCGGAAAGCCCCAAAACATCGACTCGCCCAACGGCACTCACGCGTCACTCACAACTTGGAACAGACGGATCTCCGTGCAACGGGTTTAGCCTGTGTACCCCCAGCCGCTCGCGTCTACGAACTCGCACTTGTCACCGGATACAAGCCCTTACAGACCCCCCCATCGTCTGAGCCCACGAAGTTACCAGCAAAACCACGTCAGCGCCCTTCACGAGTTCATGCGAGCAGCCCCCGCGTTCGAGCCCTCAACACTGAGCTACAGCCCCACGACGCCATTCGCGAGCCTCACAAGCCATCTTCGCCGTTATCGATGCCCCACACCGTGCCACGTCACCCGGCTTCGTGCCCCAGCCAAGTCGACATCTCCGGCCGCTCACGCCTTCGTTGGACACCCCGTCGCCTCGCACCGCTTCCCAGAGTCCCACATCGCCCTTCACGAGCCCTCACGAGCCGTCTCCGCCATTATCGAGTCCCCAACGCGTCGCCACGTCATCCCAGCTCATGCACCCGCCTATTCGACATCCCCGGCCGCTCACGCCCTCGTTGCTACCCCCACGCAGCCTCGTATGGCTTTCCGAGTCCCCACAGCACCCTTCGCGAGCCCACACGAGTCGTCTTCGCCGTTATCGAAGCCCCAACCGCTTACCACGTCATCCCTCCTCGTGCCCTCGCCTACTCGACACCCCGGCCGCTCACGCCGTCGTTGGACCTCCCCGTCGCCTCGTACCGCTTCCTATGGCCCTACGACGCCCCTCGCGAGCTCTCACGAGCCATCCTCGCCGTCATCGACCCCTCACGTGTTGCCACGTCATCATACTCGACATCCCCGGCCGCTCACGTCCTCGTTGGATCATCCGCCGCTTCGTACAACCTCCCACAACCCTACAGCGTCCCTCGCAAGTCCGTACCAGCCGTCCTCGCCGTCATCGACGCCTCACGCGTTGCCACGTCATACTTCCTCGTGCCCCCGTAACTCGACATCCCCGGCCGCTCACGTCCTCGTTGGACCACCCGCTGCTTCCCACTAGTTCCTAGCACCCCACATCACCCTCGCAAACCCCTACAAGCTGTCCCCGTTATATTAGAGCTTCCAACGCCATGCCACGTCACCCAACGGCCTACCACCGCGTTCTCTCATCCAGGACCAACGACCACCGCGTACGACCACTACCACACCCACGTTCACGCCTCCGCACCTCGACATGGCTCCCTACTGTCCCAAACACGTCCGCCCCCGTCCCTCGTGGTCCCACGCAAGCTGCCACGTCACTCCCCGTCGACCCCGACTTCCCAGCCGTCCCCGTCCTCGTCCACTCCCCTTCGACCACCTACGCCCTCGACCAACCCCACGACGTCCTTCAAGTCCCTTCGCGAGCCCAAACAAAGCCCCCGTTGGGTTACGCCCGCGAAACCGTGACCACACGCCGCTCAAACCCGTTCCACGACCCGACGCATCGTTGTCAAATCCCCACGCATATCCGCCACGAAAGTACACGAAACGCCACCCGTATCACCCCCAATCTATCTCCCAGTCCACGTCGTCTCATCCGCCCACGTCATCAGCCTCCGTCCCCCGACATCGACCACCCGTTGCTGCCTCCTCGACCTCTCGCCATCCTCGAACGACCTCCCGAAACCACGATCCACGTCACGCAATCCCACGTTCCCTCTTATCCGCCCACGTCATCCGCCTCCGTCGCCCTACGTCGCCCTATGCCATACCGCCACACCGGACCACACGTTCCCCGCTCCCTCGACCCCACGCAGTCCCACAGTCGCCTCCGTCGCCCCAAAGACGAGTCCCTCTGCCCGTCAAAACGCCTCCGTTGTCGGATCCACCACCAGGAACGTCCCAAAAACGTGTCGACGGCACCCGAAGCACGCCTGAACGCCCGTGACCCGCCGCACCCGTCTGCGATCTAACAGAGCCCAACGTCGTCACTGTACGAACCCGCCGCAGAACCGACACCCATGTCTAGTCCCCACACCCGACCACCCGTTCTCGACCAATCCGCTACATCGGCTTCCGGTTCCGGATCCGCGACTCGCATCACAGCCGACTACGAACCTGGACGTGTTCCCAACGATTCCGCGGCATCCGGTCCCGGTTACGGCTCAATTCGAGCAGCGGTGCTCGATTCGAGCATCAGGTTCCGGTTCCGGTTTCACATCCCGTACCCACCACCTTCGCACCCCCATACCCACCGAACCCGACCCTACAAAAACCCCTCACCGTCCATCGGCATAAGAAATATATACATAAATAGATTAAATAAATAAAAAGAAAGAAAAACGTCAGAGATAAAAGAAAGATAAAAAGAAATACACTCGTTCCTGACACGCCCGACACCCGCATAATACACCCGACGTACTCGACACACCCGCTTATGAATCCGTCGCACCCAGCGAACCCGTTTACGAACCCGCCGCACCCGCTTACGAACCCGCCGCACCCGCTTACGAACCCGATGCACCGCTTCACTCATTCCCCACGCACCCGACTCATCCGCTCACGCACCCGCATTCCACCCATTGACATCGCTCTCCGCTTTCCATGACCCACCATTTCCGCCACCGTTTCGACCCAGACACAACGTTCCCTGTCTCGGCTTCGATTCCCAACCCACCCGACTTTATATTTCAGTTCCATGGGGGAGAATGCTTCCCCACGGGTCCAAGCCGGTGCTGAACCGCCTAGTATGAGGCTGATATCACAGCCGTTGATTATCGCCCCCATATTAGTATTGACATATCGAACCTCCGCCATCGTCTATCGAACCTCCGCCATCGTCTATCGAACCTCCGCCATCGTCCATCGAACCTCCGTTGTCGTCATATCGTATCGAACCTCCACCGTCGTCCATCGAACCTCCGTCATCGTCCATCGAACCTCCGTTGTCGTCATATCGTATTGAACCTCCGCCGTCGTCATATCATGTTCACCGTCGTCATCGTATTTCTATGCCCATGTCACCAAGCCTTTCCACAGCCGATGCCACCGTTTCCGCCACCCGTTGACACAGCCACCGAAGCGGCCGACCCTAACCCGACCCGACTACAACCGTTTTTGTCATCCGCTTTCGCTTTATGTTGTTTCCGCTTATGCCCTACGAGTTTCCGCTCATGCCTTTGTTATTTCTGTCACCCACCCTCAATCCCATTTCACGTTTAGTTTTATCCCGACTTGATTTCTATCGTGTCCCCTCTTTCCGATACCCAACATTTATTTATTTTCTCATCTATTTTGCGTTTCCACTCCCCGTTTGTCCCGTTTTTGTAGCTTTCCATCTCTTCTTTCATTTCCGCTCAGTTCCCTTTTCCCCGGTTCTATGTATTTTGTTTCCCTTTCCTCGACACCGGCTTCACCCATTTTGTTCCCCATTCGCCGCTCTCAGCCTCCGACCATCCATCGAGTTCCGCTAGTCACCATCCGCTCTCCCCCTTTGCATTGTCCACAACCCGCCTCGTCCCGTCGAGCCCAATTCCATGACCAGCACGTCGGCCTCATCTCACACATCCGAGTCCCAAGTCCACGTAGTATCGACCAGGGATGGTCTTTATTTAAAGTACCCTGGAGATGTAGAGGGTCGACGTCCCTCTGAGTCCGTATCATCGATATATCACGAATCCGGACCAACCCGATGCCGCCATTCGACTTGCATTCGAACCCGACGTAACCCGACGTAACCCGACGTGACGTGACCCGACGTGACCGACGTAACCCGACACATGCCGCTTTGTGACGGCCGCTTTTGGGCTAAATCCGGCAGCCTCAAACGCCTCGGAGTTCCAATTCCAGGAGATGGATCTCTTCGGACTCAATCCCCGACTTCGGATTTACCTTATTTATGCATCCCCTCGTCCTTTCGGAGATATGTAGGACTTTTCCAATCTTTTTCATGGATATTCGTTTTCCCCTCCACTTTCCTGTCTTCGTTGCTTTGCAACCCCCCTTTCCACTTCCCCATTCCAGTGTTTCTTTGTAGTTTCTATCGGCCGAAGTAGACATGTCCGAAAGTAGCTACACACTCATGTACTATAAAAACGGTCCCCGACGACCGTACAAAATAAGATACCCTTAGTCCCCGTTTCCCTCATAGTCAGAATCGTTTAAATCCCTTCAAATGCTCGTCCACGTAGTTCCTTAGCCTTTTTATAGTTTACTTCGTTGTCTTCCTCATTGTTCCCGTATATTCATTCATCGTTTCCAACCCGACCCGACCCGACCCGTCGTACCCGACATCGTCGGCATCGTCGGGTTCATTCGTTTTCAGTCCGTTCACCATCGGGTTCATCGTCATTTATCCATTTTCACCCCGTTCATCGCCGGATTCGTCGTTATTAGTCCCGTTTATGCGGCGGCTTTACTTTTATTTCACTTTCACTTCCTTTTACTACTATTCCCGACACTGAATTATCCAGTCACTTCTACGCTGACACCCACAGGTTAGGATCTTTATATTATTTCTTTATATAGTTCCGAAGCCACCAAGAACCCGCATCTACATCTGGAGCCCACCGCGAGGATGATTCAGTGTCATCATTCATTCCATAACCCTACACTTTCCTTTCGTCATCTCGAAATAACCCTTGCTGCAGCACTCTACACATCCGACTCCCGTTACCCGACCTCTTTACATCCGACATCCGATGCCTCGACAATCCAATCGCCAACTGCCACACTATCATTTGGGTTTGATTCTCATAATATTTTCTCTTCTTTAACGACTACGATTGTCTAGTATCACGTACAACTTCGAACCCGCTCTTGCGCGGCCGACCCAACGGCCGTTTACCGCTTTAGGAAACTTGCACAGCCACGATCCAACACTCTCGTTTTCGACTCGAACTTCGTCACATCCACCGTCCACAATCGTTTATAGACCTCCAACACGCTCGGAATCCCAATCCCCACCGATACCCGTCGAAAAACCGCGACCGGAAAGCCCCAAAACATCGACTCGCCCAACGGCACTCACGCGTCACTCACAACTTGGAACAGACGGATCTCCGTGCAACGGGTTTAGCCTGTGTACCCCCAGCCGCTCGCGTCTACGAACTCGCACTTGTCACCGGATACAAGCCCTTACAGACCCCCCCATCGTCTGAGCCCACGAAGTTACCAGCAAAACCACGTCAGCGCCCTTCACGAGTTCATGCGAGCAGCCCCCGCGTTCGAGCCCTCAACACTGAGCTACAGCCCCACGACGCCATTCGCGAGCCTCACAAGCCATCTTCGCCGTTATCGATGCCCCACACCGTGCCACGTCACCCGGCTTCGTGCCCCAGCCAAGTCGACATCTCCGGCCGCTCACGCCTTCGTTGGACACCCCGTCGCCTCGCACCGCTTCCCAGAGTCCCACATCGCCCTTCACGAGCCCTCACGAGCCGTCTCCGCCATTATCGAGTCCCCAACGCGTCGCCACGTCATCCCAGCTCATGCACCCGCCTATTCGACATCCCCGGCCGCTCACGCCCTCGTTGCTACCCCCACGCAGCCTCGTATGGCTTTCCGAGTCCCCACAGCACCCTTCGCGAGCCCACACGAGTCGTCTTCGCCGTTATCGAAGCCCCAACCGCTTACCACGTCATCCCTCCTCGTGCCCTCGCCTACTCGACACCCCGGCCGCTCACGCCGTCGTTGGACCTCCCCGTCGCCTCGTACCGCTTCCTATGGCCCTACGACGCCCCTCGCGAGCTCTCACGAGCCATCCTCGCCGTCATCGACCCCTCACGTGTTGCCACGTCATCATACTCGACATCCCCGGCCGCTCACGTCCTCGTTGGATCATCCGCCGCTTCGTACAACCTCCCACAACCCTACAGCGTCCCTCGCAAGTCCGTACCAGCCGTCCTCGCCGTCATCGACGCCTCACGCGTTGCCACGTCATACTTCCTCGTGCCCCCGTAACTCGACATCCCCGGCCGCTCACGTCCTCGTTGGACCACCCGCTGCTTCCCACTAGTTCCTAGCACCCCACATCACCCTCGCAAACCCCTACAAGCTGTCCCCGTTATATTAGAGCTTCCAACGCCATGCCACGTCACCCAACGGCCTACCACCGCGTTCTCTCATCCAGGACCAACGACCACCGCGTACGACCACTACCACACCCACGTTCACGCCTCCGCACCTCGACATGGCTCCCTACTGTCCCAAACACGTCCGCCCCCGTCCCTCGTGGTCCCACGCAAGCTGCCACGTCACTCCCCGTCGACCCCGACTTCCCAGCCGTCCCCGTCCTCGTCCACTCCCCTTCGACCACCTACGCCCTCGACCAACCCCACGACGTCCTTCAAGTCCCTTCGCGAGCCCAAACAAAGCCCCCGTTGGGTTACGCCCGCGAAACCGTGACCACACGCCGCTCAAACCCGTTCCACGACCCGACGCATCGTTGTCAAATCCCCACGCATATCCGCCACGAAAGTACACGAAACGCCACCCGTATCACCCCCAATCTATCTCCCAGTCCACGTCGTCTCATCCGCCCACGTCATCAGCCTCCGTCCCCCGACATCGACCACCCGTTGCTGCCTCCTCGACCTCTCGCCATCCTCGAACGACCTCCCGAAACCACGATCCACGTCACGCAATCCCACGTTCCCTCTTATCCGCCCACGTCATCCGCCTCCGTCGCCCTACGTCGCCCTATGCCATACCGCCACACCGGACCACACGTTCCCCGCTCCCTCGACCCCACGCAGTCCCACAGTCGCCTCCGTCGCCCCAAAGACGAGTCCCTCTGCCCGTCAAAACGCCTCCGTTGTCGGATCCACCACCAGGAACGTCCCAAAAACGTGTCGACGGCACCCGAAGCACGCCTGAACGCCCGTGACCCGCCGCACCCGTCTGCGATCTAACAGAGCCCAACGTCGTCACTGTACGAACCCGCCGCAGAACCGACACCCATGTCTAGTCCCCACACCCGACCACCCGTTCTCGACCAATCCGCTACATCGGCTTCCGGTTCCGGATCCGCGACTCGCATCACAGCCGACTACGAACCTGGACGTGTTCCCAACGATTCCGCGGCATCCGGTCCCGGTTACGGCTCAATTCGAGCAGCGGTGCTCGATTCGAGCATCAGGTTCCGGTTCCGGTTTCACATCCCGTACCCACCACCTTCGCACCCCCATACCCACCGAACCCGACCCTACAAAAACCCCTCACCGTCCATCGGCATAAGAAATATATACATAAATAGATTAAATAAATAAAAAGAAAGAAAAACGTCAGAGATAAAAGAAAGATAAAAAGAAATACACTCGTTCCTGACACGCCCGACACCCGCATAATACACCCGACGTACTCGACACACCCGCTTATGAATCCGTCGCACCCAGCGAACCCGTTTACGAACCCGCCGCACCCGCTTACGAACCCGCCGCACCCGCTTACGAACCCGATGCACCGCTTCACTCATTCCCCACGCACCCGACTCATCCGCTCACGCACCCGCATTCCACCCATTGACATCGCTCTCCGCTTTCCATGACCCACCATTTCCGCCACCGTTTCGACCCAGACACAACGTTCCCTGTCTCGGCTTCGATTCCCAACCCACCCGACTTTATATTTCAGTTCCATGGGGGAGAATGCTTCCCCACGGGTCCAAGCCGGTGCTGAACCGCCTAGTATGAGGCTGATATCACAGCCGTTGATTATCGCCCCCATATTAGTATTGACATATCGAACCTCCGCCATCGTCTATCGAACCTCCGCCATCGTCTATCGAACCTCCGCCATCGTCCATCGAACCTCCGTTGTCGTCATATCGTATCGAACCTCCACCGTCGTCCATCGAACCTCCGTCATCGTCCATCGAACCTCCGTTGTCGTCATATCGTATTGAACCTCCGCCGTCGTCATATCATGTTCACCGTCGTCATCGTATTTCTATGCCCATGTCACCAAGCCTTTCCACAGCCGATGCCACCGTTTCCGCCACCCGTTGACACAGCCACCGAAGCGGCCGACCCTAACCCGACCCGACTACAACCGTTTTTGTCATCCGCTTTCGCTTTATGTTGTTTCCGCTTATGCCCTACGAGTTTCCGCTCATGCCTTTGTTATTTCTGTCACCCACCCTCAATCCCATTTCACGTTTAGTTTTATCCCGACTTGATTTCTATCGTGTCCCCTCTTTCCGATACCCAACATTTATTTATTTTCTCATCTATTTTGCGTTTCCACTCCCCGTTTGTCCCGTTTTTGTAGCTTTCCATCTCTTCTTTCATTTCCGCTCAGTTCCCTTTTCCCCGGTTCTATGTATTTTGTTTCCCTTTCCTCGACACCGGCTTCACCCATTTTGTTCCCCATTCGCCGCTCTCAGCCTCCGACCATCCATCGAGTTCCGCTAGTCACCATCCGCTCTCCCCCTTTGCATTGTCCACAACCCGCCTCGTCCCGTCGAGCCCAATTCCATGACCAGCACGTCGGCCTCATCTCACACATCCGAGTCCCAAGTCCACGTAGTATCGACCAGGGATGGTCTTTATTTAAAGTACCCTGGAGATGTAGAGGGTCGACGTCCCTCTGAGTCCGTATCATCGATATATCACGAATCCGGACCAACCCGATGCCGCCATTCGACTTGCATTCGAACCCGACGTAACCCGACGTAACCCGACGTGACGTGACCCGACGTGACCGACGTAACCCGACACATGCCGCTTTGTGACGGCCGCTTTTGGGCTAAATCCGGCAGCCTCAAACGCCTCGGAGTTCCAATTCCAGGAGATGGATCTCTTCGGACTCAATCCCCGACTTCGGATTTACCTTATTTATGCATCCCCTCGTCCTTTCGGAGATATGTAGGACTTTTCCAATCTTTTTCATGGATATTCGTTTTCCCCTCCACTTTCCTGTCTTCGTTGCTTTGCAACCCCCCTTTCCACTTCCCCATTCCAGTGTTTCTTTGTAGTTTCTATCGGCCGAAGTAGACATGTCCGAAAGTAGCTACACACTCATGTACTATAAAAACGGTCCCCGACGACCGTACAAAATAAGATACCCTTAGTCCCCGTTTCCCTCATAGTCAGAATCGTTTAAATCCCTTCAAATGCTCGTCCACGTAGTTCCTTAGCCTTTTTATAGTTTACTTCGTTGTCTTCCTCATTGTTCCCGTATATTCATTCATCGTTTCCAACCCGACCCGACCCGACCCGTCGTACCCGACATCGTCGGCATCGTCGGGTTCATTCGTTTTCAGTCCGTTCACCATCGGGTTCATCGTCATTTATCCATTTTCACCCCGTTCATCGCCGGATTCGTCGTTATTAGTCCCGTTTATGCGGCGGCTTTACTTTTATTTCACTTTCACTTCCTTTTACTACTATTCCCGACACTGAATTATCCAGTCACTTCTACGCTGACACCCACAGGTTAGGATCTTTATATTATTTCTTTATATAGTTCCGAAGCCACCAAGAACCCGCATCTACAACGCTGGTCAACCCAATGCTGCAGGGAGAGCTGGGCCAGGGTCAACCCATTTCTGCAGCAAAAGCTGGGCATGGCAACGCAGTGCTGGAGCAATAGCCAGACCCTGGTGAACCCAAGCCTGCCCCATCAGTGGGTCCAGGATCAACCCAATGGTGCAGAACGAGCTGTGCCCCTGGCAACCTATCCTGCAGCAAGTGCTGGACCTGGGTCAACCCAGTGCTGCAGCAATAGCTAGGCTGAGGTCAACCCAATGCTGTGGCAATAGCTGGGCCCAGGTCAACCTGGGGCTGCAGCAAGAGCTGGGGCCAGGTCAACCCAATCCTGCAGCAATAGCTGGCCCAGGTCGACCCAATGTTGCAGCAATAGCTGGGCCCAGGTCGACCTGGTGCTGCAGCAATAGCTGGATCCTGGTCAACCCAAGCCCTGCAGCAGGTGCTGGACCTGGGTCCACCTAATGCTACAGCAATAACTGGCCCTGGGTTGACCCGGTGCTGCAGCAAGAGCTGGGGCCAGGTCAACCCAAGCCCTGCAGCAGGTGCTGGACCTGGGTCAACCCAGTGCTGCAGCAATAGCTGGACCCTGGTCAACCTACCCTGCAGCAAGTGCCGGGCCAGGGTCAACCAAGTGCTGCAGCAATAGCTGGATCCTGGTCAACCCAAGCCCTGCAGCAGGTGCTGGACCTGGGTTGACCCAATGCTGCAACAAGAGCTGGACCTGGGTTGACCCAATGCTGCAGCAAGAGCTGGGCCCAGGTCGACCCAGTGCTGCGGAAAGAGCTGGGACCAGGTCAACCCAATGCTGCAGCAATAGCTGGCCCTGGGTTGACCCGGTTCTGCAGCCAGAGCTGGGGCCAGGTCAACCCAATGCTGCAGCAATATCTGGCCCAGGTCAACCCAATGCGGCAGCAATAGCTGGGCCCAGGTCGACCTGGTGGTGCAGCAACAGCTGGATCCTGGTCAACCCAAGCCCTGCAGGTGCTGGACCCGGGTCAGCCCAATGCTGCAGCAATACCTGGGCCCAGGTCGACCTGGTGCTGCAGCAATAGCTGATCCTGGTCAACCCAAGCCCTGCAGCAGGTGCTGGACCCGGGTCAACCCAGTGCTGCAACAATAGCTGGGCCCAGGTCAACCCAATGCTGCAGCAATAGCTGGGCCCAGGTTGACCCTGTGCTGCAGCAAGAGCTGGGACCAGGTCAACCCCATGCTGCAGCAATAACTGGCCCTTGGTTGACCCGGTGCTGCAGCAAGAGCTGGGGCCAGGTCAACCCCATGCTGCAGCAATAACTGGCCCTTGGTTGACCCGGTGCTGCAGCAAGAGCTGGGGCCAGGTCAACCCAGTGCTGCAGCAATCGCTGGACCCCAGTCACCCCACCCTCCAGCAAGTGCTGGGCCCTAGTCAACCCAGTTCTGCAGCAACAGCTGCATCTAGGTCAACCACAGCCTGCAGCAAGAGCTGGACTGGGGTCAACCCAGTGCTGCAACAATAACTGCAGCCAGGTCAACCCACATGGCTTGAACAGCTGGGCCTGGGTCAACCCAACCATCCTGGAATAGCTGCCCTGGGTTAACCGACTCCATGGCAGAGCTGACACCAGGTTGACCCAACCAGCCAGCCTTGACCAGCAAGAGCTGTACCTGGGTCAACCTACCACACCACATTTCCCCAGCAAGTGCTGTCTTTTGGGTTAACCTACCCCCCCAGCAAGCAACTGCGCTATGTGTACCTACCTTTTGCAACTATATCTGCGATTGGGTTAACCAAAACGACTGGGTCTACTGCATGCGATGACCCACTTCCCGTGGGTGTCGACGACTCTGGCGGGTTTGACGGCTCCGATGACGAACTCGACGCCACCAATCTTTTCAGAACGTTTGTCATCATGCGTGACTGAGTATCCGCTGGTGAGGATGTGGTCGAGATCGACGGCACGTCCGGCGAGAAGGTTGGTCCATTCAGAGTCCGGAAACTGGGGGCACCGCGCTGAATTGAGCAAGGAGGATTTGGCAAGCTTGGGGTCTCGTGAAATGTTTTCGAGTGTCGACAACGTTTGTTGGAGCGAGACAGAAAGGCGAGACGGCTCCAGCTCTTCTTGGATGACCCACGGCAAAGATTTGAGGTTGAGCTTAGGCTTAGACGATGGCTCGAGCTCTGCTTCGTCACTGGGGCTTCGAGGACGCTTAGGGGCTTTATGAACGGCAGTTTCTTTGTCTGGGGCCGGCGAAGTAACGGGCGACGGCTCCCGCGACTGTATGGTAGAGTCGTCGGGTCCTGCTGGTCCATGTTCTGCGGAGGAGCTGTCCAAAACAGTCCCTCGGTTCCTGGCATCATCGCGCCGATGGTCGATGTTGTCGAGGATGCGGAGATAGACGGCAAACGTGGACTCGAGGACGTGGTCGCCGAGTCCGAGACCGGTGAGCACATCCTGTATTTCGAGGGTGGCTGAGGCTTTAGAGATGTCTCCAAGCCGGAAACGGTCCGTAATGCGAACACACTCTTTGACCGTTTCCACGTCGACGGCGCCAATTGGCGTGGGTGTAGAAGGTGAGGGTTCATTTTGTGAATTAGACATGCAAAATGGGCAGATGGGAGGAACAATGTTTATTGCAGAAATAAGGCAGAGAATAATGGCTCGGAGACGAGACAAGGGGCTTAGGGTGCCCTTGATGTGTTTCCGAGGTATATGACGATGCGCAAGGCAGAAGAATGCACCGGGGGCGATGTAAGGTTGACGTCAGCTGGTGACGACAAGCGATGTGTCAGCTGGTGACGACAGGCGGTGCGTCAGCTGGTGACGGCTCAGATATTATAGGCTGCGTCAGCTGGTGACAGCAGCGGGGGAACACGCTGGGTGTTGTGGTGAGCGTGAAGGGCACGGCCGTGTGATTAGCCAAATGTAAACAAGTTTAAAAGGTGATTAACTGATGGTTCTATATATGGCCATAATATCTACCTAATTCGGCTTCAGGGTACCTGACAAGGACTTTTACCAGGAACCGCGTAGGCGAGCTTGAGGTCCCCTGTTAAACAGTTAAACAGGTTAAACAGTTGTTACAAATCCCACTTTCAATTTAGCCAACTGGGACGATGTTGGATACCGAATAGAAGCTGCAGTAAGCGTAGAAAGTAGCGATCAGAATCTGGCCAGTGCCTATTATATAGTAAGAGTTGGAAATGGAAAAAGTTGTGTTGGCCGGTTGACGGAAGATGTGAGATGTAGAGGTTGCGAGCCTGTCCTGCAGTTATTGGCAAGTCATTGAGGAGGGGTCTCGCGCTTGGCAACGAGCTGCTAGTGCTCTCCCCTCTACTAGTCTACTATCCGAATGCTTGAACGTTGAACGTTAAACACTCTGCATCATTATAGTTGTGTCCCAAACTGTATGCGCCCCTGTTCTCGACGCTAACTCCTCATGCCTCAGCCTCACGGCAATCTGGGCCCATCGCATCTCACCAGTTCTCACACAAAAATTGATGCTGATATTTCCCGTCACAAAGAATCCTACGTCGAGTCTCCCTCCCTGGGTACACGAAGCTCAAGTTCTGCCCAAGAAAGTCGGTCGATGTCCGCAAGGCCACTCGCTTCAGCCTCCTTCAAGTACTGCATGACCTGAATGAATCGTTCCCAGGCCACTACGGTGAGGAGTGTGGAATGGAGGTGTTCGTTGAGGGACGTCTTGAACGACTGTACCAGGTCTGGGTAGGACAGAACCTTGAGAGTCCGGGGAAAGTCGATCAGAAAGTTGAAAGCGCAAGACACCGTCCGCATGTCCTGTGCACTCTATGGAAAGGCGATAATCCTTCTGAAATTTACGGTCGGATTGACAGAGTGCACTTACTCGTATAACAATACGTTCGATTCCGTATTCTCTTGCTGCCTCATCAAAAACGTCTGAACTCATGTCGTGGTTCGATGGAGGCATGACGATAATAAACCCGCGAATTGTCGAGGCCTCCATATGAGAAATAAATGGATGGGTTTGAGATTCAAACGGTGATCATGCTGATGCACGTACCTGTTTTCTTGGGACAAGATCACACAAGACGGCGGGCTCTGCACCGTCGCCGTGGTCTTGTATCATACCCAGAACAGGCTGGATGAAGTTGGTGGTGTACCCATGCACAAGCAGACGGACTTGGGCAGCGGAGACCCAAGAAACGCTGTGGGAGTGTGAGGAGAAAAAGGTGAGAGGGACTCTGGACAACGACGAACGGGTTCAGTATCGCGGCAGAGGCTCGCAGAAGTCGCAGCATGTGCCGAGTTAGATGTTGTTGTTCTTTGTGCCAGGGGCAATGTTCACACGACGGGCAAGGTGTGGGATCGATCTCTGTGCATGGCGTCTACCGGCGTCTTCACTGGTGTTTCGTGCGAACGATCGTGAGATATTTCGGAGCTTGAAAATATACTCAGCGACGTGAAACACCCAAATATGGCAATGCATGTTCAGCTCTTGACACGACCTATATTTATCGGATTATTCATGCCACCAGGGGCCAGGGCAACATTTGACGTCTCTCCTTACGGATAAAAAGCGCAGTTCCGACGACAATGTCGCCCCCTCACTCATCACTAGGCCATCATCAATACTGTGAGCCAGAAACCTCTGCCGGAATTTTATATATATCAATTGATAACTTTCTTCCTTTGATAGCAAGTACAACGATTTCGAATGCAGGTCTTC
This sequence comes from Hygrocybe punicea, assembly GCA_963556145.1. Lineage (NCBI taxonomy): Eukaryota > Fungi > Basidiomycota > Agaricomycetes > Agaricales > Hygrophoraceae > Hygrocybe > Hygrocybe punicea. The sequence continues at coordinate 1,690,089 of OY744464.1, forward strand.
AAGCAAGAGCCACTCCGCATTCTTACTTTGGACGGAGGAGGATATCGTGGTATTGCTTCCCTCGTCGCTCTCCGATCCCTCCTTTGGACTATGGATCCGACTATATCAGAAGGCGATCACAGGCCAGGCGACTATTTTGACCTCATTGGCGGCACCTCAGCCGGAGGCCTCATCGCTCTCATGCTCGGCCGGCTTGGAATGACCGTTCAGGAGGCCATCGATAAATACAAGTCCTTTGCTCCAGTAATATTCGGGAAATCGGGCGGTTTCCGGGACTTTCTTCTCAGAGGTGCCAAATATAATACGGAAGCTTTACACAAGGCTCTTGCCGAATGGCTGAAAGACGAGCCTTTACTAGACAACGAGCCGTTCAAACCAGGTCATACCCCCGTGCGCTGATCCCAACACATCTCTCTCTCTCTCTTTCGCTAATGAAATCAACGCTGTAGTGCTTTGTCACAACCGTGCCCTCGAGAATGCGCTCCCATGCTACCCCCACCTTGCTGAGGTCTTATGCGAAGCCCATCAACGCTTACGACAATTCGGGTCGTCACAAGTGGTTGATCCGAGAGGCCGCTCTGGCGACATCCGCCGCTTCAACCTTCTTTGAGCCGATGGCTGTCACCAACGGTGCAGATGCCTACTATTTCAAAGACGCAGGTGCCAGCGGCTTCAACAACCCAACGATGGTGGCGGTCAATGAAGCACATCTGAACGATAGGTTCAGGAAGCGTGCCCACTTTTGTGTTGTGGTCAGTCTTGGAACCGGCCTTGAGGGCCTAGCGAAGAAATCCCATCATGCACGGAAGAAGCGGCGATGGTTCCCATCTCTGTCTAGAAGAATACGAGAAATCAAGGACAGAATTGACGAAACCATTGACGACCTTGTCAGCGCCGCAACGAATACCGAGAACGTGCACCACGACGCCAGTTTCCATTTGGGCCTTGAGTGAGTTTTTTTGTATTTATTGGTTCCCTCAATTCCCACTAATGTGCCAAAAAAAAAAAAGGTCTGGCTATTACCGCTTCGATCCGAATAACGGCTTGGGCACGTTTGGAATCGAGGATATCTTCAGGGGTGCCGACCTCGAACAACTGACGGTGGTGTACCTGAGCACCCCCGAAATGAAACGGCACATCAACGCATGTGCGAGTAAACTGAAGAAGGCGAGATCCATAACCCTTGAATGCTCGACTCTTTGTCTAAGCCAAATTGTTTTGTTTGTTTGTTTTTATAGGAAAAGATAGAGGTGCCGTGGACGATGATCCAGCATGCCAGCCTTTTTGGCGGTGGCTACACCAACAACTTCATTAAACCGATAGTGAACATGGTAGGGGAGCTTCGTGAGGCGAGGTATCCGGCTACATTGTGTGATCCTGTCCCTCGAGAAAAAGTAAGACCAGAGCAGCCCCCCATCCATCCCTTTGAACTTACACATGTGGACTAAATGTTTGAAGGTTCCACCGATTCTTGGGATTGTCGTGGTGATGCCCAAGGCAGGTGACGTCCGGGGGTATGATCCCAACTCGGATGACGTCCGGGAAGTGCTCAGAGAGCACGGGGTTGAACATCTCGTTTTATACGTGAGTACTAAGTGCCGTTTTCAAGTGTTCTAGTAGTATCTCATCTCAATCTCAATCTCATCTCAATCTCATGGTTTTTTGACCCGTTGAAACTTTGAACAGGGTCGAAGGGACATGCGAACCGTGTATTACGCCTATAGTTTCATCATCGATTTCCCCAGAACCCTCAACGTCCTCTCACACCCGGAGGATCCCGCAGCGTCAGGCGAGACGGAGACGTTCGAGTCCACGCTTATCGATAATTCTCGTTCGACCGTCCTCGTTTCCATCGTGGCATGGGAACCGTTCATCGAGGTTATGAAGTATCTGAAGTTGAAGGGCAACGAGGAAGCGGCGGCTACTACTAGAGGACTGAATTGGCAGGAGTTGCAGAGTCTCGTCAGGAAGGGCTTTTGATATTGTTGTTGAAGAAAAGGAAAAAAACAGGTTTTTTTGCGTTGACTCGGATAATATCTCCACTTGATCTTTTGCGCTCAGTGCTTACCCCCACTCCGTACTAGTACCCCCGGTTCGAGTATTCTACTATTCTACTAATACACAGCTCGTGCCGGTATCGCAAACCAGAAAAAAAGGTTTTTGCGTTGACTCGGATAATATCTCCACTTGATCTTTTGCGCTCCGTGCTTAACCCCCCCCCCCACTCCCCCGTCCTCCCCGATTCGAGTAGTCTACTAATACACCGCAGCTCGTCGTATCCCAAACCAGCCATGTGACCTAAGGAGCCAGATTGTCTGCTGGCCATGTGTCAACACAGCTGGCCATTCACTTCAACACTTGTTTCGGATATTTTGAATCATTACATATGGCCATGGTATGTACCAAAGTACCGTCATCACCTAGCAAAGATAAAACGGATGGGAAACATGACCTCGGATAGAAAATGAAAAGTTTCGTCAAATTCAAATTCAAATTCAAAATTCAAAAATTCAAAAATTCAAAAATTCAAAATTCAAAACAGGTATTAGGCAACGAACACGGAAACGCAAGCAGTGACAAGAAGTGCGAACAGAATGGGGAGACCGTTGATCGTAGAAGCAGCATTAGTAGAACTCGTGGTAGCAGCTGTATTTGTAGAACTGGATGTATCACTTGAGGCCGTAGAACTGGAGGCAGGACTCGAGGGCGCGGTAGTTGTAGGAGTCACGGTAGCGACAGCGCTTGTAGTAGAACTCGAAGCATTTCGTAGCACTTTGTCAGCGAAACCTACAGTGAAGGTTGGCCCCGTCGAATTGAAAGTCACGCCAAAAAGACTGTTTGAAGTTACGAGATATATATATATATAACATGCATTATTAGTTAGTTCTGGGGGGAAAAAAAACCCCAAAGGTTTATTTGCAACGAGAATATGAACAAGACGTACGTGTAGACATTGCGCATAAAAGGATTGCCGACCCTGTAGACATTGGTTGTGGCAACCTCAACTGCGCCAAAGCAGGTGTCGCCTTCCTTGACGATGGCATCACGTTTGTCGACGGTAAAATTCTTGCCACCAAACGCCAGCACGAGTTGAATCGTCGCGTTGCATGGGACAATGTAACGACCGGAATTGTTGGGCGAGATGACTGCTTGTTCAATGTCGGAATATAGAAGCGCCACACCGCTAGCAGGAATGCTAATGGTTGGATCTGTTATCGAGTTATGGTAGAAATATACTCTAGCAAGAAGGAAAAGAAAAAAAAACTCACAATACGGATCGATGCTAGCGATACCACCGGATATGATAGACTGCATGGCGCTTTGATTACCGCCGTAAACAGTATCTATGGGAATGGACCATGATGGCCGTTGCGTGGCCGTTGAAGGAACAAGCATAGTCGTTACGTTGCCGGTGAAGCTATCAAAATGAAATTTAATTTGACTCGAACGAATGAAAAAAAAAAAGAATTGGTTTGTTACGCGGATGAATCGTTGCCACCCATCGTGAAAACTCCTCCATCTCCTCCATCACTCATCCTGTTCAATTCGATACCACACTGTGCTGATGTGATATTCGGCCTGGACAACTTAGTCAGATCGTGATGTTGTGTCCAGGTAATAGTTAATGGAAAGGGGGGGGGGGATATTCTTACGGAAGGAAAACACCCAAAAGGGTACCGTTTGCAGGAACCTCTGGCGAAGGATCCACGCCATAGCCCAAGACACCTTGGGTACCTGCAGGATAAACGTCTCCCTTGACTGAGGGTGGAGTGATGGCAACTTTGAACGATGGAAGTATTGACTCCTCAGCTAGTTCGTATATACTCTGACTTGACTTACTAGACGCATTGTAGCCAAACTCTAAAATTCGGCATAATTCTCCACCAAAAGTAGCTTTAATGGGCGAGCCGCTGAAGCCGGAAAAATTGGTAGAGATCTTGCCCGGTTTGAAACTCGTGGAGGCAGTGGAATTGTAACTTTTAATACCCGAGATTATATTCAATATAAGGGCAGAAGAGGGGTAAGCGGACATACAATCCGGTTTGCCCAACGGAGGGTGCGCTTGCGACGACCATGTAGTTTTGGCTAAGCGAGACAGCCATTTGTATGTCCTGGAATGGCGTGCCCATGCGTACCGTGGCCTTTCATAGGGAAATTTTAGAACGTGTACGTGTATGCAGCAAGCGATTATTATTGAAATAACATACGGAGTAGCTCTGATCTTGATTGTTCGTTAAAGGGATTCTGAGAGTCTCCCCCGGTCCAGAACGCTTCTCCCAGCTGAACGACCTCCAATTCCCGTTCACATCTCGAACTTGGAAGAGTGCGCTTGAGACGGAAGCCTGACATATTAGTAGCAGCAACACAGCAGAGAGCTTCGTAAAAATCATGGTGCTTCAAGGGACTCGGAGTATAGGCGTTTGGGTGTGGGCAGCCAGGGGGACCGGACTGATCCTTTGCTCCCTTATAACGAGGGCGTTTATTACGGGATGGGCGCTTTCTCTTATTAGCCAGGGAGTGAGAAAACGAGGTAGGAATTAATACATACTGAGTATGCCCTGCCCAGCAGGGCTTGGCGGGGACCTGTTAAGTCCGAGTCAGGGTTTGACGTGGTGCTTGGAAGCTTGGACACTCATAATTTTGGTCAAGCATTGAGTCGCGGCGATAATGGAACAATTCAAGCTGTACGTGAACCCACTGGCCCGGCGTTAGACTAGGCTGAATGACAACGACGTAAGCCTAACTTTTGCTCATGAGCCTGAGGTTTGCTCATCCTATGTTCCACTCAAATCATTCAGCTCTGCACCAACGCCTTTTGTAATAAAAGTTCACGGTCAGCCTGGTGATCTTGATTTTGTTGACTTGGGGTTTTTTGACACTGTGCGACAGACATCATATGCCATGGACTTCCCCTTGATCATAGAGTGGAGTCACGGTGGCTAAAGATACCTGGCAGATACTCTGTAACGCTGGTGCTAGACGGAGTCAGGAAGGAGACGGAAGCCTACGCTCAAGGATATATTGTTTCGTGGACCAAGAGCTTCTACTTGTGAGCTCACGCATAGTCTGTCAACTCGCCACCGCATCTGATGGTTAGATAAGTGATGCGTACATGGCGTCTGTCTTGGACATTCAGATCTACGCTCGACACATGTTCGGTGGTGAAATCCTTATTGGTTCGGCTATAGGAACTATTGAATTGCTTCTTGAAGAGGGAGCTACACATCACAGGGTGCGCAGTAGCATACCATGTCACACAGTATCTTGAAAGTACTTGACAAGTATACTAAATATCATTACCATAACATTCAACATGGTATTGTAACAGTATTCAGACATAAACTACAATACTTGTGCTCAAATTCATCTGAAGGTATGAAGGCAAATGAGACTTATACCCTTTCAATAACATCAAGCCTTTTGTTTCACTACTTTTACTGTATCTACAGCAAAGTACTGTATAGTTCAGATAGAATACCTGCAGCCTAAGATGAATAAAAGTATTAAACTAGTAAGGAAGTTGTGCCACTTTCACTACTAGGATACCTTTTGAATCCTTTCAAGATACAGTGTGAAATAGTATAGTACTGTTGCCATATTGTAGATTTAAGATACTGTGTCAATACTTTTAAGATACTGTTTCAGTACTTTTATTATAATAAAAGTATCTTAAAAGTATTGACACAGTATCTTAAATCCACAATATGGCAATAGTACTATACTATTTCACACTGTATCTTGAAAGGATTCAAAAGGTATCCTAGTAGTGAAAGTGGCACAACTTCCTTACTAGTTTAATACTTTTATTCATCTTAGGCTGCAAGTATTCTATCCGAACTATACGGTACTTTGCTGTAGATACAGTAAAAGTAGTGAAACAAAAGGCTTGATGTTATTGAAAAGGTATAAGTCTCATTTGCCTTCATACCTTCAGATGAATTTGAGCACAAGTATTGTAGTTTATGTCTGAATACTGTTACAATACCATGTTGAATGTTATGGTAATGATATTTAGTATACTTGTCAAGTACTTTCAAGATACTGTGTGACATGGTATGCTACTGTGCACCCTGTGCATTGTTCGTTTTTGTCTCAACTCATCCGCGCGCGCCTTTGTCCGTTCATGTTCTTCAACCATCAGCGATTGATCGCGAGCTCCTCGCTGGGGATTTGGGCAGAACTGAAACTACCGTAGAGTTTTCCGTCACTCTCACCGACAAAGCCACACCGCCCACACGTGCATCTGGATTGGAGATGACCAAAAGCCGCCGCTGCTGTTGAGCGCTGAGCAGTAGCGCCATCATTGCTTGGGAACATCGAACTTTATCGAAGGCACAATCACATTTTCGACTCCGAACTGGGTTAGATACGACGGAAGTCTGTGTGAATACAAGGTCCGCAGGCACGAACTTATTCATACATGTACAACGTAACTTACATACACCCGTGTTGAATCATATTCGGCAAACGGTCGCAACGGTCTTCGGTTAACTTGGAAGCAAACACCATTCAAGGTTGGACAAGTCGTTCGGTATCCTCCTGATCCCCTTCTTCACCAATCTTTCCCCAGTAATGGCTACCCTCTCGAGGGAGATTGGGTAGCGGTTCGCCGTGAAGCTTCTGGTTGCAGTACATTGTTGCACAAGCTCCACCCCCTATATCAATATAGTCCATATTGATCCAGTTAGGCACTTGCGTCCTGAAGGCATCGATATGTTCTTTGAGAAACGCTGCTTCGTTGGCTCCCCGAAAACGGATCCAGTCCAGGGGCGCGTACAATACATTGAAATTCCCGGGCAAGGTGGGGAAGTGGTTCATCGCAAGGGTCCCTAGTGTGCCGATGGGCTGCGATTCACTTCGTTTGTCTGTCCATGTGGATGGGTCAATGCTGGGATTACCGTAAACATTCTCAGTCATGTAGGCCCATTGATAAGGGAAAGGCCGGTATGTCGTGGGCGACTTCGGTTTGTTAGACGTAAAGACAACGAGCCTCTGACCCATGGCCTTCATCTGGGCTAGGGTGGGCCAGGGCTGCGAAGATGGCCAGTAAATCTGAGACCAAAGACCAGCTTCCTGAAAGATGCTAGGGAGCCTTGACCTATGGTCCTCGTCGAGTCTGTCCTCGATGATGATCGTGATAACGACATCCTTTTGACGGATTAGGAATTGTGCAATAGTTTTCAGCCCGTCGAGGAGAGTAAGCCTTACTGCGTAGGGATTGTTGGCGATAACTCCCTTCCAATTCCCGTCATCCCACTCATGGAGCATATAGACATCGTTGTCGTAGACCCACAGATCAATAAGAAGGGTCGAGGCACCGTGCGAGAGTTGCTCTCCGATGGTGAACGATTGATTGGCCAGCCAATAGCCCTGGCCGACATTTGCAAAAGCATTGTGTGTTGCTAGATAGCAGTTTTGGTTGTACGGTTTATTGACGTCGGCACCCAAGAGGTAATCAATGCGACCGGAGGATTTCATGCCATCGTTACAGGCACCGCTCAGGAGGCCCAGATAGAAATCGTTTTCGCTGACGGAGAAAGTGAGGATCTGACCGTTCGCGTCATCTCTAGTGAGATAACAGCGTTTGGATGCCGTCGAATTAGAGTAGCGTGTGCCGTCAAGCAACGTGACGGTAATGTTCCAATAGTCCCACCTTTGGCAAGAGTATTAATAGGATCCATGGCAGAAAATGAATCAGTGCACACATACCCAGTTCCGGAACCGACATTAAACTCCACCATATGCACCTCCCTGGATAATCCTCCCACAGGAATATAGCTGAAGTTATATTCATAGACAGTATCGGAGCTAAACTGATGCCACAGATCGACCCTGCTGACGTCCTTCGCAAATTTGTTCTGAATTCTCACGAATGCGACGGTGTCGTATCTCAGCGGTGTGACCCAGTCATCGGTGCAAGATCCGCTACATATATCCATGGTGAAACGTATCGAGTCGACCGTGAAAGTATGTGTTTTTCCGGCATCGGATGCCTTTAACATGCATGCTTTGGACGTGGTTGCATTTGTGAACGGCACACCAACGTTCTGTGGCACATTTCCCGGTGGTAGATTTTTCAGTTTTACTGTAATGCACCAATGGTCTGTCTCGACGCCGCCAGTGTTATAATAGACGACCCATGCATCCGATGTTTGGCGGCTTGCAAGATGGGGGAATTTGTAGGATTTGGGAGGATCATCGCTGAATGTGTGCTGGAGGCGAACAGATGCATCGATCGGGAAATGGTTGTAGATCTGTTAAGGAATTGTGTCAATGGACCGTTCAGCCTGAAGTGATCAACGCCGGAAAGGCTTACGTTGATGAACGCGAATGCATTGTAGGCAATATTGCTATAAGTGAAGTCAGTGGTGCAGCCGCCCTAGAGGGTTGGGACATCATTAGTGCTAGGGTTATACCTTGTTCAAGGATAACGCACACTTCGAAGATTAATTGAGAAGGTAAATCCATTAATTGCAAAGATCGAAGGGCCTCGACTGGATTCATCCTCTGCACAGGGTGCACAGTAGCATGCCATGTCACACAGTATCTTGAAAGTACTTGACAAGTATACTAAATATCATTACCATAACATTCAACATGGTATTGTAACAGTATTCAGACATAAACTACAATACTTGTGCTCAAATTCATCTGAAGGTATGAAGGCAAATGAGACTTATACCTTTTCAATAACATCAAGCCTTTTGTTTCACTACTTTTACTTTATTTACAGCAAAGTACTATATAGTTTGGATAGAATACTTGCAGCCTAAGATGAATCAAAGTATTAAACCAGTAAGGAAGTTGGGCCACTTTTACTATTAGGATACCTTTTGAATCCTATCAAGATACAGTGTGAAATAGTATAGTACTGTTGCCATATTGTGGATTTAAGATACTGTGTCAATACTTTTAAGATACTGTTTCAGTACTTTTATTATAATAAAAGTATCTTAAAAGTATTGACACAGTATCTTAAATCCACAATATGGCAATGGTACTATACTATTTCACACTGTATCTTGATAGGATTCAAAAGGTATCCTAATAGTAAAAGTGGCCCAACTTCCTTACTGGTTTAATACTTTGATTCATCTTAGGCTGCAAGTATTCTATCCAAACTATATAGTACTTTGCTGTAAATAAAGTAAAAGTAGTGAAACAAAAGGCTTGATGTTATTGAAAAGGTATAAGTCTCATTTGCCTTCATACCTTCAGATGAATTTGAGCACAAGTATTGTAGTTTATGTCTGAATACTGTTACAATACCATGTTGAATGTTATGGTAATGATATTTAGTATACTTGTCAAGTACTTTCAAGATACTGTGTGACATGGTATGCTACTGTGCACCCTGTGCTGATTCTAGATTACACTGTTTATCTCGAAGCATAAAAATTGCGCCATCTTGAAATGTGATGCTCAGTGACCAGTAGTCGTTACTGGTGCCCGGACCTAGAGTGATTGTAGGTCAGCTCGTATGCATGCGGGCTGATCGGATCAACAAACCAGTCTCGTAATGGGCAATAAGACTAGGGCTTGTAGTTGTTTGGGACGGAATATCAAGCCATTCATGGGATTCTCGAGTCTCACCGTCGTACTGATGAGTGAGCAGGATTGAGGCCAACGTAACTGGTAGATGATTCTCGATCCCAATATTTGCTTGGCGGCTCGTGGAGCGAACATTTGGACGGCTTCCCTCGGTATTCACCAGCGAGGAAGGCGAAGGTGAGTTTGGTTCCAAGGGAGCAACTTTGAAGATAATCAGCAAGCTGGTCACTGAGATTTGAGACGGTTGTTACCTGTCAGGTTCTCGACTTCGTAGATCGCAGGCGTCGGTAAATCCTTGGGTTCAGTATGGTGAAAATCTGGCTTTGGTGCAGACTCGGAGACATCAGAAATGGGCTCGCGGCCTGGCAGATTCTTTCCACAGGTCTTGCACATTGATCTTGCGAGAGAGCTGGTGAATGTGAAGGCTCGCTACTGATAGTGACTAAGCCTGTCGTAGGAGAGATAGGCGAGCGTGCGAAGAGTGCACACTTTGCCATAATATGAAGTTCGACAGAAGGGCTGGAACAGCTGTGTTTGAAATTTGTCTGGAGTCTGGATCAATGCTCTATATCCAACATAAGTTACATATAATACAATAGAGACCTCGTACTTTAATGCCTGAAATGTTGACCAAGTGAAGCCAGGGATATGAAAAGGTGTGCATCTTGAGACTTGAGTCAGCAAGCACCATATCGTCCATAAGTTTCTCGGTGGCATCATCGACTCCGAGGTTATCAGGTACGGTTTCCAGATTCTCAGAGAGAATGATCGGGTCGCCAAGTGTTGTCTTGACCAGTTGTTGGTTGTGGGCGGCTGCGGGTCCATGGGTTGCTCGGCGCAGATTCTGCACCCATAACCCGATCCTGAGTGTAAGCATCGGGAGCCATAGTTACATTTTCCAGTTTACGTCGAGAAACGCTGGGTTCCCCCGCAGTTGGATTAATCTCAGAGTTTGGCCTTTTGAGAGCACCAGCAGATGGCAGATACACCATACGGAGGTCGTGCAACAATCGCAACAGTCTTGAAGCCGGCGCGGCGGCGACCTTCAGGAAGCTCCGCTTAAAATTTTCTGATATAAGGTCCATTACATATTTCCCTCACAATCTGGCTAATCGCCCACATATGGCTGTTTACTCCCCTCATCCATCCACCGCTGTCGAGCACCTCAAATTATATTCGAGCCCAGATGGTCTCTCAGTCACAGACGTTATGGACTCGCACGTTCATGGGGGACTTACCTATAACGATTTCCTCCTCCTTCCAGGGAAAATTGACTTTCCTGCTTCAGACATCATAACGGAGAGCCGGATCACCCGGAATATCGTGCTCAAGACACCTTTTCTTAGCAGCCCTATGGATACTGTTACTGAGAGTGAGATGGCGATTGCAATGGCTGTAAGGATATCTGTCATTCTTGTGTCCAAGTACTTAGCGTCTTTTCGATCAGCTTCTTGGCGGTATCGGTGTGATTCATCATAATCAACCGCCCGAGGCACAGGCCGTCATGATTCGGGCTGTCAAACGGCATGAAAATGGCTTCATCACGGAGCCAGTGGTGCTTTCTCCCACTCATTTGGTGGGGGATGTCCTAGAGATTAAAGCAAGACTTGGTTTCTGCGGTATTCCTATTACTGGTGAGTCCCTTCTCTTTCCTCTCATCATTGCAATGAAAATATCTATCGCTACCTTAAGCCAACATTTCCAGAAATCCAGTGTCTCCACTGAATCCATTTACTGATTCGATTCTTATTTGAACATCTTATTAATTACCGCTTATTTATCAGATACTGGCAAACTTGGTAGCAAACTGGTGGGCATCGTGACTTCGCGAGACGTCCAATTTCGTTCTCCCTCGACGCGACTTTCTGCCGTAATGACCACTTCCCTCGTCACGGCATCCCAAGGAGTGACCCTTTCCGAGGCAAATGACATTCTCCGAGATTCCAAGAAAGGGAAACTTCCGATTATTGACAATCAAGGCTGCCTTACCTCGCTCCTGGCACGATCTGATCTCCTCAAGAACCAGACGTATCCACTGGCGTCCAAAAACCCGCAGAGCAAGCAGCTATACGCAGCGGCTGCTATCGGGACGCGTCCTTCAGATCGAGACCGGCTTACATTACTTGTGGACGCAGGGCTTGACATCGTCGTGCTCGACTCCTCGCAAGGCAACTCAGTCTTCCAAATCGACATGCTAAAATGGATCAAATCTACGTATCCGAAACTCGAGGTCATTGCGGGCAATGTTGTCACCCGCGAGCAGGCAGCGCCCCTGATCGCCGCTGGTGCCGACGCTCTTCGTGTGGGTATGGGCTCTGGGTCTATTTGCATCACCCAGGAGGTTATGGCGGTTGGGCGGCCGCAGGCGACTGCCGTTTATGCTGTGGCGGAGTTCGCAAATAAGTTTGGGGTGCCAGTCATCGCTGATGGAGGTATTGGGAATGTTGGGCATATTGTGAAGGCGTTGGCTCTGGGTGCAGGGGCCGTAATGATGGGTTCATTACTGGCAGGGACGGAGGAGGCACCGGGGGAGTACTTCTATCATGAGGGTAAGCGGGTCAAGGCGTATCGTGGCATGGGGAGTTTGGAAGCTATGGAACAGGGTAAGCCTGCCGCGATAAAATTGAGCGGTACCCCCGGTACCAATAAATATCCCGCCCCGAGCAAGAACATTACGCACGAAAATGCTGCGACATCACGATACTTTTCTGAATCCAGCTCCGTAAAGGTGGCGCAGGGGGTGTCGGGCGATGTGCAGGATAAGGGTAGCGTGAAGACGTTTTTGCCTTATCTGCATGTCGGTGTGCAGCATTCGTTCCAGGATTTGGGTGTGAGGAATCTCCCTGAGCTAAGAGAGGGTGTGAAGGGAGGGAAAGTGCGGTTCGAGCTGAGATCTGCGAGCGCGCAAGTTGAGGGGGGCGTACATGGTTTAAATTCGTGAGTCGGTCCACTGCTACTTGTTTGAGTACGGTTAGTTGACGCCCATCGACTGCGCTAGATACACAAAACGGTTGTTTGCTTAACAAGACGACTGTATGAAAAAGTAAAGAAAAAAAACGGATTCTGTGATGTATCAGGATCGTTGTGAAATCCTGCTGTCCGTCAATGCATCAACGGCCATTTTTACAAAATGGTCGCAGATTGTGAAAATACTGAACATACTCTACGGTTGTACTAGTATCCATAACGCCTATATCTGGCAGTCACCTATACTTGTAAGTTCCTCGATGACGGCACGACAACGACGAACTCGGCCTCTGCACCCAAGCAAAGTGTCAGATTTCACACCTACAACAACCTCCTCCACCACTTTCTCTTTTGAAGTTAAGAATTTCTTCGTGCAACCTGACCTTATCCAACCATCTTATCCGTACGATCCTGGTGTCACCCACGCAAGAGGATGCAAGATCCATTACTTTGAGTTTTGTGGACTTGGGCCCCCTCCAGGTGATCTTGGATTCCCTGGCGATGTTTGGATCGACTGTACGCCCGCACATCACGCACTGTATTGGAGAAAAGAAGGAAACTGGTCCTTGTGGCCAGCCTCTTGTTTGGTGGATAAATTGTCTGTGCGACATCCATTCATCCCAGCGCGTATGCTGTGGTGTACCAACAAGGCGGTTGTCTGGTACGATCCTGCCACTATTCAAAACAATTGGGCGCGGCTTAAGAAGTCCAAAGACCCGCCCAGTGCCGGGACGTTGAATCGGATGCTCTCCGCGATTCCTCACAGCGGGACGTCAGAAGCCACGTCTTCCAAAGAGGTTATTCGTGTAAGAAAGACGGGGGAGACCATTGCCTTGATCTCTTCCGAGGCCGAGAACTCTCAGAAGTATAAGATTCTCGCTGAAGCAACTCCAGCGCAAGAGCTGTCGTTCTCTGGGCCTTCCCTTGATCATCCGGATGAACATCAGCTCCCTACGTCTACAGCCAACTCGCCTCAGTCGCTAGATACACATGCTGGTAGTTTGGTCTCTGACCGGTCGACTCCCGATGGCGCCGGGCAGCTCATCCCTGCGGATTTTGATACAGGTATGCTGGAGCATCTAGTTTTCTGGAGCAAATTTTGAGTGGTCCCCATCTTCTATTTTTGCAGAAGAGGCAGGCAGCTCCGAAGACTTGTGCTCTGAGGACATGCAAGCCTCTCTTCCTAGCGACAACAATGATTCCCTGTCAAGCGGTCGCGACAACGGTCTCACTTTCGACTCGGAAGTTTCCCATGAAGATGACGTTGTCGTTGCAGGCGATATCTCCATGTCCGATCCGCAGCGGGAAGATATGATTGAAACAGTCATGGAAGAACTCGATGAACTCGGCACCGATCTCACATCGCGTTCCGTTTCTGATGACCGTCGTCCTACTCCTGACTCACCGTTGCCTACCTCGTTATGCCACTCTATTCACCACAAGACTCGACTGCTGCCACCCGCCAAAACATCAGCCAACTTGCGATCTCATTCTCTCCCGCCGGTACTCCGAACTAGTTCTGCTCATTGTGAGACATCGCCACTTTCTTCTTCGTCACTTGAGAAAATCCGCCAGTTCACCAGCATCGGAGTGTCGGCTGATGCTAAGCAGCGACAGTCGTCTCCTGATCACCCGATGGCGTATATTCAGGAGGAAAATGATCAGATCCAGCGCTCACACCCACACGAGGAACAAACCCAACTACTTCTCGAAAAGACCCGCTTACTGGAGGCCGAAATACTTCTACTTAAAGACACAAATCGACGACTTCAAGAGGAAAACATGCCACGAGCGGATTCGCATACCAACGTGGACAATGTTACTCAAAGATTAATCCATGTTATATTGTCTTCGTCTTCAGATGCCGATATTATAGAACCTATGGTCCGCAGCCTTGGGCATGGTATCTCGCTTTGTATGTTTTTTTCTTCTCAAGACTTTTGATGTTTTTTTTGGCCTCTGTTTTCTTAAGCCGCTGCTGCTCTATTCAACAGTTTCCGCAAAAGTTCGAGCACAGAGAGCTGCACATTCAATTACGAAACGACAGCTGGAAGAAGCACAGGCTACGTTAAGGAAGGTCAGTCGATGAGTAACTTTACTGTCCAGCGGATTCACTGAAAACCCTTTGCGGAAATAGTTCATGCATCCCGAGTCTATTATTACAAACAGACATCGGAACATGGTCACCGCTTCTAGTGCCTCAATTCCAACGGTTAAATCTTCATCCAGTCAATCCATTGTTGAAACAGCGAGAACTTCACCCAAGGCAAACATCGGGTCAGATACCGAGACAGACTTTGAAATTGCCCTGCATCTTCCCCTTTCTCCTGCAGTTGCACCCACTTCTCCTGCATCCCTTACACCTACAGCCGTCGATAAGATCACACTGAATGGTTCTGCTCCGTGGGGTACAAAGTCAGGACAACGGTCTTTTAACGCTGGAGAGGATGGTGGACGGGAGATGCGTCCGGCTAAACGGAGGCGCATTTCCGAGTCTTGTGGTCCAGTAGTATCCCACCCTGTCCAGCTTCCGGAACACGAAGTCGACCAACGAGACGACGGATCTGAACATCTGGAACTAACATATCAGCCGTATTCCCCGACTTTGCACGCAGTGTTTTCTCCCATAGATGACGACCACAGACTCGGAGGTGGAGTCGAGAAGAAGTCCTCTCGAAGCACTTATAAACCCGGACACATGGGTGAACAGCACCTGGAAATCCTCTTTCTTTCGCACCATAATCAAAGGCATTGCCGGAGTTGCCTGTATGTTAACCTGTTGATCCTCGAATGAATAATATCCTAACCATACGCCCATGCAGTTTACGACAACTCAAGGATTCAAACTTTACCCCACTCTCCTTCTCTCCCGACACTTCTACAGCAATACTCGTCACGCATTGCGAGTCGGAACACCCCATAGCATGCCAGAAACTGGTCGACAAGCAGTTTCAGGAGCTTGTTGAGATACGAAATCAAGTTGAAACTACGGACTGGCAGCTTTTGAACACGGTTGAGGAGGACGAGGATGATTTATAAAGAAGCGTGTCCATCTCCATTTCCCTGTTTCCTGTAAGTTCATCTCGGAAGCCAACTAACCCACGTTTATACGCGTTGTAGAGACTTTGCTTTGATTCGACCAGATAGTCTCACCAAACCTTTACTTATATTATGTCTGACCACGCTGAATTGAACCATGAGTATAGGTATAGGTCATCATCATGTTTGTCGACTACCTGAGGGAGCTAGTGAAAAACATTGATGTAGTACGTGAACGTAGTACGTGGCATATGTACAGAAGTGCAGACCATTACAGTGGGAAATAATGGTCAAGTCTGGGGAATGTTGAGTCTATATGTTGGATGTAAAGCGGCACATATTCATAAGGTTAAGTAATGACGACTCTAAGGAAAGTTTGTAGTGATGATGGCTTAGTGAGTCCCGAACAAAGTACTGAGAACAGTCCCGGCTCAAGTCCCTGATCGTATCAGTAACGACAGCTACCAAGTCCAAGGAGGTATCTTGAGCTTGAAAACTGGCGCGGGCTGGCCGTCCCCATGCAGAGTATGCACCTTCCTTTGATGACGCGCCAACCGAGTCGACCCACGACAATGGTCAAAGCTCATCCTAGTTTGCGACCACCTAACGGGCTGCCTAGCGGGGGGACCCACAGCAGATGCCGGACCGTCGGCAGGACTCGGTGCCTGGAGCGAATTTGCCGAATCATAGTAGACGGTGCCATAGCCGTACCCCGAGTGAGAAGTTGATAGCCTACTCTCGACAGACCAGGGTGACGGCAGCTGCTGACCATAGCGAGGGTGGTATACATTCCCCGTTGCAGAGGGATCTGCGACACTGGCAACGTGGCTTCCACCGGTGAAGTAAGAATCGTGTTGGGTGTTGGCCGAAGCAGGTTCCGAAGAGTACATGGACTCGGGAGAGTCACAAATACTGCCGTCAAGCCACGCTTGCCCGGGCGGGGTGGTGCACGATTCAACTCTACAAGGATGAGACTGTTCTTCCTGTGTCATTGTGCCATTCGAAGGGCCCCGAAGACAGCATACCAACTGCGCGAGAAGAAAAAAAAATCAGAGACATCGACGCGTAGATATTGCATGGGGTAGTTACCCTTGAAGCTGTTCTGGCAGACATGCAAGTGCAGTAGAAGATAGACAGCGACATGCCCATATCTGTTGCAGAAAATATACGCTGAGGTGTGGGGAGTAGAGTGGCAGCAGCGATGGACATGACGTACAACGTTTTAAAAGTTCTGGATTGATGGAAAGACGGAGAAGTAGAAGTACGAACTTGAAGGTCAAGTGCGTAGTTGAAGCGGATGACATTGCACCTTTTATGCTAAGGAGCTCGTTGGAATGGGCTACCGTCGTCGACCATGGCATCAGGGTGAGGACAATGACTCCTTCAGTTACCAAGAAGACTTTGGAAGTTCAAGTTGTTGTACAATTGTTGTCGTCCAGGGAGACTGAAATACAAAGATTCATCAACGGGACCCACAGAATCTGTTTGTCGTCGTCCACGAACGCTCGTCGTCTCCCCTTCCAACGCCAACGCCACCTCGATTCTGAAGGTGCGTGATACTGGACAAAATGGTCAGTTGTGGTTGAGAAGAAGAATAAGAATAAAGGACTAGGTTACGGTCACACGAGACGGTCACAACGTGACCGAAACTGTGTTTTTTGAAAATGACTCAGGTCACTCCGTAAACTCTTACACTGACTTACAGCCATATGCAAAGCCAGAATTCAAATTACCCAAACCAAGGGCAGCCTCAGTACCGTTTACCAGGAGACCAGCAGCCAAGTCTTGCTTCTCAAAAGCCAAATGTCACTTTCCTCCCTGGTCCTCACGGATTTCAGTTACCGGCACAACGCGTATGTCACAATTTATCATTTTCTTTGTTTCTTTGCTCACAGACCTCAGTGTAGTCCTCTCAAATCTATTCCAATAATGCCTCTCAAATACCACAGACACAGCAGGCAACCACCTCCCGACAGCCTGTCGCGACAACGCCAAATTTGTCACAAACCCAGAACCCGCACCGGCCAACTCCTCCTCCTTCCATCGCCCAAAATGGACATCCGCAACGCTCACAAAATTTGGCCACGCCATCTCAACACGCCCACGGTAACCCGTCTTCTTCTTCAGCTCAGACCAGCCGCGACCCTTCACACCAAACTCAACCCCCAAGACCCCCTGTAATCACCGAGATAGTCGCATCTGTCTTGGCTCCAACCCACAAGCTGTTCGCCGACGCATGGCGGGAGACTACCTCACGCGTTAAAATCGAGCTACAGAACGTGCACAATACATACTCTGGTCTCCTGAAATACGAAAAGGGTATAACAGAACAGGCTATCGAAACGTGTAAGCAGTTAAAGGCCGAAGCTGAGGCTGCGCAGGAAGCAAAGGCGAGAGCGGAAGCGGATCGGAACGGAGCGATGTTCGAGATATCAATGTTGCAAAATGACAAGGCAGTGCTAAACCGGGCCTATGAGAACATGGTTCATGGGCTTAACAGTGCGAAAGCTGAGAACGAGGAACTGAAGACGCAGGTGAATGTCTTGCTCGGGGAGCGTAGGCGGTTACGGGAGGAATGGGCTCTCGCACGGGTGCTGAGGTTGAAGCTTCAAGAGGAGAACCTTTGGCTGAAGGGAAAGTTGAGCAATAGAAACAATCCTGAAAATAGCGATGCAAAAGCAGGAACGGCTACCCATCCCGACTTCACAGGTGAAGAAACGAAGGCAGATGGCAGTATGTGTTATAACTTCACTTTCTTTGCTTACGGACCCTCACAGTGCACATTAGCGGCAAGTATTCCACAAGAAGTAACGCAGGTGGAAGCATCAGGAAACGTAAGTTATTGAACCCCCCAATGTACGTGTTTCTAACCGGAACGTTGCTATTTGTTTTCACCAATCATTCGAAAATGACCGTCGCGCATGTCTGGGTAAACGACTTTGCAACCACCAATCGTTCTTGTGTCCAAATGATCGGCGAATCCCAGACCACTGGTGACCCAAATTTTCTAAGCAAGACCAGCAGCACAGAGGGGGACGACCTTGAACTGCAATACCCATCTGAGAATGTGGAGTCTGACATAGTGGACTTGTCTGATGTATCATTCTCGCCCTCTGAAGTCATCCCCGTCCACTCACCAGTAGACATCGGTTATGGAGGGCCTGACTTTGTGGAGAATGGTGATACGATAGGACTGTCGACGCTCAAGAAATCTCCGAGCGTGAAAGCACGGTCCAGGTCTCCGGCAGGCCAACAAGAAGACGATGTGCCACGACCGTATAAGCGCTCCCGTACGTCGTTTAGTAATCAGGGCGAGGTTACTATAGTCGGTGAGGAGGTGAATGACAACGCGCTCTAATTCACCTTGATTCACCTGTGTGGCGGAAGAGGCTTCTCTCTGGATTCTTTTGTCACTTTTGACACACTGACGATACCATGCACGCTTGCATGCTGAACGACTATTTATTTATTTTTCGTTCGATGTGTTCGATGTGTTCTGCAATCTAGGCTCATGTATCGATCATCTGATGTATTAGTGATTTGGCTTATAATTATATTGTTATCTTAAATTGACCAGAATACCAAGTGGAACCGAACGAGAACAAATTATTCATGCAAGAGCAAATTTCTCGGTCCCCCAACTGAGTGTTCAAATACGCACGAGCCGAGGATTGGTGGAGGTATGCCTAGCGCATTTTTGCCGTTCGACCCACGCGTCGTTCGAAGGCGAGACCGAATTTTTGGGACGATTACATTGTTACAACGTGTTCATTTCCCCGTTCCCTGCATGCCGCCACATTGGTTTATTTCTTTCGCCGGTGTTCGAAAAACCAGCAGCGAGGTATCTCCGGCCGGGTCGAAGGTCAAAGAGGAAAAAAACTTTACGGTGAGGATATCCGTAAACGGCTCCCATATGGAAATGGACGAGGCTGGTAAGTATGATGTGGGGGCCATTCCGAACTAAACGGCCGAACGGGCGAGACAGAACTTGTGTTTGTTTTTCGATCATTATGTACAGTGGCCGTGGTTGTCGGAGGTGGAGAGGATATGGGTATCATCTCGCGTATAACGAATCGAATTCGAAGCTGCTGATTATCCGTGCCTGCAAGACGGTTTTTTTTTGTGAGGATGACGTGACCAGTAATCGACACTATAAGTGCCGCTTTGAGGGCCAAGATAGTGGATTGGCGAAGAAGCATGGCTGGTCTGGAAGCTGATCAGAATGCCATAATCAGGACGCGACAGTCTAGAAGGCAGATACATAAAATGCACGATCACGATGATTCAAAGACGAAAAGGTCTTTCTTTTGACTGAACCACGATTCCAGGTTTAACATACATGAGTCGGGACCTATATCTGAACTTCTCCATGCACTGGTCATAGAAAAGAAGGATCTGCCAATGATTGCCGGTCAAAATTGTGGGGGTGCCTCGAGGACATAATGAAGAACGTTACTGGCTATTGAAAATGACTCGACTTTACGGAGAAAAGGAGAGACTGGAACGTTGAAAACACGCTGGTTGTTGGCGAGGTTGAATTCAATCATTGGACCTGATCTGCAACGCGGTGAACACGAGTTTCAAGTAAAAAAAGAAAGGAAAGCGGAATATGAAACTGCTCTGAAAATGAAGCATTGCAAAGACCTTTTATAGCCTTTCAGAATGCAGCTCAGACTCAAAGACTGCCCCAGCCTGGTTTTCTAGGCGCAAGACCATGGCCCAGGGCGCGTTCCACTTCTGAGCGCAGAAAGGCTCTACCAAGTCTTCACCAATGCCAAACGCCAGTCCGAACCCCTCTGAATATCCTCACAACCCCGGATCCCAGACGTCCCCTTCTCTGCAGACGGAGAACCGACAAGCCCAATGTTTCCACCAACCTCCGGCGCAGGTCAGACAGCAGGTACGTATCGAAAAAAAAAAAAAAAAAAATCGCCAAAAGAAAATTTTACCCTAATTTATATCCTCACCGCAGATTGAACCCATGGCCCAGTTGAACTACTACTACGGGGCACAGCTCAGCCAACCCCTTCGGCATCCATCACGCCCACCTTCTCAATCTCAATCCCGTCCCGACGTGCAGGTTCAACAGGCGAGACCACCCTTGCAAATGCAGCGTCGTTCATCGACTCAACCAGCACCAAACCACCAAAATTCACAGGCAAGTTTACCCCATCTGCACATTCAAGGAGGAACCCCACAACAACAACAACAACAACAACAACCCACGCATCATCATCCCAATTCCACACCACAAGGAACGCCCATCACTCCGACCTCCGCACAGCAGCCCTCGGGCCCATCATTCCATCCTGACATCGTGCAAGTCGCGGCTACCGCGCTCCTCCCAGCACAGTCGCTCTTCGAAAACGCGTGGCGGGTCACCGTGCACCGTGTGCAGACTGAGCTCACAAGGATGCACACAGCCCTCATCGGTCTGCTGGAAACCGAGAAGCAGGCCCACATGCGTACCTTGGACACATGTACGAGTCTGCGGCGCGAGCTGGGTACTATGTCGGAGCAGAGGGCCGCGGCGTATAGGGCGAAGGAGGGGATGCGCGAGGAGGTGGACCGGGTGGTGGCGGAGAATAATCGTTTGAGGTTGCAGTTGAGGGATATCGCTAGGCAGGCTGAAGAAACAAGAATCGAGGCAAAACGGTTTAGTATCGAGAATGTGCTCCTGAGAGAGGGGTGGGGTATCGCCAAGGCTGTGAAATCTAGGTTGACAGGGGAAGTATGCGGTAAAGCTCCTGATTGTACCACTCCCTCCAGTGAGGGTGTTCGCGAAAACTCCTCTTATCCACCGGAATTGATGGGCGTGGTACAAGAGCAAATAAAACATGAGCTGGAGACGCGTTTGGCCAAGTGTTCGTGATTTCTTTTTTTGTCTCTTTCAGTCCATTCCCATTGATTCCTTCATGGCTGACTTCCAACTTTTCTCTAGTGTTTGCAGATGTCCAAGAGCAAAAGACGTCAAGGATACAGGACGAAAAGAATTCCGCGGAAGTTGAACACACCCATGCAGTCCGCACCTTTTTTCTTCCTATTCTTTCTGGCGGAGACTGACGACGGTCTCTTCCATTAGACAACTAATTCACATTCATCAGCTTCATCAGCATCTCCCACCCTCTCGTCATCACGTTCCGCCGAACATTGCGAACGTGACGGTTCCCGTGATCGTGATCAAGGAGCCTACACCGCGCACAGCGAGAGCCCCACAGCCATAGGTACGCCCGGGTCGGATATCCTCACGCTCAACCCTGAGCATCGGGAGCTCGAGAGCGGAGTTTCGGTGTCCGATGACGCTGCCGTTGTCATTGACGTAGACACACCCGGTGAGGAAACGACAATACCCGTGGCGAACTCGCCACAGACCCCTGGTTCCTCGCCGCCTCCTCACCCGCCCGTGGTGTCGCCGGTTGTGCAGGATGTGATGTGTGGGAGCTTGGAGAAGCGGTGTCGTCCACTTCAGTCAGAGGTAGGAGAACGGAAGTGCGAACGGTCAATAGAGCGGACGGGGCGGCCACTCAAACGACGGCGGACTGATTATGAACGGGAGGATGTATCAGAGGACGGGTTGGAGATGGAACAAGATGGCGGATGTAAGACAGGAGGGAAGCCAAGTGGCGATGGAAAGTCTGAGGAATGTTATCAGAGATCTTCTATGGGGCCAGATCAGGGAGAACCACCAGCGGAAGACATGCAGGTGGACCCCGGATTTGAGGACGACAAACCTACTTATGATTCTACGGGACAGTGTGCAAGTTATTCAACGACGAGACACCCGCCACCTTTGCAGAGCCCCACTCGGAGCAAGATCGGGATAAACCATATTGACTTGTTGTACGAGACGCAGCGGACAAGGATGGTGTGTCGGATGTGCCTGTGAGTGTCCTGTATCCCACGCTCCCTCTTTTCCCTCCCCAACAAAACAACTTTTTACATCAACTAATGGACGCACTTTTTCTCTCTCTCTCTCCAAACATATCCCATATCCTCCCTCCTCCTCCCATCCAATGGCAGTACACGGCGGCACCAAGCAGGAGCGACTGCGCCCGCGGCAGCGTTTGCGCTGGACGCATCGTGGGCGACGCTCATCGGACACTGCGAGCGCGAACACCCGGCGGCGAGGGAGGTGCTGGAGCGGCTGAGCCCTGCGCAGGTGGTGGAGCTGAGGCAGCGAGTGGTGCGTATCGGTCTTGATGAGGGCTCGAGCGTGGAGAGGCGGTGAACGACGTTGCACTTGAAGAACGGTTAGTACGTAGTTCAAAACTTGACCGCCGGTCCTCTGCTCGGTTCTGTTGTTCTTTGGGTTGTTTTTGTTCCGGTCAGGGAGGGGCTTTGTGGTGTGCGCAAATTGAAGTGCTTTTTTGTTATCGTAAGGAGTGCACTATTTCAAATTTGCTCCACGCAGGTCAGCGGTTGGAGGAAATTTGAAGTGAGCAGATATTTGAAGTGTTCAAGGTGAAGTCGAAGGTCAGAGATGGCACACAAAGTCAAAAAAGACAACGAAAAAACATAGAGTTATGGAGCACAGGCATAACACAAAAACAGCAAATACAAACAGCGGGTGGTATATGATACAGCTTATCATGCCAGAGAGAGAGAGAGAGAGAGAAAAGGCAGAGAAAAAGCAAAAAAAAATACAACGCTCATCCGCCGCCGCCGCCGCCCGCCTCAGAGGTTCCGTCTACCTAGTGGCAACCGTGACAACACCTGCCACCGCCATCATCCGCCGCCGCAAATCCATTACCTCCCCAGGTCCCATCCCCGCGACCTCCTCGCACGCCGCAGGATGCTGCCGCTCGCAGTGGTCTGTGAGCTCCTCCCATGTCGAGTTCCGCAAGAACATCTTGGGCGCCGCACCGGTTGTGTTGCGTGAGCAGCCGTGCTTGTAGCTATAAATGGCGGCGATGTTTTTTTTTTTTTTTTTTTTTTTTTTGGTATTATAATAAAGCATAAGCATAAGCATAAGCATAAGGCACATCGATATGACGGGTCGCCGGAACACTCACGCACAGACACGACAAACTAACTTGTCTTCCATCGGCATGTACATCAGATCGACGTGGTTGGCGCCCAGACGAGTACGTGGTGCGACAGGGGGACTGGCAGCGTTAACCGCGTTGGCAACGCATGCTTCAAGTTCAATGGCCGTCTCGCCATCACACTCTTCACTCGGCTTCGGTGCATCGTCCCCGGTGGGTTTACTGCACCCAGGTATGGTCTGCTCGTGCTCGACGTTCATATCTGGTTCTATCTGGGTCAAGATGGCATTGCATTGACGATGCTTACGTCTCCGCTTGGAAGGCCTTTCTGTCTCGTTACTCTCGCCATCACACTCCCGTTTCCGTTCCTGTTCCTGTTCCCCACTCCGTACGTCTACATCGACGATGTCTTCAGGTTCGTTTTTCACACACTCGACGCTGACAGCCTCTGGAATTGAAGATTCTGTCGTCGACGACAGCGCAGGTGACATAAAAGTGACCACAGGCGATTGTGGAGCCTGCGCAGACTGTGGAGAAGATGGAGACGACGGAGTAGGGGATGGATAAGAGTGTGGGTCGATTACATCTGGTGGTGACGGTTCGGGAGAGACAAGTGAGTCAAATGAGTTGTGGGACGAAGGTTCGGTACCCGGTGTAACGGAAGACGAGGACGCAGGGGATGTCGAAAGTGGCGGGGTGAGACTTCGAGAATATACACCACTGGAACTACTCGCGAGACCAGTACCGAATTTCGTACCGGCACCAGTCCCGAGACATCCACCGTCTGCAACTGGCAGTTGGGTCCCATCGTCGTACTGCCTCCCCAACACCCTTCGGAGCTTCTCCCGTGCGACGTCCCGCTCGCCTTTGAGTCTTATACAGTGTCCTCGAAACACCTCCTTCTCTTGTTGCTCTTTGCGCAGAGCGTTGGCGTACAGCGCGTGGATATGCGTCAGCTCTCCATTGAACCGATCCATTAACCCGCGCCACGAGTTCTCGAGCAATGTACCCGAGACCGTCGGGATTCGCGATGCGGCTTGTGTGGTGGGCTGGCTGGATGGCAGCGTAGCAGATGCTGGTGGTGTTGGTGCGAGGAAAGTGGTGGTGGTAGTGGGCGACGTGTGGAATTCGCGGATGCGTTGCTGGATTATTGATTGCTGATGGGCGAGCTGGGAGTGGAGTTGGTGGCGTAGAGGACGTCGTGGAGGGAATGATGGCAGAATTTGGTGAGATTGGGACTGGGGTTGGGACTGGGGTTGGGACTGAGACTGAGACTGTTGATGTTGAGCGGCCGCAGTAGCTTGCGAAAGCAGGACATGTTGAATGCGCTCGTACGACGGAGGCGGCGGTGACAGGGTTGAGGACTGGCACGAGCGATTCGATTAGGCCCAGCAGCAGACAGGTTATTGAAATACGTACGTTTTGTAGGGGAGGCAGGGGAGGGCGCGAGGAGGTGTGGACTTGACCGTGACTGGGCACCATGGTTGGTCGGCTCATCGTTGGTGGTCAGTGCTCCTGCAGGAGGAAAAGCTTGTATGCGCAAACGAGGACATCGAGAAAGCTCTTTTATCGACTAGCAAAGCTATTAGCTGTCAGAGTACGAGTCATGCTGCAGAGACAAAAGAAACAAAAAGGTCAGAGGCCGGATTCGTGTAAGGGTCGAAGACAAAAAGGCAAAGTCAATTGTTCTGCTCCAACTTCTAGTAAAGGGTTTGATTGAACGTCACTTGTAGACACATGTACACCCTGTAGCGCTATGAATGGGTTCTTTACTAGGCTTCTCTACCACCGTACAACTGCAATGGGGCACAAAAGTTCCTTCAAGTCCGAGCCTTTTGTGAAAAGGTGCTTGACATCAAGTCGTTTGTTCTCGGGAACTGTCACGGATAAAAGACCGTAATCTGGTTTGGGCACGGATAGCTACGCATTTTCCATTCAGGGAGGAGAACATCTGCGTTGGAACACTTCAGGCTATCACTGGACACCTGGCTTCAGATCAACGCGGAAAAGCTTCATGAATTCATGTACTTAAGCAATCGTTAAAGGCACTGACCAGGGTTGGAGTGAATATAGCAAGACATTTAGATGCTCGTAGTATGTCGACTGCCTCCTCCGTGATTTTCTGTGCGTCTTCTCGGTGACCTAGATCAGATAAAAGACGGTTGAGAGACTTGAGTTGGTACAAAAATGAGAAGACGGTCAGCAGCAAGCTGGCGACCGAAATCAACTGCCTCCGCAATTGCTGTTAGGGCATCTTCTCGGCGACCCAAATAAGAGAAACAGTTGGAGACTCTGGTTGTTGAGAGTCGTTCAGCAGTTGACAACTTTTCACACGGTAAGCATAGCACGACAAAATTCGGACAAATAATAGGGGCTACACTCTTCGCTCAAATCATGCTGTTGGACCCAAGTCCCAAGGTGAGTCCTTTTTGTCCCACTCACAGTACACTCATGGTTGACTTCATAAATACAAGCCCTTCTCCCCAGAAGTAATCCACGAAATTCTCCAATACGTCGAAACCTCTGAGCTCCCAACCCTTACACGTCTCAGTCGGACATTCCAGGCTGAAGCAGAACGCTTCCTGTATCGAAATGTCGTACTCGGTAACTCGCACACGTCGGTTGAGGTTTTCGTTTGTTTAGCGACTCTTGCAACGGTACCATACAAAGCGCGCCTCGTCCGGTCGCTCACCATAACCTGGTGGAGTCGACAGGTTCCAGGCATAAACAGTGCATTCAAGATTGAAGCCCTTGGCAAGTGCTTGCTTGCTCTGACTTCTCTCAAGCACCTGGACTTGCAGTTCTCGGCTAAACGAGTTGCCCATATCCCGGCCATACTAAATCCCATTTTCCAGTACGTCTCGGACTTTTGACATACTTGTTCATAACACACACTCAGACGTTGTTCCAACTTTGCCAAATTCCAGGCGTTGCACGTTCTCTCTCACCACACTTCAAATCTCTGACAACATTGACCTTGCCAGTTGGGTCCCGAATCAGACAAGCTTGAAATCTATCGGAATCTATAACCACAAAAAAATCCCAAGCGAAGATCTGCTCTCACTGTACAAGGAACTAATACAAAATTCTCCACAAGAAGATCCTCTGACCGTGTACTGTATCGCCCGGAAAGATTGTTGGACTGATACTCTGCTCGCGTTTCCTACATTCTCCGACAACTGGAGCGCAAAGCCTATCCACGCATCATTAGTTGATCCCAACCCAGGACAAATCTGTTTCTTGGAATTGCTTCTTCCGAGCCTCTCGGACGAAGCCGTTTTACGACCTGCCATAGCCTCGGCATCTCAATATTTCCCGAATGTCGTGTCTCTCAAGCTCGTCGTCAGTGACACAGAAATTCACAAGGTAAGTAACCATCCGCACTTTGCTGAACCCTATCTATTTCTCACATAAGTTGAACGTTCTTGGCAGAAACCTCACTGTTTGTCATCAGTTCTGCCCTTGATGCCACTGCTCACTGAATTGCGCGTCGAGTACGAAGACTTGGATGCATATGGGCAGTATGAATATCAGCAAGACAGACTAGGCCTTGCGAGGTCATGGGCAGCGGAATGCCATCAATTGAACCTTGTCTTTTTTCCGGATCGAAGACGGTGTTCTTTATTGCATGGGGACATCTGGTAGTGATGCCTATCACGGCTTATGGGAGAAAAATATGCCTCTTTCAAGAAGGGTGATCTATTGATAGATGTCGTGTGCCACAAATTTGGGAAGAAAAGGACTACGCGCTATGAGGCAACGGCTAACAAGGCCAGCATTAATATTGCAATATTTCGATCGAGAGGACAGAAATCAGAGGGAAATTGTATTTGTGCGTACAAAGTGTATGTGATTAGGTGGTAGTAACGATGTCCATACGATAGAGAATGTCCAATATTGGCCATCTGTAACTCATAAGTACTTTGAGCATCGCTGGCGTAAGACAAGAATTATCAACCGTTGTCAAATTATCTTGTATCGATTTCAGAGCGCATTCCTTTATGGAGTTGGGAGTCTAAATCATATCCTCCAACTTCCAGGGTTGCATTTCGTTTCAAGGTGATTCAATTTCTTGCACTTCTACAATCAGTGGGATAATGCTATCAAGTACTTCCTCCTGCTTTGTAGACAAGGTTACGTCCTTGTCTCGCCTCCCTTGGCGCTCCCAGATGTCAATATCCATTCCATAGTAACTGTCCTCCCCGAGATCGTTGTCGCTGTTGTCGCTGTCGCCGTCGTCATCCTCTTCTTCCTCGTCAGGAATTAAGACATCGGAAACATAGTTGGTGGTTTCGGGGTAGCAAGGTGCCCAGTTGAGTGGTCCACAGTCGAGTTGGTAGCACAGCCTCTTAGCCAGACTCGCCAATGAACACCTGACTGCCCCGTAGTCGGGAAGCTGATCGAATTTCAGGGAGCGGCTGTAAGTGAGCATCTCACCAAATTCATTTGGAAAACCAGTAGACAAAATCAGGCCTGAACAACCCAATTTCACGAGTCGGACGACCTCCTGCGAACGCAGCTGAGACTCCAGGCGCGGACGAGGTCTCCAAGGAAGGTTTCCGCGGAGAAGGAATAGGGCAACGAGAACTAAGGATTCGATGTCATCGCGCGGAGTAAGATCTACGATGTGTTGGAACCAATGACGCTACCGCTAGAGGCTAGGGCGTTGCACTAACCGATGCCATTGTGAGAATTCAGACTTGCCCAGTAAAGAGACCCGACAATGTGTCGACGATCCTTGAATGGATCGTACTCGCTTGCTTGACCACGGGGAAAGGGTTTGGAGATACCAAAGTCAATGATTTTGATCGTCGAGGCATCGTCAAGGGCGCAAAGAAAGTTTTCAGGCTTGATATCACGATGTACAATGCCGAGCGAGTGGATGTGCTCCAGTGCTGCGAGCTATGATGTCGCGTGGTTTAGTACTGTATGAAGATCGTATTTGGACTACGCACTGCTTGATCCATGACTCGAATGACGGTCTTCACCATCACGCCAGCACCATCCTTCAGCTGCTCCGCTATGCTTGGTCCCAGAAGCTCCATAGAAATGTACTCGAAATGCTCCAGTTGACCGTATGCATACACAGCAGGAATAGCGGCTTGACCTTTCAGCAATTGCAGCACACGGGTCTCGTGCCGGAGAGTGGGCCGCTTCACTGTCCTTGAGACACGCGATTTTTTGATAGCCACCTGCCTTCCTGACCCTTCTTCAGTCGCCTTGTACACGATGCCCTGTGCATTGCTAATGATGGGTGAAGGAAGCAAAGGACAGACTTGTCAGCTCACATAAGAACCTTTTCCGACTATTGATTCACCATAAGGCGCCAGCTTGTATTTCAACGCAGTAACCGTCATAATGATTCGTGGTTTTGGGGCCGAATGGTAAATGCAATTGCGGCTGATTCGGGAGGTAGAGAAGACCTGTGAAAGCTCACAGCACATGGAATGGAAAATTTATACTACAGGGACCGTGGATGGGAACGAGACGCCACCGCAGATCACTGTTTTGTTTGCAGTTTTGAAGAGTGAGAGTTTGCAAGCTGTGCAGGTCCTTGCATCGTCACGGTGCACCGTGAAATTTAAAGTTGTCAACGGGTGCTTATGGAGGACAATATGGGCCCAGTGAGTTCCATTTTCCAAATGGTGAACGGATACGGACCCACAACAACAACGACCTCCCAGACTGCAGATATAACCGCCAATCAATCCAGTCGGGCTACTTTCCACTTCCACTTCTACATTGGACGCACATCATATCACATTAAACGCACACCACATCAATGCCGCAGGTTCGACATTCAATGTCATTGGAAGAAATCAGTACAATTATCAAGGAACTTGTAAGTCAATTTGTCCGGGCGACCAGCCTGCTGTTCATTCAGGCTCATTGATAAGTTTTTCACATAGTGTCTAACCCTTCCCTGAGCACACTTGCATATGCTGAAGGCGCTTCCTGGAACCTGAGTCTTGTGTGCTTGCCTGACACACGCACAGCCCTCCTCGCTGATATCTGGAGATGGAGCCACGAAGCTGATTGTACAAAGAAAGCAGAAATATTTTTCTTGTCCGATGTGGCAGGGACCGGGAAGAGTGCTATTGCACACACTGTTGCTCGTGACTGCCACCAGAAGGGTATTCTTGCCTCATCGATCGGGACATCCCGGACAGAAGTCGGCCTCAGAAGTTGTTCAGCACGGTCGTACGTGATCTTGCTGGACTCAGCAAGGATCTGGCGGAACACATCAGTGTCACTCTCGAAAACGATCGCAGTCATGCGTCAGCGCCCCCATCTCGTCAATTTGTCGAACTTATCCTCAAGCCTTTCCAAACCCACAAACATAATATCCACAAGCCTATCGTCCTAGTCATCGATGCGCTGGATGAAGGTTACGATCCGGAGACTCTCGATATCCTTTGCAACAAAGTTCCCGACCTTCCCGGGACGTTCCGCATATTCCTCACCTCTCGCCCGAATGACGACATTTTCACTGACTTGTCCGCTGCGAATCATGTTCAAATCAGATCAATCAATATTTACGGTGAAAACAATCAGAGGGATATTGCGGTCTATATCCGAGAGAGGCTGCGATACATTTCATTGCGGAAGCGGTTGGGTACGAATTGGCCTGGTTTGCAACTAATGAAAGACTTTACGGTGAAGGCAGAGGGCTTGTTCATATGGGTGTCTACAGTCAGCAATTATTTGTCCACCACCACGTATCCGGAAAGGAAGCTCAGGAAACTCTTATACGAGAATGATCGGTCAGGTCTCAATGCAGAGGAAAAGATGGACAAGTTGTATGCCGAAATCCTCGATACCTGCGACTGGCGCGACGAGGATTTTGTAGATGGGTACAATTTGGTCGTCGGTGCAATCATCGCAGTCAAGACACCATTGTCCATGTCCGCTCTCCAGAACCTTCATTGGGCTAATCCGACATTGCAGGTCGATGAAGTTCTGCGGCCACTCAGCTCGGTGCTCACTGGGTTGGATGATCAAAATCATCCCATACGACTCCTACATCTCTCGTTCCGAGACTTCCTAACGTGTCGTGCTCAAACCTCGCCGGCTCACGAGCGGTTTTATGTGAGCGAAAAGGAGCATAGTGGGAGGTTGGCATTCTTGTGTCTTCATGTCATGAACGAACAGCTGAGGCCCGAGATACCTGGCACCGGCTACTTGACGGGACAGATGCCTGAGATGGAAGGCATTCCCGAGATTGAGGAATCGAGTGTCTCAGAAGTTCTATGGTATGCTTGCAGATTCTGGGCGGACCACATCATCGAAATCGAAGGGCCGCTGTCGGAAATGTTTTTCGATGCAGTGAGGACATTCCTTTCGAGGCAGCTCTTACTCTGGATGGAGGTGTTGCATTCCAAATTCGCATTTCAAAGTTTGTGGAAAGTCAGAGCCTGGCTGCAGGTTAGTGTTTGAATTGGTATACTCCGCTACCAACTAATGCAATGATCCTGGGCAGAGAACGTGTCCGACACTGCTAACTTCTGCTTTCTGCGAAATAGAGGCTGCAGCAGTGCTTGAGCTGTCCACACGGTTTCGGTACATGGGACGCTGGGAAGACGCCATGAATGCCATTGAGGAGACAGTCGAGCTCTACCGGCAGCTTGCTGCTGACCATCCTGCCGCTTTTAAGTCCGATCTCGCGACATCGCTCAATAATCTCTCGATTCATTTATCCGACATGGGGCGCCGAGAGGATGCTTTGAAATCAATTGAGGAGGCAGTTGAGCTCCGTCGTCGGCTTGCTGCTGACCGACCCGCTACTTTCAATCCAGATCTCGCCTCGTCCCTCAACAACCTCTCCAATCGTTTCTCTAATTTGGGTCGCCGAGAAGATGCCCTGACAGCAGTTGAGGAGGCAGTTGATCTCCGTCGTCAGCTTGCTGCCGACCGACCTGCTACTTTCAATCCAGATCTCGCCTCGTCCCTCAACAACCTCTCCAATCATTTGTCTGATTTAGGTCGCCGAGAAGATGCCCTGACAGCAATTGAGGAGACAGTTGAGCTCCGTCGTCGGCTTGCTGCTGACCGACCTGCTACTTTCAATCCAAATCTCGCCATGTCCCTCAACAACCTCTCCAATCATTTGTCTGATTTGGGTCGCCGAGAAGATGCCCTAACAGCAATTGAGGAGGCCGTTGATATTCGTCGTCGGCTGGCTGCTGACCGACCTGCTACTTTCAATCCAGATCTCGCCACGTCCCTCAACAATCTCTCCAATCATTTATCTGATTTGGGTCGCCGAGAAGATGCCCTAACAGCAATTGAGGAAGCAGTTGATATTCGTCGTCGGCTGGCTGCTGACTATCCTGTCGTTTTCGTACCAGCTCTTGCCAGGTCCCTCGACAACCTCTCCAGTCTTTTATCTGATCTAGGTCGTCGAGAAGACGCCTACAACGCAATGTTGGAGGCACTCGAGCTACGTATGGCACATCTGAATGTTTTACCATTTTCATTATAACGATTGCCAGCTGAGGGATCAGACCCTTGAGTACCTTGATAGTAGTCGAGTATAAAGTCTTTTTTTGTTTCTATCATGTACCTATCGATCCACAAATACCCTGCGTAACTTGTAATGCAAGATTGGAGCCGTTCATTTTGCAGTTGGACGTCGAAATGGCTTGTGTCCCTCCTATGTGTGGGCCTCCCGATCGTTTACAGCATTCAAAATAAGGTCAGGTGAGAACGATGTATATATTATATGTTGAAACCAATCAAGTCCAGTGAAACATGACAGCGTGGAGGGGAAA
Source organism: Hygrocybe punicea (assembly GCA_963556145.1). Classification (NCBI taxonomy): domain Eukaryota; kingdom Fungi; phylum Basidiomycota; class Agaricomycetes; order Agaricales; family Hygrophoraceae; genus Hygrocybe; species Hygrocybe punicea. Next base: position 1,722,403 of record OY744464.1, read on the forward strand.
GGCCAGACTCTGCTTCCTGCAAGTTACACGAAATATTAGTCCACATCTTCTATCCCTCCCGTTCCAAAGGGAAAGTCTGTTGGCGGGGAAGCCATCCCTGCGGGGGAATCTGCAGTAAATGAGAAGCTAAAGCCTGCTGAGCCAGTCCTGAAAGACGAACTGCCGATGTCAGGCTGAGCTTCCGTCAGCTTTTGATTGCCCACCCGATGCTTTTTCTCCGCGTTCAGTTTCTTCCTTTGCAACTTGCTGAAGGAAGACAGGGAATCCAACGCGTCGCATATATAATGCTTGCTGGGTTTATCCGCTAGACTATCACCGGTTATGGCATTAGTCACATCACGAACAGAAACGACACTAGGCTTACCGGGAAATCATTTCGTCGACGGCATCCGGCGCTCGTATAAATGGCATCAGTTCGACGAGTTTGTTATACACCCTGAGCAACACGCCATGTCCGCCCTTCATCGACGTGGCCGTCTCCTTCCACCCGTCGAATCTCTCCTTCAGTTTTGGACGAAGTTCATCTCTGAGACCATCCAAATCGCTGTCGTTCGGGTCGAAATCGAGGTAACCCATCGGATCGGCGTCTTCGGCGGCATCGTCCATGCCTGGACCGAAAGGTAGTCCCATCATCATTGCTGCAAGAGCCATCGGGTGCGGTGGAGTGGTGCCAGGCGTGAGCACGGCATCGACCCATTGCTGTACGCGGTCGTGACGGTAAGTCGATCCCTGGAGCAGATTGATGATTTGAGACATTTCTGTCTTGTTCTCTTCATTGTTGATGTCGGAGAAACAGGTGGACAGCGCGGCAGAGATGATTCGAATTGTTTCGATGAGTTCCTTTTCGAGTGTCTGGAGACTGCGCAATTCGAAGAACGGATTGTCGGACAGAACGGAGACAGCGGTTTGGAGAATTGAAGCATCGCAGGGACGCAGAAGATGTGAGTGAGATTCTAGCAAGGCAGCGATCTCTTCAGTGTTATTTTCGGCAGCATATATCTCGAGCGCCGCAGCGAAATTTTCGGAACAGTAAGTGGCGTTGGAAGAGAGGAGCTCCAGGAGTTCTGGCGCGACCATTTCGAATTCAGCGATGGACAAGAGGCTGTTGAACAGAGCCAGGGAAGGAGTGACCTTGAAGATCGATGTCAGATGCTCCTGTACATATCGGCGAAGCCGCAGTCTTTGATCGTTTATGTCGTCCGACCAATGACTAGCATGGAGACGGCACGAGCAACGAGCTTCGCATCCGTCGCTATCATCTTCTTCACACAACACATCATCACCCGAGTCCACGTCTTCTTCCTCTTCCTCTTCCTCTGAATCATTATCATCGTAGTCGGATAAAGCTGTAAGATTTCACTCAGGGTAATCCCTGGTAGCAACGTTCCTCGCTCACGTTTTTTCCCACCGTACAATAAACGTTGCAAGGCTTTCCAGCCCAACAGACTTTCTATGTCGGACAACATCTCTGGAATGTGCTCCCTGTCCTTTCGTGGACTGTTGACTAACATTGAGAGGAAGAGATCGCGCCATATCCAAAGTAACACACGCTCAACGTTTTGTGCACCATTGAATGTAAGAGATTTGACGATCTCGCCAGTATTCTTTTTGATGGTGAACGATATAAAGATATTCGTGAACGAGCAGTTACATCTATAAAATGTAAAAGAGAGAAAGGAAATGGGAACGATTATGACTCACCCTCCACGAGTATTTCCAAGCTCCAGTAGAGCTTCGGCAGCAAAGATTAGGCATAAGTGAGCCAGCGCAAAGTTGACATGGTGTTCATATACGACACTCCATATGTCGTTCATCCAATCAACCAAACTCTGAATAGCTTCTTCCAGCAGTTGGTCTTTGTTCGAACGACCTTTGACAAGACTAGTTTTGTGGTCTCGCTTGAGCTCGTCCAGTATTCCATTGATTTCCCTTTCCTTCGCTTTCAGATCCAGAACAGGAATACCAGCATAACGATGTTTAAGGCGGGTAGCGGCAGCTATAGCCTTCTTGGACTTCTCCTTCGGCACTAGGTCAAGCAAAGCCACCAGCTGTTTCTTGACCAAGGTGCGCTGTGCCTCTGGCGGTAATGTCTCGTACAAACGAGTAAACCTGTCGATATGTGATTCAAACCGGATATTATACCGTAATATAACACCACACAACGAACCTTGCGCTGGGCGGGTCGGATGGCATTGCCCAGTCGAATATGCCCTGAGCCAGGGGATGGTGGGTGCGCTTGGAAGCGCGTGATGTCAGCGACAAACGCGCATCGTTGCACGGTGACCAGGGCGGCCACAACATTGGAATTTGAGCTTTGTTTTCTCAGTTCAGTTTCATGTTGATGATCCCGCTGTTTGCTGTATTTATGAGGGACATAAATTATTCACAGAGGCTGGTCGTGTTGTCAGGCTGCTTGCGCTGTTATTGCAAAAGGCAATTGTTGACCAAAAACCACGACCACCAACGTTTCTGGCATTCACAGCGACAGGGAAGTTGCCTGGTTAGTTGGCAGTGATGATCTTGCCTTCACAAGCAGCGAGACCGCGCGAGGCCAGCATCTGGTAGCCACGTGCAATCATTTGGTTTCTCAGATCGCCAGGCCTTATTTTTGTTCTTCAGCTTCGAATTTCCGCCAAATCTCTTACCTGGCCAGCGTTCACGGAACAACATCGAGGGCGGTAATGAACGCCAGGCTCTTACTGTCGTTACGCCCAGAAAATAATACAAACCAGGCACTCGGTTCGGCCGTCAATGTCTTCCTTTGGGTCTGATGTCGGCCTCGAGGCAAATTTTCCATACATGGCTGCCGACCTCATTGTGCACCCTAACAGCGTTGTCTGACGTTAGCCACGTTGGAAACGCGCGCAGTACAAGCTTGGGGGGCATATAGACCTTCTCTTATCCCCCGTGCGGGTGTGTTTCTTTGTTCTCGTTCACTCATATCGTCACCCATCATCGCGACAATCCCCAAATCATCAATCTTCGGGAATGTCTGGTTTATCACCACAGCGTAATCGCAAGCCTCAAGGCCATCAGGGTAAGTTTGTTCCTTGGTCTCATTTAGTCAATTTGAAGTTCGGGGTTGGGCTCAGTTGACTCGTATTGAATTGTTGGCATAAAACTCCCATCCATTTTATTTTTCCTTTTCTTCTTTGGCGATTCTGCCAGGTTCTGCCGTGTTCGGTCCTACGCACATGATGCAAGTCTAGCCCCTACTGGCCGGTACTTAATCCGAGCGGCAAACCTCGCACTCAACCTCACGACCAGCGCATTCTTCTTTACTCACATGTCCCTAACAGGTTCCGTGCAAAACTTGCCTCCCCGCGAGATGTCCCCGTCTCCGACGTTTCGCGACCGACAACGGGCTGCCAAGACGCAATCGTTGCCTCTCGTCCCAGCCGTCATGCAGATGTACCAAAATCAAAGCCAGCCTCGCCAAGCTCAACAGCCCAGCCCGCCCATATCCAACGGATCCCATCAATCCCGAAGATCGCCCCCACCATCTGCATCTCAAATACCGTCGTCGACCATCAAGTTGAGCGCACGAGATATCAGCCCTGAACGATTGACCCCGCCACCGCCGCCAATCCACCCGCATAGCCAAAACAACATTCATCAGGCTCTCGCACCACCCGCACAACCTCAGCATTCTCACAGCGCCCCAAACATTCACGCACACAATCCGCAGATTGGCTATCCCCGCCCAATCAACCGTGTCCCCCCGCCACAGTTCCTGACCTCGTTCCGTCCAATGGATGAGAATTGGACGATGACAGAGGAACTCATGGCGGAGATTGAACGTGCAGATATGCAGCAGGCGGCGGCTGGTACAGCTGGCGTGGCATATGCAGGTGGGGCTGTCAGTTCAGGGCTGTCGTATACTCGAGTCGAGTCTAGTTCTCCCCCGAAGGATCAGGGCATGGAGAGGATAAGAGCCGAGAGAATGAGTCCGAAGGATTTCGATAACAGTCAAGGTAGTGGTGGGTCTACCGGGAGACGACAGGGTCGTCCTGGCGACCGAGAACAAACATTACCCAGAGAGAGTCCCAAGAATCGCGATCGGCAGTCCCAACCCCAACCGACCTCACCGACTGCATTCGCTCAAAGTCACCCTCAGGCGCATACCCCCGAGCGCCGTACGTCTCCAACGTATCACACCCCACTGGGTTCTCCCGGCGAAAACTACAGTTCGTACAAACGGGAACCGTACCCTCCTCACCCCCGGATCCCTACCCCTCCACTCTTGCGGCGGTCTTCCAACGCCCCTATTGCCGATACCTCGACCACCACGCGCGCGACGCCGCCCGCGGCAAGCAAGCTCTCGAGCCACACTCCACCTCTCCAAGCTATGAAGACGCGCTCACCAGACAGATCGTTACCCGTTCAAGAGGAACCGGAGGAGGACGTGGCGGTTTCTACGAAAAACGGTGCAAGGGATAGAGACAATTGGAAGGATATTCATCACGAATGCGATACAAACGAAGACGATACAAGGGGGATGGGATCACCCACCCCGTCCTCGGATCTCCACCCTGACGGCCATACTTCCCGGTTCGATGGTCATGGAGGGCGGGACAGTCGGGCTGGCCATCGGGAAGATGACGACGAAACGCTTATCGAGCAAGTTGCTGGGGATCGCAGGGTACACGAGGGCCCGAGAGACTCTGAGGAAGAATCATTTACCCCACGTTCACCGTCTACGGCTCTCCCCGATGATGGTCAAGATAGATTCTATCCCCAAAACGCTAGTACGAGGCGAATCAAGAACCGCATTGGAGCCACAGATCAACTGGGATTAAGAGGTTTCGAAACGGCTGTGTACGAGCAAACGGGCCTCCTGCCAAAAATCACAACCCATGTGCCTGTATCTACACGACCCATCGAACATGAGCAGACACGCCGCCATCCGCAACCACCCCAGCAACCCCAGCCGCCGCAGTACAATCGATCTGAACAAGGTTACGCCCAATATCAGCCCCCTCCCATTCCACACTTCGACGACCTCCAGAGCTTCTTTGATGATCCCACCTCCGCCTATCTGCGCGCATATCTTCAATCTCCCCGCCCTAACGCTCCTATCCCACCCACTCCCCACAGTCAGACTGCAGCACCGTCACCATCGCCACTGGTTTCGGGAATGCAAAGCGTACCACCATACAGTCCAGTGCCACCTGTGGGCTCACCGTACCCATTCCCATTCTCTCACGTCCGTCGTCCGCACGCATATTCTAGCCCAGCCAACCGAGTCGCGCCGTCGTCGAATTACGACCCGAATCATCCATCTGCCATTCAGGAGCAGCTTGCATTGCAGTGGCAGATGTATGCCTTGAATAATAACCGTGCGCCGATGTCTGACTCGACGTTCTCACCCTCTTCGACGCCGTTCCAAGGAGCAGGGTACAATCCATGGGCATTTTTACACACCAACCGTGCATTTGGAGCCCGTCACCCTGACCCGCTGACGAGTCTGCAGTCCAGTCCGAGCCATGAGCCTTTACCGCTTCCTTTGCCTCCTACGACGGGTCGAGCGATAAAGAAAAGGCACCGGTCGACCGATTTACGTAAACAAGTCGCCACCGGTAAACCCCCTCCTCGGGTGGAGAGCACTCAGCCGAGGGAGACCAGCCCTGAACCGTCTTCATCTGGAGAAGAAACCGCGGGAGACGATCGATTTGAAGGTAACTGGGCGAATGGAAACGTGCACGACGACAGTGGCGATTGGATTGACGAGGATGCCGCAGGCGACGAGGACGATCTATTAGAACTAGAATACCATCCATCCTTTGTCAGCAATGTTGAGAAGCGGCGCCGGAGGTGGGAGACGCGCTGGGAGGCACTGACGGAGGCTGTGAGTCATCGCAGCCAATTTTCTAACTTCTTTCTCCCCGATTAGTTGGGAGATTCTGATTTGAGACGTTTGGACTGTACAGTTTGAAGCTCTCGATCGGCAGACGGACGCCACGCTTGTGTTATTCGCTTCCCCATCCCACTCAACCAAGTTGCACGCATTGACCTCACGATCCCTGCGGCGGGACACGTCTTTGGCGCATTCTTCAATGATGTCCCATATGCGCTCCGCTTTCAGCCATATCGCCTCCCGTCGTCGGGCCGCCCGATCACATAAATCATCGTTGGCGGACCGACTGCTGTTGCCCTCTGGAAGCTCTGTGGACGGCTCTGATAACTCGGAAAGTCGGGAAGAAGATTTGAAACGGGCACTTGAGGCTGCGTTGGGGAGCCTCGGTGCGATTGGAGGCATTTACGAGCAGCGAGAAAATAGATGGAGAGAAGAAATGCGCCGGGTTAACGAAGATCGGGAGCGAGTTGAATTGCTCCTCCAGCAGGCGCTAGGAGTCGGATTGGCGAACGGTGGTGCTCCTAATACCGTGGTTGGACGTGCGTTTTGAAGGTTTTTGGATGGACGGCGTCGTCGTGTACACAAATGACTCTGCAAGCTGGACTGGACTGGGCCGCGGATGCTGTATGTAATGACCTGTATGTGTTGCGTTTTCGCTCATTGTCATTCGAAGGGCAGGACGCGTTCATCGATGGAGTACGTGGTTCCTTAAGTCTTGGCATCATTTTATTGCGACTAACGTGATTGAGTAGGTGACTTGTTGAAGTATGTAACCATTGCAGACTTGATCATGGATCACGCATGTTAGAGTCAATTTCGTCCATATGTTTTTTTCTGACTTGTGTTTTCTGGATGCAAGTCATGCACAGGCGTACATATATTACATAGAATCATGATGTTACAGGGCAGGACACTATAGCACTGAGAAATTCGTGGACTCGCTTGCTGATATTGTGCTTGTATGGAGAATCCGTGCCCTAGTACGTCGGCGGGCAGCTATGGCGGTAACTCCACTGGATGAATGGTTGGCGGCAAAACCTTGGAAATTAGTAGTTCCTGACCCCCTCATAATGATGACTCGGAGAAGGTACCGCCGAATGGGGGGCACAGTAAGTTGACATTGCCACAAGCAAGTGGCGCCGACAGTAATCTTCAATAACACTGGATTATATACTTCGCCGGGGATCTAGGCTAAGTGTTGAAGTTTGAATGACACTGGCAGCCTTGCAAAAGGTGCAACTTGAAGGTAGAACGACAGACCTGGGATGAAACTCTTCCGGTGTAAGTGCTCTTTCATAAGTAGCGCCTGACGTATACTGGGGATGTCGGCGTGGCTTCGAACATTTGCACCTCCAAGCCTTTCACTCGAGACTATTTGGCAGTGGTTGTTTGTTCTTTCAGCTGAGCGATGAGCCCACGCATAATCGAGACTGGAAATAAAGCGGGTATAATAAAGCGGGTATAATGCGGTGTTCAGCGAGCCCTGTTTGATGACTCTGATCAGCGAACGTTGAGAAAGGACTTGCTGGCATGGCGCAACCACGGTCCACGGTCCACACCCCGGGAACTTGGAGCTCGGAGCATCGACTTGGCAATGCGGCTGTATCCAAGCATCGATCACTTTCCGTTATTTCAAGCTCAGGCTGTTTATTTATTATAACTTGAAGAGGTTTCAAGTCCAAGTTGTACCCAACTCTCCCCCAATACCCCCATCATTACGCCATGTATCTCCCACTATTCTTGCTTATTGTATCTCAAGGGCTCCAGGTTCTCTCCAGCAGTCCCGGAAAGGCGTTCGACCCAAGGGCATATCCCAAGCAAATAGCTACCTGCGAAGCCGCTACACGCGATGACCCCGTTGACATCAATATTCGTAAGGGTCTCCTTCGGGATTTTTCCATGACTGGTGATAAAGAAACTTGCGGATTGCACCAGATTACGTCGATGTAAATTCCGTGGCCACCACCACCATCGTAATGATCCATGGTTGGCCGTCGCTGTGGAGCAGCTGGTCCCACCAGATTCAAGAATTTGAAGTACGCGAATGCCCCGACTTGAGGAGGGTCCTGGCTAATGGTATGGTCGTCCATAGAATGACCATCATCTCATCGTCCCCGATTTACGTGGTTTTGGCGCCTCGACGCACCCTGGAAATGGCCAAGGTACCATGGGTGACTTGGTCAACGACATTGTTTGTGTTCTCGCGCACGCTAAAGTGGAGTCTGCGATCTGTGTGGGGCAAGTACTTTCCAGTCTCGACGTTCCAAGCCTACCCGTGACTTACAAAAACGCGGACTGCGCAGACACGACTGGGGTTCCCAAGTCTGCTATGAAGCGGCGAGGATGAGACCCGACTTGTTCACTGCGGCAGCTGGCACCATCCCCGTAAATCTTTGTGTCTTTTTGCGTCCGATAAATAATATTTTGTTTACCTTTATCTCTCTTGCGAACAGTACATCCCAGCGTCTGGTCCTTTTCTTCCTGTCGCAGCCCTCGTGTCGACCCTTCCGCACCTCAGCTACCAGCTCTTCTTCGACAGACAGACTTCAACGGCCATCGCAGAACTCAACCAAGACATCAGGAGAACCCTTCGAGCGGTCATGAGACGGACTGATGATCCTTTCCCTCCCCGGTTCTTGACAAATCAGGATTCATTCATGGCTGAATGGGGTGACGTTGCTGAAGTGCGAAACATGTTTTAATTTCTGGTGTTGGTGGTGGTGGCTGAAATTTTTTTTACCAGATCCCTCCTCCTGCATTCTTTAGTCCTGACGAAGAGGACTACTTGGTGGAACAGTATTCCATCCAAGGATTCGATAACAGTGAGTTACCTCTCACGCTTCAGATACCATTTTCCAAAGCAGCTGAATCCTTGGTCCGCCGTCCAAGCTTTACACTTCTACACCAATACCGTCAGCTTTTTCCAATTCTGATCCTCTCATTAGATGCTCAACTGACTCCTTAGAATCGTTATGCATCGTGGGAGCTCGCTAATACGCAAGGCAACCATACCATCTCTCAACCTGTTCTCTGCATCTTCCCGCTGAATGTATGTCGGACACAATTCTTTTTTTGTTTTGACAATGTCTCACATTCATTTATCGTATAGGACCCTGTGGCCGATTGGGTTTTCGTGTCCAGAGCCCTCAAGTCTGCGGATTTCCTCCCGCGGCTTACCGTGCGCGTGAGCCCGCCTCATCTAATTTTTTACTTCCTCCATGCTGACAACCTATCTCATCTCATCCTCCCGTGCAGACCCTCAAGAGCGCCCACTGGCCTCAACTCGAAAATCCGCGCGAGTTCAATGCCTTCCTTCGAGAATGGCTGAGTTCGGTCTCTCATACATCGCACGATACACCCACACATCGAATTCCGGATGAACTTTGAGCTGGAGTGGTTTTGATTTTTGATTTTTTGATTTGATTTTCCCTTTTTCTTTGATTTGTTTTTTCGGAAGCAGTATCCAACTTAGATCGGAGGAGGTTCGTGGTCAGAAAGATGGCGAAGTACGGGTTTTGGCTTTGCATTGGTATTTGTCAATGGGAAGGATGGTTGGTGCAGGACGGGCATTATGGTATTGGCTGGCATTAATTCGGTGTGGCAATGTCTTTTAGAAATTCTGATTTCCAAAAGTTTTCCGTTGTCATTCGAGGAGTACAAAATTGCTACAAATATGAAATGTATTAGTATTACTGTATTGGGTTACCTACCTGGCGAATTCTTTTTAGTAAAATATTGAACTCGGATGTGACATGGTCAGACAAGTGTGACTTGTCGTGACATTTCTGCGACGGTGTTGGATTTCGTCAACTATCATCTAGCTATATCAATGGCTCCCTCAAAGAAAGCTACAGGTCCAAAACCGTCCGGGAGAGACATCAGATCATTCTTTGGTGGTGACAGCCAAACTGGGGCGAGCCAATCCACCGTGAGTTTCTTGGAGTCGCGCCTAGACACTTCTTTTCATGTTTCGGTGAAATTGCATGCTGAAAACTTTCTTTTCTCTGTCCAGGGCTCCCAAAGGGTGTTTTCAATTTCGATTAGTTCGCTTTGTGTCGTTTTTAAATTTTATTTGGAACCGCTGACCCGCCATAAACAGGTGACGATGACGAGAGGTGTGTTCCGTCTCAAGCTGTGTGATTCATCTACCGCGTGTGATGTTGATGAAAGGCCGTAGTGATAGAATGTCACAAAAGAAGGAGGCGTCGTGAGTTGTAGTCGCTAGTGAAATTTATTTCTCTTGATTTAGTTTTTAGAACGTCTGCCAAGCCGACACAAGGGCCAAAAGATATTGTGAGTTCTGTTAGTTTAGTGTTGTGTTAGCTAGTCATTGAACACCATCAGCCTGTCTTGAAACCCAAGGTCGAGACAAGGTATGTGCCACATTTCACTACTCCCGCGCACTCTCACCTGGATGGTGTGGCGCTAGGCAGACACCGAAGAAAGTGGTAGAGTAAGTTCCAGCTTGTTATTGATTCTTACCAACATATTACTGACCTAATTTATTAGCTTGCCGAACAAGTCACCAAACGTCATCGCGAGTATTGAATGATTGGAGTTATTCCTTCGAACTGAATTTCAACCATTTTTTTAATCCCTCCATAGTTCAAGAAGCCGAAGACGGAACGTGTCATGGATTTCAGCGATGATGACACACCACCTCCAAAGCAAGCCACCACACTTAAACGCAAGAAGCCGAGCCTTCTAATATCAAGCGACGAGGACGAGATGGAAGACAGGAAGGTCTCCCCACCAAAAAAGAAACTTGCGCCCGCAGCAACCGCCTCACCCAAAACCATTGCAAACGGCACCTCCGCAGCAAAATCAAAGCTGTCAAAAGAATCCGCCAAGGGCAAGGAGAAAGCAAGCGAAGATGACGGTGGCACAAAAGGCACGGTGAAGAAGCCATCAAAGTAGGTTTTGTTTGTTCGATACCTTCATTCGCTCACAGGGAATGAAAGTTGGGCTGCCGTCAAGGCCGCAAGGATGGCAGGCCCCAGTGCTCCTGGCTCTAAAGACATCCCAGAACCTGCGTCTCCCGATTGTCTAGTTGGCCTTTCCTTTGTTTTTACTGGGGAGTTGTCCAGTCTCTCTCGGGATGAGGCCGTGGATTTGGCAAAGAAATACGGCGGGTAAGCGGCTTTTCATCTTAGTATCCGAGTCTGTTTAATCCTTCATTAGCCGCGTGGTTGGCCAACCATCTTCAGTGACATCGTATGTTGTCTTGGGTGGCGATGCTGGCCCTAGTAAACTCAAAGCCATTGAGAAACATAAACTTCGAACACTCAACGAGGACGAGTTTTTGAATTTAATTGCCACCAGGAAGGTTTCAGGAGGACCCAAGGGGACGGGCTTAGATGCTAAGACGAAGAAGAAGCTGGAGAAGGAGCAAGAAGCTATTCGAAAGGGCGCCAGGGAGTTGGAGCTCAGAGAGAAAAACATTTCAATTGAGGATGCTAATATGCCCAGAGGGTTCGTGCTTCCACTCCCTTATACAACTCAGGACTCATGTGATGGCAGACCCAAGGCTGTTGATATGTCTTCCCAACTTTGGACAACCAGATACGCACCGCAGAAGCTCAAGGATATATGCGGTAATAAGGGACAGGTTGAGAAGCTGCAACAATGGCTGAATGACTGGTAAGGATGAATATATGCGAATCACTTATCTGAACTGATTCCCCGCTAGGCCTTCGAGCCTGAAATGCGGTTTTCGGAAACCGGGCAAGAATGGTATGAATGTTTTTCGCGCAGTCATGATAACTGGCTCGCCTGGTATCGGGAAGACAACCAGTGCACATTTGTGTGCGAAGATTGCCGGGTTCACACCTATTGAACTGAATGCGAGTGACACGAGAAGCAAAAAGCTTGTCGAGGTATGTCGTTGATGCCGAGAGTCCACCATGCATTACACGCTCGACTGCTCTCCAGAATGGTATGAACATCCACAACCAGTCGTTGGACGGCTGGATCGACGGCGGCAAGGTCGGCCGTCTGTCTGTTCTATATATTGCCCCTTCGAAACCTGAAATGCTGGGTAGACATCGAGTGCGGAAGGAGTTGCATTGATCACGGGGAGAAGCTGCTTGATCATGGATGAGGTTGACGGCATGTCTGCCGGCGATCGGGGCGGTGTTGGTGCGCTAAATGCACTCATCAAGAAGTCTAAGGTTGTTGTTCTCCAGCGTGATAGGCGGTAACTGATGGCAGTACAGATTCCCATCATCTGCATCGCAAACGACCGTGGTGCACAGAAATTGAAACCACTTTGGTCATCAACATTCAGTCTGACATTCAGAAAGTAAGGCTTGACGCTAGCTTTGTTTCTATTTTTCAACTCGTTTTATAGACCGGAGGCTGCTGCCATCCGTTCGAGAGTCTTGACCATTGCATTCAAGTGCGCTTTTCGTACCTGTTTCCAGTGGAACAATTGCTGATGTCTTTTCTAAGGGAGAAGATGAAGATTCCCGCAAACGTCATTGACCAACTGATCACTGGCGCCCAATCTGACATTCGCCAGGTTCTCAACATGTTGTCGACCTGGAAACTATCCAGCGATTCGATGACATTCGACGAGGGCAAAAATCTGTGAGTCTAGGTTTGTCATCTAGCGAGTAATAACTTAATCATTGGTGTGTTGCGTTCAAGCGCCAAGATGAACGAAAAGTATTCCATTATGAGCCCGTTTGACATTACCCAGAAGATGTTGGGTCCGCACTTGTTTTCACCCTCCTCCCGCAGCACCCTTGGCGACAAAATGGAACTTTATTTCCACGATCATTCTTTTGTCCCTTTATTTATTCAAGTGCGTTCTCTATTGGGATAAGACAAGGTTTCTGATCTCACCACAAACGAAGGAAAACTACCTAAAAACGCAACCTGTAGCCGTCAGGAATACAGATGAGCCTCTAAAGCCGCTGAAACTGCTTGAAATGATGGATCGTGCGGCATCTTCTATTTCAGACGGAGATTTGGTTGATGCTTTAATACACGGGTAAATCCTTTGCTCGATGAGTTTGTGAAGTCTTATTTTCATTTCATCAGACCGGAACAGCACTGGTCCCTGATGCCTCTGCATGCAGTCTGTTCGACTGTTCGACCCGCTTCGTTCCTTTATGGTTCAGGTCCTGGATACGGAGGTCCCAATGCGATGACATTCCCTCAGTGCGCGCTGCATTTACACCCTTCCTTTCTTGATTAACCCCTCGGACATTTTATTAGATGGCTTGGACAAAATTCGAAGTCAAATAAACTCAGCCGACAGTTGGGAGATATCCAGATTCGCATGCGGCTCAAAGTCTCTGGTGACAAGTCAGAAATCAGACAGTCTTATCTTCCAGCACTGTTTCCGCACATCGTGAAACCATTGATAGATAATGGCGCCGTACGTACCCTCTTTCACCTGAAATACCAATGGGCCATTGAATTTTCTGCCTTCTGCATGCCCATTCTTCTTGTTTGGACAGAGTGCCGTCGATGAAGTTATCGATCGGATGGATGAATATTTCCTCTCCAAAGAAGACTGGGACACTGTTATTGAATTAGGTGTTGGTGAGAACAAGGATGACGTCGTGTCAAAGAAAATTTCTGCTGCCACCAAAGGGTCTCTGACGAAGAAGTTAGCATTCGGAGGCTTGGTTCTTCTGTCTCTAACGGACATCTGCTCTAGATACAATGGGAAGGAACATCCGATACCTTTCCACCGAGCACAAGATTTGGGAAAAGCACCGAAGAAGATCAAAGGTGGTGCCCTGCCGGACCTGGAGGAGGCTTTTGACGTAGGTTTCGACGCCATCACCATCGGAGTGTACTGAGTCAGTGGCTATCCAATAGCTCGATGAAGCCGCGGATGAAGAGGTGTCTGACGATGAGAAACGGAATGGTGCAGACAACGACGTTGGCCACGATAAGTTAATTCAACCCGCCAAAAAGAAAACCACGGCGAAGAAGACAAAAGCCAAGTGACCAGCGGTGAGATGAACAAAACGAGTGTTTAGCTGATCTAAACAGGCAATGAAGGTTCTCAGTCAATCTGGCGCTTTAATTATGGGCGTCAGTCGTACATTTATTGTAAACTCTTGTCGATATTATTCTGGTTTGGTTATTCTAGCCTTGGTTTGGGGTTAGGTTTATACAGAGCCCAATCACAGCTTGATATAGAATCTCTATCCCCAGTCATTTTCCAAGACCTCTTCCATAAATATGTGTGCGCCAGACAACGATATCCATATTACAAGTTACTAGTAGTTAAGAAGTTCCCCTTATCGTGCAGCTGGAAAACCGAAAATACATTGGATTCGTGCCCGGATCTGATTACACCTCATCATCCCTTCTTCAGTCATTCCCCCGTAATGCTGAGTTTCTGCTCTTCGTGTTCCTTGGAATCCATTCTCGTGAGACCCAGCCCTACCACTGCCCTCGGCCCATTTCGTTCCTTCTCCTCCGCACCGCTCTCAACCGGATGCTCGTTCCTTCTACCGCGTCTCGTCTGTTTCCTCTCCCGCTCCCTACCGCGCATCTCCACCCTCTCGCTGGTTATGACGCCTCCAGCCGGCATCCTATTGACTCTCGGTCCATTCACCCCAGCCTCGATCCCGAACTCCCTTCCCCGCCCCCTCTCCACCGTCGCCCCGTACTTCCTCAGCGTGTTCACGATCATGGCAAAGTACACCATCCCGAGCGCGAAGAGAGCGGTGATAGCGATCCGTGCCGCAAGGGCAGCATTCGGCGACAGCGGGGCGCGGCCTGGCGGGTCGAGCGGATCGTTCGTCGAGCCTGTGCGCCAGACGAAAGACAGGATACAGACGATGAAAAAGATCATCGACCTCCGAAAGGTCAGTTTTTCATCGTGTCAGAAGGAGACGGTACCTACCAGGCCATCCAAACCGCCGGCATCGCCAGAAGCACCCAAACATTCCACCATATCGAAGTATTCGTTTTTCGGGCCTCCTGGATGTGCATCGTTTTAAGTTAATGGGGGGAGGGGGGATTCTAGAAACTAGTACCTCTGCCCACTTTGAAGCTTTATACATGCTCCTCATGGTTACGAATCGCACAATATATACGCACCCATACGACAAGCTCATCAATGCAGATACCAGTGACAATAAGGCAGCGTGACGCGTAACTGGATCGTCAACTGCAGAAGGGATTTGCAGCATAGTAATGATGGCTCTGCCACAACATCAAAAACAGGCCTGTGAAAATGAAATCAGGACCTACGACAGGAGTAATGCCGAAACCACATTGAGAGTTTTCCACTCTCTCAATAGTGAATCTATGAACGCCTCCCACGAGTTCTTGAACCTCGCGAGAGCAGGGGATACTGCTGGAGGGTTCCAGTCTTCAGGGAATGGCAAGGCGACTGGTACCGGCACCAATGCTTGTGCACCAGGCACCAACGTAGGCCCTCCTGCATATGCCCCACCATTACCACCAACTCCAACATTTATTCCATCCGTAAATGCTCCCACTGTGCAAGCGTCGATAATCCTCTGGATATCCGGCCGACTGACCTCGGCATCTTCAAATATGCGCGCGACGCGAGAGAAATAAAGGGACGGAAGACGGAGAAGGAGGTGGAGATATATTTGGCGAGGGAGTGTATCTGTTAGGAAGTTTCCCGTTGTGGCTAGAAAGGTTCGGAATGAAGAACCTGATGAAGCGCAAAGTGAAATTGGAAGAGGCAAGCAGCAAGTCAGTGTATTATTGCAGTTACAGTCCGAACGTTGATTTTGGGATTGATGCTGATCATGAGCTCTACAAATGCAGGAGAATCGAGAACGTGACTGGAAGGGGTCTATAGGGACAAATGGATCCTCGTGAAAAGTCCCGCGATAGAGTCCGGCGGACCACTGTTGGAATAGCCGCAGGGGCGACGGCGCACGAGACTGAGAACGCGAGGGCGAGAAAAGGGAATCAATGCTTTCTCTTCGCGAAGGATCAAGGGTTCCACGGATCGCAGGTGAGTGGTTTTGCGAATCGCTTCCCCGATGAATGCGCGAGAATGCTGTGTGGATGGGGGCACATTAAAAGATAAGGAGACTCCACATTTGCTGGAAGCCGCACCTTGTCGAATATTACGCATCGTGGGGAGAGACATGCGATCGCTCTCTCCCGACAGTCGCGCCCTGGGGGTTTCCGTGCCGAGTGACCCTTCCGATACACTTGCACGAGGTAAGGCCATATTGCCGATGATGCTATTCGGTCGTGAATAGAAACGATTTGGGCTGACTGGGGGGGATGCAGAGTCAATGTCAACCGAAGGGATGGTGGTGGCTACATCTAGGCTACGGCGGATGGTTCTACGGGTCAGGGGAGATGATGGTGGGAGGGCGGAGAGTTTGTCAGAGCTAGTCAAGTTGGATGAGGTCGTTTGTTGGGAGTCTGCAGATCAAAAGGTGAGAATGGTTACGGTATCAACCATGCAAGAGAAATATGAAGGATCCTGGCTGCACCAGTCTTCATGTCATCGGACGTGAACTCGTCTACGTCACGATTTAAAAAAATACACAACTTGTACAATGCATTGTGCAAACGTCCCGCTCGTTACTTCATGTCCACCTTCACGCGTCACAACTTAGACAGCAAAACATTGCGCACCTGGGCTAGGTTTGGGTGGTTCTCCATCTGCGAAATACGCGGGAACATTGTGAAAACTAGGAGATTTCTCGTTTATTAGAACTTGCGGAATGTCCAATGCCACCGGAGAATCCAACACAGAGTCACTCAATTGAGCGGGAATTGACATCGGTGCTGAAACTCTCGAGGTCAGTGTTTGATTTCAGCCGCAACAGTTATAAAAGCAAGGCGAGCAGCTCACGAAGGTCCTGGAAAACCGGAACTCTGCTGGCTCAGCCTGGCTGGGCTCCGGAGCCTTGACTTCCAGCTTTGTCGATCGCGGCAAATTGGCGTTGGATCACACGTGACACTTATGCAATGTATGGAATGGAATTATATACACCCTTCAAGCTTCAAGCTTCACGGTTGGTAAAACTAGTCAAACTAACTCGTTGTCAGAGAAAGCCTGGCATTTCTGCAGGCATTTTGCAGTTTGTCGAGGTCGACATGCGATGGTGGCATTGGTGGGTTGAAACGCTTATCAATAAACCCACTGGATGTTCTGCATACGCGTTTGGCAAACTTTCTCCAAACAACGGATATTGTCCTGAGACTCGGTGTCCGATCTGACAGGATATAGCTCAGGAAAGGATCTACTGAAAAGAGTATTGAAGGTGGTTCGGAAGTGATGCTTGAGTCGAGAATGATTATCGCGAGTTCAAGGCGCTGGAGTGACTTTGGAAGGTGCATGAATATTTCGGGCGGAACCGGCGATGTGTAAGAAAAGTCTACAAGCGATGGGCATAGTTCCAAAATATGCAAGGGAAGTTTGTAGGCACCCGGAAGAATTTCCCGTGACTCGTCTAACTCGACGTGGAGGCTAGTGAGGTGGAAACCAAGTTGGTTGATATGAAGCATTTTGATAATTTCGGTTTCACCAAGTGTAGTGACCTCAGAAATCGAAAGGTGTCGTACAGAAGTCTCCCGAAATCGGCGACCATTATACGAGCGGGTCCTGCATGCACGAGATAGAAGAATACAGACCTTGTCTACGGACGGACGGCCGTCCTGGAGCGCAATGCGAGTTAGGTGAGGAATTTTCTTTGGCAGGTTGACAGGCGAGGAGGACCAACCCCTGATATTGAGGCTTTCGATATTGGGACCGAATCCTATCAGGGCCCTCGAAAGTCCTGAATCCATCCAGGACATGGTAATGGTGTATGTCAAGGACTTGATGGACGTGCGGAGAGGTGGTGCAATCCGCTGAAGCCAGCAACCCTTGTCCAAAACAAAAAAGCCCACATCATAGAATTCAATGGAGGACACTGCTGAGCATAAAGCAAGGGAGCATTCGAAAATCGTCCAATGCTCCTGTCGTGATAGATATGAAACCCCATCCATCTCGTCAACGATAACGAAGGTCTCAACACGAGATCCATGTCGTTCGAGAGCAAGAGGAAGAGGAAGATGTTTCCTCACCGAGTGGTGAAAGATTACGACTATTGTACGATAGAGAACGGCGGATATCAATTGTGCCCAGTGATGGGATACGAGGGCAAGTTGAGCGAAATCGGAACGCGCACGATTATAACCCAAGTCTCGAAATTTGGGATTGGCATAGCTGAAGATCATTAAAGCTAGTTCTGGTGGTAGATCGGTGAATGAGATGGCCTGCCGCAATTGAGTCGTTAAGTGTCGTGTCGATGACGGAAAGGTTTTGTGCTCCAGTGATAACTTGTCCAAATCGTGCCACAGAAAGGATGCGGAACTTTCTCCCCGAAGGGTAGCAGGATCGTCATAAAACCATTTAGCCTGCTCGGAAAGCTGAACGTCGACTGCAGCCAGAAAGTGGATTAAGGTAACTTCAAGACTCGTCCTTACGCCGCCGGCTTTCACTTGTCGGTCGTATAATTGCCGAATAAACTTCTCTAAGTCCGAGCGAATCCTCATTTCGGCACTTTTGACGTGCGCGGTGGCAGCTCTGGCCTGCCCACTCTCCATCAGCGTCTGTTCTAACCGAGTACGCAGTTCTTGAGAGTGTTTAATGGCGATCGAAGAAAAATCAGAATAGATGAGATTTTCCAGGGCTGGATCGAGGGTATAATCATGAAGGTCTCCATCCTTTGGCTTGGACACAAATGGTGCGTTGAGAAGGATTTGAAAGGTTGGCGAAAAGTCAGGTGATTTCAGGGATTCTGTAATATGTGCCCCACTCTATAAGGCGAATCCATAATATGTAAGTGGAATAAATCAGGAATTGATACCAACACATACCAGGTACCCATCGGGTGCAATGATGTATTTTTGCTCCAGGATTTCAGGAATATTCATGGGAAATTCAACAGAAACACAGTAAACCGACGTTTGACAAAAGAGACAGGATACAATGTATCGGTTCTGCCGGTCGTAGGATTCTTTAAGATCAACGAGCCTTGGGTGAACCTGCAAGTTCAAGTTATTGTACCTAGCTCGATGAAAAATGTTGGAATCGGACATACGATATCTATCTTTTGGACGACTCCTTCGGAGAAGATTGCCTTGTTAGTTGCCCCTCTGGCTTGTACTCGAACGTTAAGACAAGGACAAGCATAATCGATGTCGCTAGACATTGAACCTGCCGCCCTGTTACAGTGTTACACAATTTTTGAACGGACTCACTGACTCAAATTAGAATGTCGGTAATTGCCGAATCCGGGTATTGCCGGATTGCTCACCACGACGTCGGCGAGACCGACGACGAAGAGTGGAATTGAAAGAAACCGCGTCTTTTGCTTCAACTTCCATCACCTTCCACCCCATGCAGCAATCTCTGGATAGTCGGTGAGTTTTCACAAAAGAACCGGGAGAAAGCATTCGCGTTTTGCCTCAGAGGCTGCTCTCCAACCTTTCACCACCAGGACTTCTTTCAATGACAGAAAATATTTCGATCCTGGAAGTGTTGGTTGGTGTGAACTGGCTGCAGGAGGAGGAACCACTGCGGAACCACCGCAACGGTCACCGCGAGAACCAAATATATACAAACAAACAACCCAAACAAACAATAACTGGCTCCCCTCAGCCTCAGGACTCAGAACTATTTCAGTGGCCAAGGTCCTTTGCTCATCGTTGTGCTCGACGTTGGCACCTAATCTCGACATTGCCTGACCACCTGGAAGACACTGGGTCACAGGAGAACTTGGGCGGCTTCTCGAATTGTTTTCTGTTGCATGCCACATCCTGCCCATTCTCCCCGTGTAGCCGTCGAAGACCTTCTCAATCCAACCAGTCCCTCCAATCCTTCGCACAACTTCCTTGTACATAAACGTCTTATTATTAAGGGGCCCTCAATGGCATTTAACGGTCTTCCTGTATTACGGCGCTCAAGACGCACCCGCAACTCATCCGAGAGCCAACCATCTGGCTCAGAATATCACGAAAGCGAGAAGTCCGTGGACATGGATGGAGGCGTCCACCACGAAGAAATTCCTCCAAAAGCTGAATCGCCTCAGATTGTATATGACACCACCTCTAGAGGTCGAAAAATCCCAAGAAAGTCG
This sequence comes from Hygrocybe punicea, assembly GCA_963556145.1. Taxonomy (NCBI): domain Eukaryota; kingdom Fungi; phylum Basidiomycota; class Agaricomycetes; order Agaricales; family Hygrophoraceae; genus Hygrocybe; species Hygrocybe punicea. The sequence goes on from OY744464.1 coordinate 1,742,356, forward strand.
TATCGTGAATCCGCGAGTGAAGACGATATTGGGCCGGACCCTAACGATCTTTTCAGTGGTGACGGCGTGACGCGCCCACCATTACCAAACGGATACGACCAGGACGAGGAAGAGGACGACCACCCGCTGCCCAGACGCAACACCCGATCTCAAAGTAAGTTGAACAACATTATTGAGAGCGACGACGACGAGAGAGCCCCTCGCCGATACGCGAAGCGCAACAAAACCAAAAAGGTTGCTGCATCACGACCCACGCGCCAGTCTGCCCAACCAACTGCTGCTCCTGTCCAAGATCGTCCTAAGCGACTGACGCGTCGTAGCGCTCGAGAAGCTCAGCAAGAAGGTGACTATGTGGATCACCCGTCTTCGGGTTCAGCGGACGCCGACGCGTCTTTTGAAGATGCACCACGCACACCATCTGATAACGACGACGATCCTGAGCAAGACGCAGATGGAGAGGATGTAGATGCGGATGCGGATGGAGAGCACGAGCCAGAAGCAGATGGTAGGCCGTATGCATTGAGGCAGAGAGCGAAGATCAACTACGCGATACCTCCACCATTGGAAGAGATGAAGCCTGTCAAGTCCAAGTCACATGGTGGGCGGGGAGGTGGCCGTAATGGCCATGGTGGTGGGGGATCAAAGGGGACGAGAGGACCTGGGTGGAGTGCTACAGGGGCGGAATTGGGCAGGTGGATGGGCATCCCTGCTGACGATTCTGTGAGTCCGGTTCTCAGCACCACTTTTGTCCCATCTCATACTTGTTATGCCCAGGATTCGGACTACGGTATGAGAACACCGCGCAAACCTTTCGGGCCTGGTGGGGGGGCTGGAGGGTTGTATGCTGGCGCTGTGGCAGGTGGTGGCATGATGCCAAGTGATCTGGCTGCAGCAGCGGGAACACCGTCGAATTTGGGCAAGATAGGGGATGCAGGTACATCGCCTTTTGTTTCTGTGGTTTGTGCAGTTCAATCATACATTTTTGCAGCTCTCGCAGACGCTGACCCCCTTGGTGTGAATACTAACGTAACATTTGGCGAAGTCGGTGGACTGGATGATCGTGAGTGTTTATATTCCTGCTTGGCACTGTCTAACCATCATCATCAGACATTCATTCACTAAAAGAAATGACTCTTCTTCCATTACTCTATCCGGAGCTTTTTCAGCGTTTCAATGTTACTCCTCCACGCGGTGTCCTGTTCCATGGTCCGCCTGGCACAGGCAAGACTTTGCTGGCACGAGCATTGGCTGCTAGCTGCCGAACGAATGGTAAACAAATCTGTGCGTATACATGTCCTGTCCGCCGTGTTGTAGTGCTTATTGTACGTGTCCAATAAGCCTTCTTCATGCGCAAGGGTGCAGATTGTCTGTCCAAGTGGGTTGGTGAAGCTGAGCGTCAACTACGGCTTCTCTTCGAAGAAGCCAAAAACTGCCAGCCCAGCATCATATTCTTTGATGAGATTGACGGTCTCGCCCCTGTGCGTTCTTCGAAACAAGATCAGATCCACGCGTCCATCGTCTCCACGCTTCTGGCGCTTATGGACGGCATGGACGGTCGGGGACAGGTCGTCGTTATTGGAGCCACCAATCGTCCGGATGCGATCGACCCTGCGTTGAGAAGGCCGGGACGTTTTGACAGGGAGTTTTATTTCCCATTGCCTGGGATGGACGCCAGGGAAAAGATATTGGGGATCATGACAAAAGGATGGGAGGGGTGGGAGGGTGAGAAGGGAGTGGAGCATGTCAAAGGGCTCGCCAAACTCACCAAGGGGTATGGTGGTGCAGATCTGAGGGTGAGTTGAGATTCATGGTCGAGTTGTTCTTGCTTCTTCATTGCCAATTTAGGCGCTGTGTACGGAAGCCGCGTTGAATGCCGTTCAGAGACGATACCCTCAGATATACAAGTCGAATGACCGACTGCTATTAGCTCCGGAGACCATCGAGGTTGGTTTGAGAGACTTTATGATTTCTATCAAGAGTGAGTGGGATTATGCGTCTTGCATATGACCTTTTTTTTCATTATGTGCCTTGGCCTCAGAATTAGTTCCCTCTTCCGCGCGATCCTCATCGTCATCGGCGTCGCCATTACCACCACAATTTGCCCCGTTGCTTTCAGAACCACTGGAAAAGGTCAAAGCTATTGTTGGAAAGGTACTGCCTATCGAGAAGAAACGAAGTGCGCTGGAAGAGGCCGAGTGGGAGGATGAGGGAGGTGCAGGGGCGCTAGAGCGGGAGATGATGATGCAGTGTGAGTGAATTTTCCCAAAGTGTTTAGCTTGCCTCTCTGATTGCTACGTTAGCCATGGAAACCCTCCGAGTGTATCGTCCACGTGTAGTAGTATATGGATCTGTTGGAATGGGTCAAGGTTATCTCGGGGCCGCTATTTTGCACCACTTGGAAGGATATCATGTTCAAAGTCTCGAGCTAGGGAATCTGATAGGAGATTCGACACGGGTCCGTATTTCTGCGTCGCCATTTTCTTCCATCTCTAATTAATCACCTCTTAATACTTAGACGGTTGAAGCTGCCATCGTTCAGCTATTCGTGGAAGCCAAGCGACATCAACCATCTGTGATATACATCCCATCCCTCATCAGTTGGTCGGCTGCGGTTTCAGAGACCTCGCGATCTACTGTTCGCGCGATGCTAGATACTCTAGCACCCTCAGATCCTATCCTCCTCCTTGCGATTGTGGACGGTCCCTTCTCCGATTTGCCGCGAGATGTTCGTTCTTGGTTTGGGTTAAGACGAGACAATCGTATCGAACTGATGGCGCCTCTGCCACACCAGAGGGAGGACTTCTTCGAGGGATTGTTGAAGGATATCATGCGTCCCCCGAATGAATTTGCTGACGGTGTCAAGCGGAAGAAGCGGGTGTTGGAAGTTCTTCCTATCGCACCGCCTTTGAAACCTCGCGAACCCACTGCTGCTGAACTCGCATTGCAGGAAGAAAACGACCATCGGATCATCGTTCTGCTTCAATACCGACTAGGGCCTATACTCACTGAGTTGAAGCGCAAGTTCAAGCGGTTCACTAAGAGGGCTACGGTGCGCTACGTCTACCTGTATGTCGCGTTTCCTACTCATGGTTACGTTTTTAGGAAGAGTACGGATTTGATATTCCTGGACATACTGTACTTCAAACCGAGACCGTCCTTACCACTGTGGAGGAGCATGCCGAACCTAATGGCGTTGTGGTTGTCGTAGACCAGGAACGGACTACAGAGCAAACAGTCAATGGGCATGCCGATGAGACCGCTCCTCCGGAGCCTCAGCAAACGCTGGAATCTTTACCTCCGCTGTACGACATGGACCTTGAAAAGATGAATGCCGATCTTTACAAGGGGAAGTATCTTACCCCACAAGATTTTCTTGACGACGTCAAAAAAATAGTTCACAACGCTGCCGTTCGGCTCGATGAAGACCCGGAACGGTTATACAGAGCGCAGGCGATGCTCACCGCAGCCCAAGTCAGCATACATGAATTCGACCATCAACTGCGGATTGAGTGTGACCGTATGGCTCCGCGAGAGCGAAAGCGACGTCAAGATAATAGGAAGAGCAAGGGGAAGGACAAGGCGCCGGATGATGGTGGTATTGGGATCGCTTATGCACCAGGTACGAGAAGGAGCGCGCGCCACAATGGTCAACAACCCGAAATATCCATCACGGATCCCTTGAAGCTTGAGCGCAGATTGAAGAGACAACGCACAGGTGAAGCCACTATTGATTCCCAGGCTTCGGAGGAGGAACATAGCGAGGGTCGGACGACCAAACGGTCAAAGATGGTCGTGAGTGACGACGACGAGGACCCCCTGAACGACGTCGGGCCTACATCTCAACCACGACCTCTGGCAGTTCGGTTTGCCGCAATTGTCGAATCACCAGGGAATCCAAATCCATTACCTGACGATACTCTTCTTCAGTCAGAAGATATGGCAATTGATGACCCATTCACGCCAAGGCGTAAGGGATTTGACCCCTCCCTCCTCAATCCCTTACCAGAAGTGTCGGATGTGTTTTCTGCCGTACGTTCACCCAATGAGATCGATGGTGACATGTCCGCTCCGTCGACGCTATCGTTGGACCTTTTCCAATCTCTTATGCAGCCATCTATGGAAGATGTTTCTCCCCCACACACACCAGTTCGAACATCAGGACTCTGTGATCCCTTGGAACCGCGAAGGTCGCCAACTCCGATCGTCGTGGAGCGATCGCCGACCCCGCACCCTGATTTCCATCTGGACGGGGAGTCTTTGGCCAGGCTAAAGCGGGATCTCCGTGACTGCACAGACTTTTTCACGGTGGAACAGCTCGAGCAATTGCGTGCAGCTTGTCTTGGATGTGTTTGGCGGCATCGGTCAGAATGGGACCGAGATGAACTACTCCGGGAACTCGAGAACGTTGTTGTTGACTATGTGCATGACGTTGAAGATGAGAGATTGACGTTCCTCAACACCTGTATCAATACTCAAGATCCTGCCTGACGCTGTATTCTCAAATTTTTATTCCTAATCTTTTCATACAATGGGGTAACAAAGAACTGGGGCAATAGTGATAAATCGAGTTACCCAGAATGTACAAGGGTAAATATAAACAAGACATGCTTTATCTACTTTTGCAGAAAACCTTCCGCCAAATAGAACTTGGAGAGCATGCTGGCAGCAACGTCAAGGACAGTACTAGAGTTCGCCAGGCCCAAGTGGGAACGGAGTCTGATGTGTTCATGGTATCGCACATCAAAGGCAGGGTGGCGTAATGCATTTTAACCCACGATGTGCGAACGATAGAGTTAATATCGCCGGCCACCACGTCCGCCTCCTGGTCCTTGATATGGTCCGTAATCTGGAGGAGGTCGGCCACCTTAAACATAAAAGACTGATTAATTTAAAGCGGTAACGTTCGAATAAAACTAACCTCCACGAACCGCAGGTGGTGGCGGTGGGGATCTCACTCTGAGGCTGGTACTCGGTATCACTGCATTCCGGAACAGCATCATCAAATCGTCCGTTCGGAACACCGGTCCTGTAGGATCCACCTAAGGATATCTCATCATTATTAAGACTTCTTACTCACCGTCAAAAACATTTGGTGCTGGTAGCTGTCCAACAAACCACGAAATGACAGCAGGAAGGGTAACGACCTTCTCGTCCTCCCGCTCCCTCTCTGGTCTCCGCGGCGGGGGAGGCGGTCCATCTCTGTCTCTATCTCGCTCCCAGGCAGGTGGTGATCCAAATCGTCGGCGGGGTGGCCCATCCCATCGCTCCCTCTCCCGTTCCCTCGGAGGCGACATTGGGCGAGGTCGTTTGTGCGCAGGAGGACCGTAATCACTACCTGAACGAGGGTCCTCACGCTTTCGATAATCTGGAGAAGGCGGCCTCTTGGTCGCCGTTGCAGGAGCTGCGGTCTGATTAGAGTTGGACAGAAGGGAGAGCTGGGTCTCTGTCCTTGATAGAGGGGTAGACTGGCCGACTGTACTAGAGCTGGATTGACGGGCCATGGCAAAGCCCAAATCTCGTGCGGCAATGGCATCGGTTCCTAGATAGATATGGCGTTGTGCAAATCGCTTGATGGGTGGATCTGTATAACAAAGTGAGTGAGACAAAAACTGTAATGGGACCTCATACCAGATGGATATGCTTCAGCTATCCTCTTTTCTAACTTTTGTGCTGCCTCCAGATCGCCGTACTGATATTCGTACCGTGCCCAACGTTCCCACAAAGGGCGGCCGAGTTCTGGAGTGAATGTGGAAATCACACGTTCAAAGAGTGCACGTGCATCTGATACGCCAATGAAAACTTTCGTCAGCGACCAGGAATGAACAATTGAAGAACCACTTAACTGTTCTCGTCATTCACAGAGATGAGGAAGCCCAAGTACCGCAGAACATATTCGATCTCTTCCCCAAATAACTCCAAGCCTTTCTCGAAGATCCGACTGGCAACATCGGTAGCCTTTGTGCAATGGTATTCAAGCAGTGCTAAAAAGGGAGCAAAAAAATCAACATGTATTCAGTGTATGACTGACGAGTGGTATGTTGGTCGCACCTGCGGCTTCGTAGACCTCCCAAGAAATCCAGCGATCTTTCCGCGCCCTACTAAATAATATTCGCGAGGTCTGGAGACCCTCAGCCCGCCGTCCGAAGCGCATGTACATGATCCACACAAGTCCGTATTCTGTCCGTCGCTCGGCGAGTTCCTTCGACTTTGGTGGCTTCTCGTCGGAGGATTGCGTCGCAAAGGATGAGTGATTTGAGTGTATGCCGGCCTCAGTTGTTGGCACAGTGGTCGTATTAATAGTTGCGTTGGCAGGTGCGGTCCCAGATGTATTGGTGGTGGTCGAGAAGGAGGAATGGGCTGAATTGACTTTACTCTCGAGTGCTTCCAAATTAGTGCGAAGGACTGTTAAAAACTTGTCAAACGTCTCCCGGACTTCTGTGTATTCTTTTTTGGTCTCTAGCAGCTCCGCATATGCAAAGTTAAGAACAAAGCTGGTGAAAAGTCAACGGCAAATTTGGTGATAAAGAAATAAGTTACCTTGACGGGTTAGCCTCGATTCCCGCTTTGAGGATGCCAAGAGCTTCGTCTGCTTTGCCAATGCCGGCGGTCCATGCATACGCCATATACCTATCGGAAGCATGATGTGCCATGCGAATAGGGAGCACGGCCAATACTCACCAAATCTCCCCATAAAACCTCATTCGGATGACGGCTTTACGGTATACGCCTTGCACTCTACTGATTAAAGTGGTCTTGTCCTTTTCTTCAATTTCAAGAGGATTATTTTCCTCCCATTTGAGGTAGGTCTTCCAAGCACCAACAAGGGCTCTCTCGGGCGGATTAAACGTAGGTAGGGATGGGAGATATAAGGCTGGTCGACACGGGGCAGAGGGTGGGAGGGGTGGGAAGAGAGGGCCTAGATGTTTTTGCAGTTGACGAAGGACAGTCCGTGCTTGCATATGTGCAGGCGAGAGATCCGCCATGAACTTTTTGGCCTATCCGATTCTGTTAGTACTGGAACGTACTAATACGAAAGAATGCATACGGTAATCCTGTTCAGCCCAGTCTCAAATGCCTCGAGTTCTTGCCACAATCTTTCCACGTTGTCAAGGGGAATCTGGACGGCGCGGTGATAGGCTTTACGGACAGCATCCATCTTTTGCTGTTCTTCCCAAGTACTGCTACACTATATGTACGATGTATGAGATGATGATTGAGGGGTAAGAGTCGACACGGATCCCGGACTAGTCCCAGCCAAACCTGACTGATCGTGAAAAACAGATATAGAGGTTAAGTGCTGTAGTCGAGTGGTACCATTCAGATTGCTTGGCAGGCAGGGACTAGCCGGGGATCCGTGCGAGCCCCAAACTGAACAAATAACGAACCTCGCCCGCTTTCAGGAATTGAATATAGTCACTCCATATTTCACCGCTGTCCTTGTCTTGACCGACGTGATTCAGGGCGAATTCATACGCCATACGGACGTTATCCCGTGTTTCCGGTTCAGTATTCACTCGTCTGTCCAAGATTAAACGAAAATCACAGCAACAGGCAGAATAAAAACAGACCTGATGTAGGTGAGGTAGAACTTCAACAAATCTACGGACGGGGTTTTTACTAGAAATCGTTTGAACAATGACTCTGCAAACGGAAACAGCCCGGGGCTCAAAAAATTATTGATATACGCGATCTGCGCGGAAGACTTGAAACCGGACGCGCTTTAGCGGAGACATTCAAAGAAAAGACCAAGATGAGCACGTACCGTGTGGGGATATGTGGCGAGCAGCGCTTCGTATGTTTCCTTTACTTTCTCCATGTCCCCGCTTGTTTCTGCTATTTCAACCAATTTTTTCCAACCCTCTGGGTCATGCGGCTTGTCGCGTAGCTGCGTTCGCTGAATGTCCCACTCGGACGGTGGGTCTTGAGGCTGGCTTAGTTGTTCAAGGACATTCACGATTTCTTCTGTTGGAAGCGTTGCATCACCACGAATTGTCGAGTCTGCTGAGTGTTCTGGCTCTGGCGGAGGCTCAGACATAAGATATTTGTTTGTGTGTCTGCTGAGGGTGGTTGAAGAAGGTCATGCAACGACATGTACGGTGAGCACGAGCCTAATAGATAATTCCCACGCTTGAGCAACGACCGCGACCTTCAAAGTCCTGTTGGTTACACAAATGCCTTGGCGCGATGGCTTCAAACTCGAGGTTGACGATGCAGCATACTTCGATTCACTGGCAGAACTGGACATTTGGGCAGCTAACCCATCGGCCAAGCTGAGGGGAATCCTGGGATATCACGAACGGCGTCCAGCACACCCGACAGGACGTGGCGATTGGGGTAAGCTCTTGGTGAAGGGAATATCTTCGAGTCTCTGGCAGAACAAACTGATGTTATTGCCAAGGTATGTCATGATTATAAGGTATATTAAAAGTTTCCCAAATAAAGCCAGGATGACTCGAACTGACTCCCACCTATCATCCAGGGTGGATATACCGAGACGCCGTTTGCGCTGTCATACACCTTCAACTATTGGTCGTCGGTTGACACCTTCGTTTAGTGCGTTTCCATTCCCTCTTTCGGATCTTGGCCATGAATTTACAGGCTGGCGGGCGTCAGCTTTTCTCACCATCTAGTCACCATCCCGCCTCCAGGATGGATCACCGCCGCTCACCGACAAGGTGTCAAGATTCTGGGAACTCTGTGTGTGCTTTCTGTTTTCCTCGTGTTTCATATTGTAAATTCTTGCTAGAATATTCGAAGGCGCTGCAGAGAGTGACTGCCTACGACTTCTAGTCGGAAGTCCGTCAAAGTCAATAACCGGCCCGGCACTGCCCACTTCCCGACAGTCCATCCCGTTATCTCCACATTATGCACGTTTACTGGCTAATCTTGCCCGTCAACGCGGCTTTGACGGATATTTGCTTAATTTTGAATGTCCTCTTCAAGGTGGAGTTGAACAGACGAAGGCGCTCGCCGCCTGGATCGCATTACTGCAATCCGAGCTTCAAAACGTGGTCGGCTCATATGCACAGACGATTTGGTTAGACATTTTTTTCTTGGATGTTTGAATGATTGTCTGAACGTTTGTTGCTCTGATAGGTATGACAGTGTGATCTTCACGGGACACCTACGATGGCAGGATCGGTTAAACAGTCTCAATCTCCCGTTCTTCCTACCATCGACGGCTTTCTTCACAAATTACACTGTAAGCACTTAATCTTTCGGGATATCGCCAACCGGCCGTTGACTGCGATGTTTAGTGGCCGCCGCATTACCCCGTCCTCAATGCTCAATATTTCCTCAGTTTAGATCCCACTCTTATAGGTGGTGGTAATGGTGTTTCGACTTCCAAATCCCTTCATGACATCTTCGTGGGCATTGACGTATGGGGTCGCGGCTCGCATGGCGGTGGTGGTTTTGGTTCCTACAAGGCCATTGAGCATATCGATCCACAGTCCACTGGGTTAAGTGTCGCACTGTTCGGACAGGCATGGACGTGGGAAAGTGAACAAGATGAGCCAGACTGGAATTGGGAGCACTGGTGGGACTACGAGAGGAAGTTATGGACTGGGTCAAAGACTGAAGTTATTCACGCACCAGAGGGCGCACCAGAGTGCCCTCATGGACCATTCTTCCCGATCAGCTCATTCTTTGCCAAGCAGCACCCCCCCAATCCGACCGACCTCGCATTTCACACAACATTTTGTCCAGGAGTCGGGCGGTCCTGGTTCGTAGACGGTTGCAAAGTTTTAACAGCTGACAATGGATGGACCGATATCGATAAGCAGTGTTCAATGGGTGATATGGTGTGGCCTTCTCCGAGTGTAGCATGGGAGGGGGAGGAATGGGTAAATGATCTTCCTGTTGCGTCTGCTGGTATATGTATGGATGATTCGTGGAATGGTGGGAGCTGCCTTCGACTGGGTATTTCCCATCCAGGCTTCAAAGACGAAGACGCACTCTTCCGATGTATATGGCTGCCCGTGCAATCGTTGGCAATCACTTCACGACAACATTACGAAGCTAGAGCTGTCTACAAGATCGAGTCGAGTGTTCAAGTCGACCTTGACCTTGGTATATCCGTGAAGGTGCTTTCTGGACCTGATGGCCACAACATTCACATATCCAATATGATCAGCCATGATCACCTCCCTGGTGGCTGGACACGGTTGACTATCCAGTTTTCGTTCGTGGTTGACTCATCTAAACCAGTCGATACTGGCTTCAACGCCTCGGTCGCAATCGGATTGGTCGTTGGTTTTGCTCCAGAGCATCCCGCGGAAGCCTTCAACTTCTCAATTTTAGTCGGTCAGCTGAACGTCTTCCCCAACACCCCGATGGGTATCACTGCCCACACCTCTATGATGGTGTGGGCCGATTTTCAGCCGACTCCTCTTGATAAGTCCGATGAAAGAAGAATCATTGGCGTCCTGACGTGGGACACTGCTGTCACCCTCGCACCCCTCAACGCTATCAACGATATATCGCCTGAAGATCCCGTACCTGTATGGACGTTGGATACGTCTGACGGGTGGTTGCCTGCGTACCTCTACTTCAATATATACGCGCAAGTACACTCGTCGGACGGGCGTGTCGCGGGGCCGGAGAATGGGTTGTGGATTGGAACGACGGGGTTAGACGGGAGGGATAATAGGTTTGTCATGAACGTTCCTGTTCCCTCTGGACCCGACGGCGTGAAGGACGCGAAGGGCGTCCGACTTTACGTCCAGGGCGTCAATGATCGTGGGGAGGTTTTACCATGGAAACAATGTGTCTTTGTAGATGTTCAAATACGCGGGTGATTGGAATAATATAATAAAAACAACAGAGACCGTACAAGATTGAGTACTCTGAACAAATGGATGTGCAGAAAGCTTGTAGGAGCAGTTTGTCAGGTATCCATACACGGACCTTTTTTCTTTCAACACCCTTCCTCGTCCCCTCGAGCCAGTGGCTGATCGAAATCAGCGTGCATACGGGTGATAATTGTGTTGTCCCCTTTGCCCAGCCCTTTGCGGGCCCACACCTGCTCCACCCATCCCACCAGGTCCACCAGGTCCTCCTCTAGGGCCCCTCGGAATATTCGGATTCATCCCTCCCTGCATCATCCCCGGCGCAGCACCCCTCCCCATGCCGCCCATTACAGGCCCGCCGCTCATGCCCACGCCCATCCCCATCCCAGTGCCCATCCCCATCCCAGGCCTCATCCCACCGAATCCAGCCATCCCGCCCATCATTGGGTTGACGCCCATCCCGCTGCCCATCCCGCCGCCCATGGCCGCGCTCATCATTGGATTAAGCTGCCCCGCGCCGCTCATCTGGAACATGCGCGTGTATAGCGCAGCGAGCGCTTGTGGGTCGAACGGGGTGCTGCCGCCCGTTGGCCCACCACCACCGCCTCCGCCTACCCCACCCCCACCTCCCGCAGAGGCACCAAATCCGCCTTGTTGGCCACCAAATCCGCCTGGTCCTCTCACAAAATCTGAGCCATCGCGTTCGTTAGGGTAGTTATCGCGTTGATAGCGCGGTTGTGCCAATTTAACGTCAATCTTTCGTTCTATAGTGAGATGGCAGAGGATGGTAGGTCAAAGTAGTACGTACCACTTTCCCGTCGATCTCCAAGTTACCGAAGCCAAGGAATGGTTGAACGTTTGTATCTTCAAACGAAACGAATCCGAATCCCTTGCTTCTGCCGGTCTCCCGGTCCAACATAACCGTCGAGTCGATGACCTTGCCGAACTGGCTGAAAAACTCACGCATGGATTCGGAGGTGACGCTTCCAGCTAGTCCTCCGATGAACAATTTCGTGGCCCGTTGATGTTCTTGACGCGGGATGGCTCTTTTGGGATCTATCTAGGCGAAGAAAGGGACTTATTAATTTTAATTTTAATTTTAATTGCATTGCGCGACGCGAGCAAAAAATCAAATCTTTGGGCTCACAATTTTTCCATCGAGGAAATGTTCGCGTACCATTACGGCATTCACGCTTGCAGGGTCCTCGAAGGTCAAAAAGGCAAAACAGCGCGAGCGGCCGGCGGCGTCGCGCATAATGGTACATGCGTCGACTTTACCAAACTGCGTAAAATAATTCCGGAGGGACTCTATACAAGGGAGTTGGGATTTTCTAATTTAGCATGTACTACAGGACGGAAATAGGCAATTAACGACGTATCGTATGTACCATCTGTTGTGTCCCAGTTCAGACCGCCGATGAACATTTTGCTAGCGGTGCGTTGGGGGGTGGGGAGAGACAGAGAAAAAAAACAAGAAATGTTATTAGTATCTAGACAAGGGATGTCATGATAATAAGAAGAAAAGGATGGAGTGACTCTACTGTGTGTGCAGTGCTAGGTGTGCAGTGCTAGACTAGCGTAGACGTAGAGAAGCTAGGGTACGCTAGACCTAGCTTAGTCCTAGTCGACAGTTTCCGTAGCTAGGCGAAGACGAACGATGGACTGACTACGCTCGAGCCATCGAGCAGAAAATTAGGAGTGGTGGTGTTGCTGGTTGCACTCACCCTTCATCTTTCATCTCGGAAGGTCGTACGGTCCGTTCGGGGACAGGGATGTTCTGGAAGCCGCCATCTAACCGTTGGGCTGATGTTTCCCTGTATTCCGAAGGCTGTGGCTGTTCGTAGGTGGGGATTTGCTGTGTTGCTGGTGGTACATAGGTGGGCGTGGCAGAAGGCTCCCCGGTTGCTGAATCCGAAGTGGACTGGGTGGTTGGGTCGGGTGCCGTGGGTTTATTTATCTTCCGTGGTGAACTAGCTACCGGTGTCGTATCAACCGCGGGTGCCTCCCCGACAAGAGGTTCTGCAGGTGACAGCTCGGCGTTTTCGTCCTGCACATGGTCGGTAAAGTCGGTTTCGTCGTTTCCGTAGAGGTCTAGGATGATGTCGGTGAGTAATGGCGCCCCTTTCGGGGGTAAAAAAAGCGAGAACTCGCCGCCGTAAAGATCTGCGTCGAGGTCAGACATGAAGTCGCTTGTGGATCGTGGTAAGTTTTCTAGCGCCGAAACTCGTTACTGTCACGCTGTCACGCTGGCCCCTTTACCTAAGCCTAAGTTTGTTGAGGTCAAAACACTAGTACTTGTTTGCTGTTACTACATAGCCACGCAGATATTGAGGTCATGTAGACACATGCAGTGATGTAGACACATGCAGTGATGTATGCAATAGTATGGTGTGCCAAACCTTGCCAAGACTCAATATGCCTTCTGAATGTATCCTAACTTTTCTAAGCCTGTTAGTGATGGTACAGTTTGGTTCTGAACCTGGGTTAGAACCTGAACCAAACCTTAGGTTCGGTTCAAGGTTTGGGAATCTTGTGAACCTGGTTTGAACTGGTTTGAACCTGAACCTAATCTTTCACATATTAGTCTAATTTCTGCTGAGTAGAGACTTAGTTTTGGTCCAACTATTTACTGACTTGAAATTTCAGCACTATTAATAACAGAATATAGATTAGTTAGAGTTTATACTGTTGCAATTAGTGCTTCTGTAACAGGAATATCTGCAAACTTAAATATATTTTAAAATGTAAAGTTGAAATTCAGCCTAGGATGCCATGTTGTCTGACTCAGTTATGCTGATTACAAGGTCTTTCCTTAAAATAGTGCAAAACATTTGCAATAACCATCTGAAGAGTTTTCCAGGATATTTCATACTTACTGTGCTTCAGACACATCTAACACAAGATTCTATTGATTCATTCACAGTGAACATGGACACAGTACATGTAATTGAAGAGTCAAACCATTAGCACAACAACAATGTAGAGTGGTAGGAAATAAAGGAAAAATTTGGATTGAGAAAATTGATTAGCTAGTATACTTGTATTTTCACAGGTTCAGTTCAGGTTCAGCCTGGCCTGAACCTGAACTGAACCTATCTGAACCTGATCCAAAGGTTCAGTTCAAGGTTCAGCATATGAGCTGAACCGAACCTCAGGTTCAGGTCAAGGTTCTGATTTTTTTGGCCTGAACTCACCTGAACCGAACCTTACCATCACTACAACCTGTGGAGATAAATCTAAACCACACATGATATATCCTGTATTGCCACACATGAATATAGATTCTGTCAGTAAGCCTAGATACATCTCGTTCGCTTCTGGTTACTTGAGGTCATTACAGCTGGTCAGCAGATACTATTCAATGTAATTAAGCTCAATAAACATTGTGGGATCCTTTCTTTGTGTATTGAGCTATTATCACTGCATATAGTTTGGTCTACAATATATATAAGAGCCCACCTATCTGCACTGGCTCTCCCACACCGCTTCCCTTCCTACTTCACATAGTATGCCTTGAAACATCACCTACCCTCCCCCTGGTGGTCCTCTTGGCACTCTGGGCACTATTCCTGTTGCCCAACACCATCTGCAGACCCTAAATTACCCTCCCCCAGGCCAGGCGCTCCCTCCAATCTCTCCAGATGTTATTGCTGCCATTTTGGTGCATCTAGGTTCTGTTCCCTGTTCCCTCGCAGTGGATACCACTCCTGTCACTGCCCTGGTACCGAATATCCATCCCAACCTGGAGTTTGCTGCTAGACTTGATCAGATAAGTAGTCATGTGGACACCATAGAGAATTCCACCTGGAAGCACATGGTGGACAGGTCAGATGATGATGAAGGTGACGCTGATGACAACAGTGACTGTGAGGCCAGCTGTTGGCAATGAAGGAAGAAACAGAAATCCAAAGCACCAAAATGGATCATCTCAGTTGAGTTGGATTGTCTCAATGCTGCTGAGAAGACTATTCACGGTGAACTTCAGGTGACTGTTTGTGCTATGGCATTCGAAGTATCATTAATAAAGTAACTGAAAACAATGTTAGCATTTCATCGCCTTGTTCAGCTAGCCAGTAATATCAAAACCTACTTACCTTTGCAGACACTGGAGGCAGAAGATGACCAGTCTGATGTGGAGAACCCACTGGCAACTCATAGTTGTGACAGCGATGATGGTGGCTACCAGGCAGAGCATCAGCACCACTTTCAGTTCAATGAGCATGTTGACTCCTCTAATAACCTCAAGATACTTGAGCACTGCATGCAGCTTGTCTACAAGGAACAGACTGTGAGCAAATAATCAGTAATGTGTATATTACTCACAGATTCATCTGTAGAACGATGAAACATGCAAGTTGAGCTACAAGACAGCCAAGTTTACCTATGAGGACGTCGGGCCTGAAAGTTAGATGTGCACCTGGAGAGGGATGAGGGGATGACATAACAGAAAGAATTGTTGAGAATTGGATGAGAAATGGCTCACTAATGTTTCATGTGCCAGAGTGACAAAAGTCGTGTGTTACATTGTAGTAGTTGTGCCTGGCATGTCACGTGACCTGTTCCTTAGTTAGTAGCAGTTCCCGATGTGGTAGATTGTTCATTATCCCATCCATCTTAGACCATTCTGCTGGATTCCCTGCCTGATTCCATGAGGTCCCTTGGACCCACTCCAACGTATGATGTGACAACCTTTCTGAAAATTGCAATAATACTGCTTTAACAAAAATAACAGAGGCCAGAGGCCAACTGACCAATAAGTTATTTGCAGTGGCTAGTACAAACTCAGCACAGCGTTCTCCACCCTCTCTACAGTGTGAGCACTCATATCGGCTTGTCATTGGTGCAGAGACTTGGATCAATAAGCATTTGCATTGATGAATAGTATCACTGGTCAAGACCTGGAAGCAGCCAAGGTCGCTGTTGCAGATGGCTGAGTAGTACAGTTCCATAAGACTGCATTGAAAGCTCACATGGTTTTTCCTCTGACCTCTTTTATTTTTGGTATTTGAGATCTCCTTCTTCCATGCCTTTGCCTCATCTTCTGAACATTGTACTGTGGTTTTCCACAGATGAAACTTGACCTTGGCGAATTGCAGGACACTCATTCACCTGACACCCGCATTGTTAACTACACACCTGCTACACTGGTTCCCAACACACCCAGCACCCATATCATCCACCTGATGTACCTGACACACCCACTTACGAACCTGCCACACCCAACATACCCGCTCCCACACCTGATGCACCGCTACACTCGTTCCCCATGCACCCGACACATCCACCTATGCACCCGCATTTGACCCATTGACATTTGCTCCATTGTTGCAGATCCACGACACTTGCTGCCATCATTCCCTGCTCCCCATGAGTAACCTGATCCGCAATCATTTCGACCCAGACACAATGTTCCCTGTCTAAGTTTCGATTCCCACCCACCTAACCTTTATTTCTCAGCTCCATGGGGGAGAATGCTTCCCCATGGGTCCAAGCTGGTGCTGAACCACCTAGTATGAGGCTGATATCACATCTGTTGATTATTGCCCCCATATTAGTATTGACATATTGAACCTCTGTCATCGTCTATTGAACCTCTGTCATCGTCTATTGAACCCCCATCATCCTCTATTGAACCTCCATCATATTGTATTGAACCTCCATCATATTGTATTGAACCTCCATTGTCATCATATCATATTGAACCTCTGCCATCGTCATATCATGTTTACTATTGTCATCTATGCCCATGTCACCAAGCTTATTGTTTTGTGCTTTCCGCAGCTTATGCCACCATTTCCACCACCCGTTGACACAGCCACCAAAGCAGCCAACCCTAACCCAACCTGACTACACCATTTTTGTCATCTGCTTTTGTTTTATGTTGTTTCCACTTATACCCTATGTGTTTCCGCTCATGCCTTCATTGTTTCTGTCACCCGCCTCCAATCCCATTTCACATTTGATCTTCACCTGACTCCACCCCCTTTGCTTCCTTTCCTTGCCGATCCCTGACATTTATTTATTTTCTCATCTATTTTGCATTTCCACCCTCTATTTGTCCCATTCTTGTAGTTTCCACCTCTCCTTTCATTGCCACTCAGTTCCATTTTCCTCCAGTTCTATGTACTTTGTTTCATTTTCTGGACACCAGCTTCACCCACTTTTGTTCTCTACTCCCTGCTCTTGGCCTCTGACCGTCCACCATGTGCCGATAGTCACCATCCACTCTCCCCATTTGCATCATCCATGACCCGCCTCGTCCTGTTGAACCCAATTCCACAACCACCATGTCGGCCTCATCTCACACTTTCAAGTCCTGAGTCTATGTAGTATTGACCAAGGATGGTCTTTATTTAAAGTATCCTGGAGATGTAGAGACTCAACATCCCCCTGAGTCTGTATTGTTGACATCTCATGAATCCGGATGAACCTGATGCCTTGCATGCCAACCCAATGTAACCCAATGTGATGTGATGTGACATGACCCAACGTGACCCGATGTATGCCGCTTTGTCATGGCCACTTTTGGACCAAATCCATTAGGCTCATAAGCCCCAGAGTCCCAATTCTAGGAGATGGATCTCATCGGACTCGATTCCTGACTTTGGACTTGCCCTATATATGCATCCCCTTGTCCTTTCAGAGATATACATGACATTTTAGATCTTTTTCTTGGATATATGTTTTCCCCTCCATTTTCCTGTTTCTGTCACATTGCAACCCCCCTCTTTAAATCCCCATTCCAACTTTGCTTTGTAGTTTTCCATCGGCCAAAATAGACATGACCAAAAGTAGACTACCCACTCATGTATTATAAAAATGGTCCCCAATGACCATACAAAAAAAAGAGATACCCTTAGTCCCCATTTCCTTATGGTCAGAATCATCTTTTAATCCCTTCAAATGCTTGTCCTTGTAGATCCTTAGACTTTTGTAGTTGTCCTCATTGACCTCCTCTTAGTTCCTATCATTTGTTCATCATTCCTGACCTGACCGGACCCACCGTACCCGATGTCATCAGCATCATCAGGTTCCTTCTTATTTTATCCATTTTCAGTCTGGATTATTGTTATTTGTCTATTTTCTTAGTTTATATGGTGGCTTTACTTTCCATTTATTTACTACTCTTTTACCACTATCCCCGACACTGGTTATCCACCATCACTTCTATGCTGATACCCCCTGGTTAGGATTTATGTTCTGAAGCCACCCCAAAGCCACATCTACACTGCCTGATGTTGGACTTTGATTGCCGAGAACGCAAGTTCAATTGGGTTGAAATCTGGTGAGTATGGGGGGAGAAACTCAATTTGCATACCCTGATAATCCAATGAGTACCTGCAAGGAAGCTGGATCAATTACATACCTTTCCTCAATCATTTTGGCAATTAGATTGGACTTGTGGATGCGGCAGTTATCCATTACAATGATGGAGTTCACCTTGGGAAAAGGATTCATTTGCTCAAGCAGCTCTTCAATGAATTTGGTGATGCCAGATGTGTTGAATGACCCTTCGACAATCTTCACAGTCAATATCCCATCAAGGAAAATGGCAGGAAGTATGGAATATCTTGAATTATTGCTATCAGTAACTGATCTTGAATAGATAAGGAAACAAAATACTGTTTGCCCCAAATGAAAAAGGCTTTTCTGACAGCATGCTGGCCCCCAATCACCCAAGTGTGGCCCTGGTACATTGTGCGCTGATCACAGGCACTCTAATCTACAAATACTAGCTGCTTGGCTTGATACTGAAGGCCAACCCTTTGTATATATTCAGCATGCAGCAGAGCACTCCTCAATAGCTACCTTTGTCAGCTGTGTAGAATTATCAAAATTGTCAGTTAGAATAGCTAAAACAAAGGGAAACCAACCTTTTGCATAGTATTCCCACTATGGTGCAAGGCTCTCCCTATTGTGGATAAGGATACTGATTTCTGGGTGATCAGCTGCAGCTGGTGATGAAGTTCTTTGAGGTATGTGTCACAGTTATCATCAATACAACCTTGGAGGAACTGATGGGAATTTTGGTCAATACATCAACGATATCAAGCGATGACATACTGAAACCTCCTCAGAGGTCAAATGACAACATCTTGTCAAGAAAGAAGGACTGAGATAACGAGCTAAGGCCCCCTCCCATATTGGGAGCACAGCAACTGCCATAAGCCCAGACTACTTTAGGGCTCCAAACTTAACACATACCTCAGTCATTCACATTCACAATGGCTGAGGTATGTCTACTATATTACCCATCTGCATGTACTTTACACTTACTCTATGCCAGACTTATGTTATAGGTATAAATAACAAGTTGTTCACATTCACAATGGCTGAGACTTATGTTATAGTCGCAAAAGGTTATGAGCCCTGGTTGTCTCCAAACAGTCAGGAAACCTCAAACACAAATGACGATGCCATGTCACAGATGCAACTAACTCCCACTCTCGCACAATGATTGAGCCCAAGTCAAACCACCAAGCTCAGCACAAATGTCAAATGCCACGTCATCAGCACCAAACTGTCCAACACTGGAAGGACCGTCAAACTTCACAATATGGAACATATGCATCAAGGGAGCCCTAAGTGAGAAACAGGTCCTGGGCATTATCACCAGCACAGACCCAAAACCAGCGCCTACCGCACCAAGCACATCAACATCCACATTGATGGCCTCCACATCCATCTCCAAAACAAGCTACAATGACACCTGAGAAGCACACGATGAGAAAGCCACCGGAATCATTCAATGCTACCTAAGCGACAATCTCCTGCTTAGCATCGGGAGTAAAGCCTCTGCCAAAGACCTTTATGATGCCATCGTAAAAAGATACAACGAGACAAATGTGACCACATTGGCATTCCATGCCCTTGTTGACCTCATTTCCATAAAATACGATGTGACGGCAAGTTCTGTTGTAGACCCGAATGGGAATCTACGAAAGTGGTGATCAGCTAAGAAGTGATCAGAGGAGTTTAGTGTCTATAGTCTAGTCAATCCAACCCGAATCCGGGGTTCCGGATCAGAGGGGAAGTGAAGGGAGTGGAGTACGAAGACTAATATGGAGACGATACGAAGCGAGGACTAAGAAATAGAACTGAAGGGGAGTGATAACCTGTATTTTCTCTATGGTTGTAGTATAAGAGTACATCTTTTATACTACTGGGAGAGATCCTGTGCTGTAGTAACTATGTACTACAACCGAAGGCTGTAACTGATAGGAGAGGAGTGGAGTGGAGGAATGCTATGTACTAGGAGACGGGAAACGTAGATACATGATATATGACTATAAACGTACTGATTCCGGGTCGTTAGAGACATTGCAGTGCATGTAGGAACGAATCCGGAGGTGGAATCTGGAGCGGAATCGATGGAAACGACCGGAATCGGGCGGAATCGACGATACATGAATGGGAATGGACGGGGACGATGTGGGATATAAAGAGGATTCGGGTCCAGACGGCCCGGAGCCTCTACATCCGGTCAGGACTCAGATAGAGACCATCCCTGGTCGATCCATACGAAATAACGAAGATACCGGGGTCATGGGAATAAATGAGCGGAGGCGATGTCGAAAACGGACAGAAACGGGAGTACAACGTGAATGAGATCGAAGCTGGTGGGTATCGAAGCGTCGGGAGGGGTGATCCGGAGCTACCAAAATAGTATGGGCGAGACGGCTGGACAGGGAAATAAAGGTCACATGACGGGTCAACAAATACACACAAGAAAACTTTTCAACACGACTTCAACAATCTCGATGACAACCTCAACAAGCCCAACAAGTACCAATACCAACACCAGATGTCGACGGAATACGACACTTTCCTCAATACTCTCGATGCGGAAACGCGGCAAGACTTCGAGAGCGCTGTAGCTGAGTTACTAGAAGTCGACACGGCCGGAATCGATATCGTATGCGACAGATTCAAGAACGAAGCACGGCAATTGGTGGTGAGACGACGACGGGCCATGGTAAGAGATCCCGTTCCCGTAAACGGCATGGACTAACGATACCCGACAGCGGAACTACAGGGGAATCTTGACGGAAATCCGGGACAACGGAATCGACGTGACGGAACCGAGGGATTTCTCGATGGGTGGAGAGATGGTGGTGGAGGTCGAGGAGTGGTTGCGGAGCTGGGAAGACTATGAACGGGAACGGAAAGAGGCGAGGCATCGGGAAGCTGTACGGTTGCAGGAGGAAAAGGAGGAGGAAGCGAGGAAACAACGGGTCAAGGAGGCGGAAAGGATCGAGCGGAAACGGGCGGAGGAATCGCGTCAATACGAAGAGGAGATGAATAGGAGGGCGGAAGCGGAGAAGCGGATCGAGGAGGCGGAAAGGGCGAAGGCAGCAGAGGCAGCAAAAAGGGAGGCTGATGCAGCCGTGGAAAGGGACTGGGAGGAGGCCGCACAAACCAGTGATCATGGAAGCGAGGACGAGGAGGACACCTGGTCCAATCAGCAACTTCGAAAATACGAAAGACTCCAAGTACTGAACGCAAACAAAAACAAAAAGCTCAACCAGGATAAGAGGGTCACCCGGGATGACGAAACTGTTCATGGGGACTACAACAGTGGCAACGATTTCTTGAATGCGAGCGGGAACGAGGACGCGGAACTGAAGGGAAAGATTCCGGGGGTAAGTGATATCTTGCGGACTCGTATATCATTTCCATCTAACAATTCCGTAGTATATGCAATCGTACTGGATCCGGCAATGCGATGCGTGTGTGACCGCCAACGCGGTTTGTCGTGGAATCGAAGGGTACGCGTGCGACCGTTGCAAAAGACTTAAACGATGTTGCGGATTGTCGACGAAGGGACCGGCCACCGGATCCGGAAAAGCGGAAAGGAAAGGGAAGGCGAAGGCGGGTAGTCCGAAGAGAAAGGTCGTCGCGAAGAAGATACCAAAGCCCGTGAGGAAGCCTAGGTTGCGGACCGGAGAGGCGTCGACGAGTAAGCGGACGTTGACCGACGTCGAACCGGATACGGAATCGGAGCGGGACGAAGGGAGACGAGGGAATCCGTTCAAGCACCCGCGGATTGGAGCCGGAATCAACGACCACGTCCGGGCAGTGCGCAAAATGGCGACGGAAATGCAGAGGGAGATATCGACGATCGCGGACGGCCTTTCTGAATACGTCGCGGAGGTCCACACCAAGCTAACCCGTTGGACGAAGGAGCTAAATCGACTACACGCAAACCAGGCCCATATCCTGGGTCAACTCGACCTAATCGACACCAAACTCGACGAAGGGAGAAGGGAATAAAAGGGAACGGACAGAGAGGGAAAACGGAATGCGGGACAATGTACATAAAGAAAAATAGAGTACATAATAAAACTATAAATGAAAAAGAGGGAAACGGAATGACGAGATAAGATAACCGGAATCTGGGGGTCGAGGAGGAGGACGGGACCGGAATACAACGGAAACGAAACAGGTCCGGAAAGGACGGGAAACAAAGAGAACTAGAAACGGAAATGAAAATATAAATAAATGAGAAACGGGAACGGGAACAGAAAGCGGAACAGAAGACGAAAACGCAAAAATAGGAGATGGAAACGGGTCTACATCCCCACAAGAGTTTCTGAAAGAAGGTCGGAGGCGGAACGACGAGAGGAGGTGGAGAACTTCTTGCAAATATTCGAGCGAGGTGTCGAGGGGGCAGAGGTCCAGAATGCGATCACAAAGTAGAATGAAGACGGAAACGAAAAATAAAATAAAATCGAGAACTGGTGTGCCGACACCAACACGATCCCATATAACGGGTGTGCCGCGTGACAGGTCTAAAAACGACGGGGTGCCCCAAGCGGGCGAAGACGGAACCGACAATGATACGGGAGCGGAAACGACGAGGGGAACCGGGAACGAAGGGGTCGACATAACGGAATCGGAACCGGAATCGAAATCAAATACAAGGGGTGGAATGGAGTCCGGATTGAGAACGGGTACGGAATACTCAACCAAAGTCGACGGAATCTCGATAGATGGTGATGGAGGACAATATGGCGGCAATATCGGGGACGGAATGTCTATTTCTGGAGAATCCGAGGACAATGTGAGCGGGTCCGGTACGAGTTCGTGGACAGAAACCAGAGGGGACGAAACCGGAGATGACGGGGACGAAATAGGAAATGGAATGGATAAATCGTTGACCGGCATCGATAAATCGGGAGTGGGATCGGACGGGGGCGACACGGGACTGGATGACAAAACCTGTAAACAAATGACGGTCTCGACGGGCACCGGAATGGACGGGGACGGGGAACACGATGACAGGGACGGAGTATACGAAGGACCGGAATGAACGTGGGGGACGGAACGAACGACAGTGGGCGGGATCGAGGATGGGATCGAGGACAGGATCGAGGACAGGATCTGTTCCGGAGGTGAAATGACTGTGACAGGTGCGGGACCGGGACCGGAATCGGGACTGGAAATGGCAACGGGGGCTGCAGTGACAACGGATTCCGGAACGGAATGGCAACCGGAAAGGAGAAATAACGCGGCATCGTGGAAAATATCAACTGGGTACGGATCGTCGTGGTAATTACTGGGAAGAAGGTAATAGAGTCGTTCTTCAACACGTTGACGAAGATCTGAGTCAAATCCGTTGGCAAAATACTCATTCCGCTGCTTGTCCGATAAACGGCCGTTGTCGTATAGTACTCCAGATATGCGTATGAAGTCCCGGAAATACTGTCCTAAGTCCGTCTTGTTTTCTATACCATAAGCCGATTGTCGTCTAATCAATTGATCAAGATCCGCGATCGTATACCGAATACTGTCCGTGGCACCGGGATAGAAGGCAAAAACGGCATGTCAGAAAGTGATGAAGTCCTTTGCTGAAGCGGTGGGTAGGGTAGACCAAAGTTCGTAATCGTCATTATCGAGGTACCGGAGCGTGTAGCGAATCTTCATAGCATCCGTGAGTCCACAGTCGGAGCCGAGCATGTCAATTTCGTCAAAGAAGCGGGGAAGGTCGTGTTCGTCACCGTGAAATGTCGGGGCTGAACGATCACCTCGGAGAGGCATCAATTCGTGCGTCATATCGGGGAATTTCCAAATCGGGAAGCGGGTCGGGTCGGGGAGGTACGAGGAAGGGGTCGAAGTCGTAAGCGGGGCTGAGCGATTAGAGTCGGGAACAAAAGAAAAACGTCATGAAAGTCAAACCCGACGGTGGGGAGGGTATGAAAAGACAAAAGAAATAAACTCCTCGCGGTGGGCTCCAGTTGTGACGGCGAGTTCTGTTGTAGACCCGAATGGGAATCTACGAAAGTGGTGATCAGCTAAGAAGTGATCAGAGGAGTTTAGTGTCTATAGTCTAGTCAATCCAACCCGAATCCGGGGTTCCGGATCAGAGGGGAAGTGAAGGGAGTGGAGTACGAAGACTAATATGGAGACGATACGAAGCGAGGACTAAGAAATAGAACTGAAGGGGAGTGATAACCTGTATTTTCTCTATGGTTGTAGTATAAGAGTACATCTTTTATACTACTGGGAGAGATCCTGTGCTGTAGTAACTATGTACTACAACCGAAGGCTGTAACTGATAGGAGAGGAGTGGAGTGGAGGAATGCTATGTACTAGGAGACGGGAAACGTAGATACATGATATATGACTATAAACGTACTGATTCCGGGTCGTTAGAGACATTGCAGTGCATGTAGGAACGAATCCGGAGGTGGAATCTGGAGCGGAATCGATGGAAACGACCGGAATCGGGCGGAATCGACGATACATGAATGGGAATGGACGGGGACGATGTGGGATATAAAGAGGATTCGGGTCCAGACGGCCCGGAGCCTCTACAATGATGGTCCACCCTCCTCGAAAACCATGGCCGAACACACCACAACATTCCTTGTGAGCAACAGCTGACTTGCAACACTAGGCTACGCATTCCCAGAAGACCTACTGCCACTTCTCCTCCTCAAATCCATCCCAGACAACAACGATTGGAAAACACTGAAAATGGCCATCACAGTGTAGATGCGGGTTTGGGGTGGCTTCGGAAGATAACCTGAGGGTGTCAGCATAGAAGTGACAGTGGATAATCAGTGTCGGGAATAATAGTAAAAGTGGAAATGGAAGTAAAATATAAAGCCACTGTGTAAAACTGGACAAATAATAACAAACCCGGCGATGAACGGACTGAAAACGGATAAATAATAATGAACCTGATGATGCCGATGATGTTGGGTATGGCGGGTCAGGTTGGGTTGGGTTGGAAATGATGAACGAATAATGGAACAATGATAAAGACAACAAAGTGAACTATAAAAATCTAAGGGTCTATGAGGATGAGCATGTGAAGGGATTAAAACATGATTCTGACTATAAGGAAATGGGGACTAAGGGTATCTTTTTTTGTACAGTGTAGTAGTTGTGCCTGTGATGTCACATGACCATACCCTTAGTCAGTAGGCAGTTCCTGATGTAGTAGTTCTCCATTATCCCATCCACCCAGACCTTTCCGTGTGATTCCGTCCCCGATTCTGTGAGGTCCCTCGGACCCACTCCATCGTGGTGATGAGAGTGCGATTCGAGCCATGCCACCAGAGACCACCACACTCCACCCGCACAGAATTTTTTTGACAGATCTAGTGATTTTTTGAGAACAGAGAACCCCCCTGAGACCCCACCCGCGCAAGTCCATGCAGCACCCCCATGAAAAACCCTACAGGAAATAGTCTCCGAAAGCCCCACCACCTCGTTCATATCCTGCTACACACCCCGCGACCACCCTCATGACTTTTCACCCATCTTCACCATTCCGCACAGCCACCTCGCACAGCCACGTCACCAGCTTCGCCCCCCAACAACCCGACCAACCACGCCCAACCACAGTGGAGTGGTACCGAGGACGCTCAAGGGATCACTACGGAATCGGGGTCTGGATGGGATGATGGAATGGGACGACTCTCTCTACAACAGGAAATGACTACATAAGGAGATCCAACCGTGGGACCTGGGTACACGTGACGGCCCAGGTACAACTACTACAAGTACCCCCCTCCTCTTTAGCAACGTCCTCGTTGCTAGGGAACAACCTCCTCATCACGAGTCGTGTCTGGGTCAGCCTCCTGGCCAATCCTCTCTGGATCCAAACTAGGCTCATCGGTGTCGGTGCTGCGCGGTCGAATGCTCTTGGCATGCGCCAACCTGGTGCCTGCCCTGGGCTCGAAGGTTCGAAGTCGGCGGGCATTGAAGGTTCCTGGTAGGGCAATGCCCTCCAGAGTTTCCAGGGAGTAGGAATTGCGTATTCGGGCTACGATGCGGCGGGGTATGGACCAGCGTGGTAGTAGTTTGCGTTCACTAGAGTAGACATTGATCAGGTCACTGTGATATACTTGTACTAGCTGGCCAGATTTAAATATAACTTCTCTGGGGGCGTGTTGGAGGACCCTGGCATCGAAAATTGCCTTGCGGTTTGCTGCGTGGTCCACGGCGCAAGCGTGACTGTCTAACCGCTGTTGCTCTGCGTAAGCGAGGTGAATTGCTATTGCAGTGTCTGTGGGTAGTGGGGTGGCTTCGGGGTCGTCTGGGGCTCGGGAGTTCACTGCTAAACCGAATAGTAACTCATTCGGGGAAAATTTTAGTGATGGAAGGATTCTATCAGATAAAGCTTTCACCGCAGCATCCAAATGTTGGGGCCAATTTTTTGGGATGTCGTTGATGGCCATTAGCTCATACTCATCCTCTCCGAGTCTGGGAGCACACAGTCGTTTAAGGGTGTTCAGGAGTATCTTGTTTGATCCTTCTATGAGTCCATTGATCCAGGGGGAGTATGTGGCTACGACATGGTGTTTAGTTCGGACACTAGCACAGTAGTTTCGCACCACGTCGCAGTCAAAGTGGGAACCTCCATCGGTCATGAATACCGTGGGTGTGACGAATGCATTGCTGATTCGTTCCAAGCTTTCCACGGTGGCTTTTCCCGTGGCGGATTTGATCTTGAACGCGAATAGTTTCCTGGAGAATACGTCAGCGTAGAGGCCTATCTTTGTGTACCCACCCTTTCCCGTCGGCATAGAGGTGTAGTCGCCTACGAGCAGCTCGAAAGGCTGGCTCCTGACGATTGGTCGGAGTAGGGCGTGGACGTGGGTGGTCCCGAAGTTCTTGCACCGCCCGCACTGGCGTATCGCCATTGTTATTGATGCGTCGAGGAATGGGGTGCATATTTTGTCCAACAGCTGCATTTTGATTAAGTTGCGTCCCATGTGGGTTTTGTCGTGCTCCAATTTGGCGAGCGCCATCGCCTCCGCTTTGGTGATGCACTCTCAGCGTGGTGTGGCCCTCGCGGGTGTGGGGTTGCCCAGCTTCCACAGGCGTCCCTCCTCGATGCAGAAGTCTCTTGCTCGGTGGGTCGTGCGTCGTTTGTCACGCTCAGATGGGTTGTCGGGGTTGTCGAGTAAGGCATCTATGATCTCGACGAACACGAGTTTGTCTTGGAAGCGGTTGCGTAGCGATTGGTGGGTGTCTGGGGTGGCATCAGTTAACGTGAAGAGGTCGTAGGCGAGGCCACGTGAGACCTCCCAGTCTGGTGAAACAGACCAGCTGCTCCCGTCCCCCGGTATCCTCGGGAGCTCTTCGTCTTTGCGGCTGAGTGCATCGCCCACGAGGTTCACTCTGCCCGGAATGTGGTGGACGTCGGTTATCTGGTGGGCTAGCACCCCGTCTCTCCAGCGTGCGTGGGTAGCGTTAAGGTCAGTGCTGTTTAGAACGTCACGCAGGGCCTGGCAATCCGTCTCCAGTTCGACGGGGAACCCCCAAATGATGTTGTCAAATTTGTCCAGCGCAAACTTGAGGGCCGCAAATTCAAGCAGGAATGGCTTGTAGCGTTCTTCAGCGGTGGAGGTGCGTTTAGAGGCGTATGCGATGGGGTGTAGGCTTGTTATTACTTTGCCACCGGGTCATGTTACGCTCATCCTCTGGGAGAGGACTGCTCCGAAACCCTCTTTGCAGCCGTCCGTCGTGACGATGAAGGGCGTTCCGTCGAACCGCGGCGCTGAGAGAACTGGGTTAGTGGTGAGGACTGTCTTCAAGTCGAGAAAACACTTCTTGTGTTTTTCGGTCCATCTATTGGCAAGCTTGACGCCTCTCAGCGCTGCGCGATATGCTGATTTCCCGGCGTTTTTCGGTATGTCGGCGGAGCGTAGGAGGTCGGACAGTGGCTGCGCGAGCTTGGCATAGCCCTGAATGAGATCTCTGAAGTATCCCGTTAAGCCGAGGAAGCTGGAGAGGGCGAGAAGGTCTGGTGGTGCCCTCCAATCGACCACGGCGGTGACCTTGGTCTCGTCGGCTTGGACACCGTCGGGTCCGACTTTGGATCCTGCAAATATAATTTCTGTCATGAAGAATTTTGACTTTTTCGCTGATAGGGATAGGCCTGTCTCGCGGACCCTTTGAAAGAAGCGCCGTGTGTGCTCTAGCATCTCGTCGAAGTCATCCCCAGCTGTTCCGCCATTGTCCACAAAAAGTTCGAGCTGCAAAGTTGTGAGTATGTCTCCGAGGGCCTGGGCTGTGGTGTGTGCAAAGGTTGAGGGGGCGCCGGTGAGGCCAAAGGGCATCCGTTTTTGTGTGAAGAAGCCGCGACCTTCGATGTAGAATGCTAAATACGGCCTGCTTTCCTGAGGGATGACGACTGCGTAGAAGCCCGATGCGAAGTCGAAGCCATGCACCCACCTGTGTCCGCTTAGGCGTTGCTGTTTTGCGCGGATGTCGCCCTGCGGCATCGGAAACACTTCCGTTACATTGTTTAGTGCTTTGTAGTTTTGGCAGAACCGCCACTTCGCGGGTTTTGTGGTTTCCGGGGGTGGTGTTTCGGGTGGCTGTCGTGGCTCTAGGTCGTGCGGTGGTGGGAATCCGTGGGCGGCGCATTCCTCGTTGACCCGGTACTGGAGTTCCTCCATTGGGAGTCCTGGGCCATCGTGGGCTTTGTGTCCCAGGGCGATGGGTGAGGCGCATTTCACGTCCTCCGGTCGTATTGGTTCTATGACATCGGCGGCCAACAACTTGTCTATGGTTTTGTTGAGGAACTCGCGTTGTGCTACGTTGAACTGCCGTTGTTGAGGTACCCGTTTTGGGAACACTGTGTTGGGAGGTATGTGTATTCGGTGTTCAGCGCCAGGGACAGGGCTCACCTCGCTCACAGATAGAGCGAAACAGTCCACGAACTCGCGAAGCAGGTCTTCCGTTTGTGTTCGTTGGGTGGGGGTGAGGTCATGTCCGAGTTTAACGTTGGCCAGTACTGCTTCGACGTGCTCTTTCTTGAATGGGTGAGTTTTCCTGGTGAAGATTGATTTATCTGCATCCAAGTCGACCTCCGGTTGCATGTCTCCGATGTCGTCGTCGTCCTGTTGGCAGTGTTCCTGGGTAGTATAGATCGGTTGGCTTGGTACTGGCTTGGGCGGGCGTTCGGGCGTCATGTGGGTTGTGGGCTGTGGTGGTGCGTGGTCAAACAAGGTGGTTCTTCTGCGTCGGTCGCGGCGTCCCTTGCGGCGGCTCATCCGTTCCTGAGTTTTCTCAACGCCGTCTATGTCGCATTCGAGCTGTGCGGTTCTCGATGGGCCAGCCGGGTGTCTCGGCATGCGGTATCGGATGGTAGGTATGCGGACCTGTTGTTTGCCCGATCGAGCATTTCGCCCAGGATCGTATCCTTGAGTCTGGCGAGTGGAGCGAACGCGTTGCGGGAACGGGTATGTGTTTTTCCTTCTTTACTGGGCGGTTTGTCGTTCACTAGGCTGGTGGGTATTTGTGGGTATCCATGTTCGCGGCGCCAAGATAGGCCGACCCCTGCGGCGATTGGTCTCGGTGTTAGGGCTGCTGCTTGAAGGGTGTTGCTTAGTGTCGTTGTAGCTGGGTGGGTTTGGGGTGGTTGGGGGTCATCGTTGGTGTTGTTGTTGTTTAGTATCTTCTTCCAGCCACCGTTGTGTGGTACGCTCAGCATGTCGTCTTCGTAGTTATGGATGGCCCTATATTGCTGGAGCAACGGCTTCCCAAATAGGAGTGACCAATTGCCTCCACTTGGGAATACCTCGAACGTAGCGCGTCTGTGCAGTCCGTCGAGGTCTACGTCACCAGTCCATTGGCCCTGCGATGGTATTTTGGCTCCGTTCGCCATACGTAGCGTCATGTGCGATGGGAACAGTGCGCCGAGCCGATCTCTGTACTTTTTGTATGTTGACGTGCACATGGAGTTTACCATGGCCCCGTCGTCGAACAGACTTTTTATTCTGTAAGGAATTCCTTGTGGGCCTCGGAGGCTTATTGGGTGGATGAATGGTTTCGCTGGTAGAGCATCTCTCTCAATCACATACGGGTCAATGGTCTCGTGTTTGGGTATATGGTACACAGTGTTCGTACTGACTAGGGGGTCTGTGTCCGTATGCGCAGTTGTATTGAGGGGGCTCATCCGTGTGTCCCCGACCCATCCCGTACTTTGGTCGGGGACCTGCGTGTCCGCCTGGTGATTTTGTTGGGCCGCCCGACTTTCGTCTATGCGGACGGCCCTTCGCCATTTCCCTGGCTGTCGTCAAGCTCGTTCGGGTAGTTGTAGGTTCTGTACGGTTGCTCGTAATTGTCGTATCCGTAGTGGTGATCGTGATATCCGTGGCCGACGAAGTTTACGTTTTGGGTGAGGTAACGTTCCTTTGCTGCTTCACGGCTTATGCGACTGGCGACGCGGCGCCATGTTCATTCCTGATCGGGGATTGGGATACGGGGGCAATTGGGGTCTCCGGTTCGGTGACCTGCTCTGCCACAGTCCCAGCACTCGCACGATCCGAGAGGTGCTGTTCCGGGTGTTAATGGGAATGGGTGGAGCTCATTGGGATGGCCGTTGGGGTTTGCGTGGTTCCATGCGATTACTTGTGTGTTATATGCAGCGTGGCCGGCTTCGGTGTCGGGGTGGTGCGGGAGGTTGATGTTTTGTAAGTCGTGGTGCCTTGTGGCAAAGGGGTGGTCTGTGGTGCTAGTTGTGAACGGAGGGCCAGGCGTTTGTCTTCCCATGCCTAGGGCTCCTAGGCCCGTGCCTCTGTAGGGTCGAATGGTAGATCCCCTTCCTCCGAACAGGTTCCCGCGGCCGCCTGCGTCTCCTCCAAAGGGGTCGAACATGGGGGCTCGTGTAGCGTGTGGTTGGAAGCTTTGGGGGCTGGTGTATGGTTGGGGACCTGCGTTTGAGTGGATGTGGGTGCTGGCGAATGAGTCGCGGAGGGTCTTGGTTGGTGAGTTCCCTACTCGTGCTAGTCTGGCGGTCTCCTCATTTCTTTTGTGTTTGTCTACCGTCTCCTGGAGGTAGATGACGTCGATGGTGCATACCGTTTCCGCGAGCTCTTTGTAGTCCGCACAGGGTTTGTCTCGAATGAGGTCGCGAATGGGTTCCGGTAGTGCGTCAAACATGTCCTGTAACAAGAGTCCTCCTTTGTCCTCTGCATCGCGTACTTTTGCCGCTAACCCGTTTGCCCATTTTACGTGGGTCCATACGTCTTTTGATCCTGTTGTTTTTGTTTTTGTACCTAATTCTCCCGCTGTAATGGTCCAGTCTTTAAGGGCTCGGACTTGTTCGAGTTTGGAGGGTTTGGGCACGGTGTTTTTGGGCCACTCCTTGTCGAACGCTTCGACAAGTTTGTCCCAGTCCTTTTTGGTGTCGTCTGGTAGTTCGTCGTACCATAGATCAGCGGTTCCTCCGTAGTCGAGATTATTGCGGAAGCATTCGATCTTCTTTTTATCCGTGTTGTACTCCTTGTCTTCGATTTTGATATTGATTTCGCGAAGGAACTGGCCCGGTGCCGTTTTTTCATCGGGGCCGCCGTCCCAGTGCAGGGCTCTGGACTCGGTCATGGTGATTCGGCGGTTTTGTACTGGCGTTGGGTTGTTTTGGATGTCGGGTAGTTGTGGTGCTGGTGATGTTGGTGGTGTGTTCGGTTGACTTTGCTCTGGGGTTCTTGGGTTACTAGAGGGATCTGTGACGGACGATTCGGAAGATGTTGTTGTCGATGGTGAGCTTGGTTGGGATGGAGTGTATCGGCCGCAGTTGTCTCTGAGTCGGGTTAACATTTTTCGTTGGTTTTGTGCGGAGCGGTATGGGTGTAGTGAAGACGTCGTGGGGAAATTGGTGGATGGTGAGGGTGTTTTGTACTGTACTAGTATCGGTTCTAGTTCCTGGTTCTTTGTTCTTAGTTCTTTGCTCGGGTTCTGAAACGTCTCGCACTGGTACTGGTTTTGGTTCTGGGTACGTGTTTGGCTAGGGTTCGAATGTCACTCTCATCACCACGTTGGAGTGGTACCGAGGACGCTCAAGGGATCACTACGGAATCGGGGTCTGGATGGGATGATGGAATGGGACGACTCTCTCTACAACAGGAAATGACTACATAAGGAGATCCAACCGTGGGACCTGGGTCACGTGACGGCCCAGGTACAACTACTACAATGGCACCCCACACTCCTTACAAGACCCCCGCGAGGTTGTCGAGCCAGACGACGAATCCAACAATGCCGTTGCACAGCAAGATGCACCCTCGACCTCACCGTCCCCGTTTTTGACCTCCCCTTTTACATTCAGATGCCCACAGGTACATTACTGAACATGCAGACCCTTGCAATGCCCCCACGTCAGTACCACAACCCCACTGGTCCCGTTGCCACCTATGCCATCCTCACCAACCCCGTTTTCACGCCCACCCATCCGTTGCCACGTCGCCCAACAGCCACGTCACCACATTGACTCACACTTCTCACCCACACTGGCACCCACTTCCTCGACCCCATGGGCATGGCGCAACACGCCCGCATCCACTCCCTCGTGCCTGCTGTCTCTGTACCAACCCAACAGCCCATACCCACGCGAACGATGCGTCCAAACCCACCCAACGAAACGCAACAACGGGCTACCCACGTGAGAACCCGCGAGCCCTATGCCAGCTCGTTCCACGGCCCCATACACCCATTCCAAATGCAATCAAATGCCCCCATGCAGGAACCGGGCAACAAAGTCCACCCAACGTGAACGGTACACCCCACCCCTCCATACCCCGTTTATACACACACGGCCCCACGCTCCACACCCTCACGAGTCCATGCACCACCACAACGGCCCATCCCCGCGATACGACGACCCCCAACCGCGTACTCAATGACGCAAATCCATGGCCCCACCCCCACAACCTACCATGACAACCGCACCCCAAATGGACACGTTCACGGCCCCACCCACGTATCATATGACGACCCCATGTCCCCCTGCATCGACCCATGGCCAACAACCCACCCACCGACTCCGTGCTGCCTCCTTCCGCATCCCTTTCCACATTCCACTGCCATTTTCCCACTTTTTGACAGATTTTTCCAGCTTTATTCTCACCTGGCAGAGGACTCATTGCTCTTAGACCTCCATGGAGTAGATTAGTTCCTTTGGTTTGCTCTTTTTCCTTTGTGTTTTCTTTTTCTTTTTCTTTCTTTTCCGTTTTGTTCCCCTTTTGTTAGCGATGAGGGCATCGCTACACAGAAGGGGGGCACTTGTAGTAGTTGTGCCTGTGATGTCACGTGACCATACCCTTAGTCAGTAGGCAGTTCCTGATGTAGTAGTTCAGTTCACGACTCCATTATCCCATCCACCCAGACCTTTCCGTGTGATTCCGTCCCTGATTCCGTGAGGTCCCTCGGACCCACTCCAACGGTCGTCAGGGACCATTTTTATAGTACATGAGTGGGTAGTCTACTTTTGGTCATGTCTATTTTGGCCGATGAAAAACTACAAAGAAAAGTTGGAAAGGGGATGAGAAGAGGGGGGTTGCGATGCGACAAAGACAGGAAAATGGAGGGGAAAGCAAATATCCATGAAAAAGATGTAAAATGTCCTACATATCTCTGAAAGGACAAGGGGATGTGTATATAAAGCAAGTCTGAAGTTGGGAATCTAGTCTGATGAGATCCGTCTCCTATAATTGGAACTCCAGGGCTTATGAGGCTGCCAGATTTGGTCTGAAAGCGGCCATGACAAAGTGGCATATGTCAGGTCACGTCGGGTCACGTCACATCACATCACATCACGTTGGGTTATGTCGGGTTGGAATGTGAGTCATTTGGAGGCATTGGGTTCATCTGGATTCATGATATATTGACGATACAGACTCAGAGGGACGTCGACCCTCTACAACAGGATCAGTACTGGACGGACAGAAGCTGAAGCTGTCCACAGTCGAAGCAAAACTAGCAGCACATGCCGCAGACACTCAAAAGGTGGGCGATGCTACAAATCAAATGGAAACACCCACGCCAAACATCGAATCGGCCCTTAAGGTATCAAAACCTAAAAAGAAAAAACTCTTCTGCAAGCTACATGGCTCCTGTGCACACACAACAAAGGACTGCCGAAAACTGAAGGGAATGGAAGGCAAGAAGAAGGGAAGGAGTAAGCACAAAAGGGAGCGCAGCAAAGCACACAAAGCAAAGGAGGACGGCACCAGTAGCGACTCAGATAGCGAATCAAGTGATGGGAACAAAGCTCACATAGCAGATGCAGGAAATGTAATCGTCAATCAACAGAGCTGGTCTCGCATTTACACTTATCTCACAACCAAACCACATCAAAAGAAAGGAAGTATCATCATTGACTGTGGGGCTACCACCAACATGGTATCACACCTGGAATCGTTCAACATGCAAACATTCAGGAAATTAGATCCACCTCATCCAGTCTGCTTCAGCGACAACACAACAGCTGAAGCCACTGGCATCGGTGATGTATGGTTATCAAGCAAAGTGGGAGACAAAAGGTACAAAATATGCCTCCGAAACACCCTGCTGGTGCCTACATTCTGAATCATGCTGGTGTCCGTGAACCAACTCGGCAAGGCTGGACATACATCCATATTCGGTGAAGAAGGAGGATGTGTAACACATGGATGCACCACCATCATGACCGCATCACAATGGAAAGGCCTATATCACCTGCAAGAACACCCCATCGGAACCCTGTCGGGTGCCCTCCTGGCCATGGACGTCAACATCCTACATTGCCGAATGGGACACATTGGCATCCACAGGCTAAAGAAAATGGTAGCAAGAAATCAAATCAAAGACATCAACACACTCACCGGTGTCCCCGAATTCTGCGAACCCTGCATCATGGGTAAAATGATAAGGCTCCCATTCAAACAAAGTAAAACTAATGCTCGAGGCCCCCCTCGACATCATCCACTCCGACGTGGGAGGACCAGTCATGCCCACATCATGCGACGGCTACTGCTATTGGGTGACGTTCGTCAACCTGTGGTCCAGACACACATGGATCCTGTTCACGAAGAAAAAGTCAGACATTGAAAAGCTATACAAAACGTGGAAATCAGAGGTACAAACATTCTTCAAGACTGAAATAGGCACCATTCCTCTCGGTCAAGGCTGGACACGCTTCCTCATCATGGATGGCGGTGGCAAATACACTGGAAAGGAGTTTGAGGCCAAACTAAAGACTGAAGGGGTACTCCATCAAACAACAGCACCAGACACACCAGAATCCAACAGCATTGTGGAATGCATAAACCAGATGCTGGTCATGAAAACCATCACCATGCTAGCTGCATCCAGACTCCCCAAATCCTTCTGGACACACACCATAGCCATGGCCGCCTACCTCATCACGCTGATATGCACTCACCCATGCTGACCACTGAATCAACGAATTGAACAGGTTCTAGCTATCCTTTGAAATGAGCCTGACATGTTGCAACTTCACAATGGCTCGTGACCACTCGTGCGACCTCTCGATTGTATCGCAAACATCTCCAACGAAGTCGCAGACCAAGATAGAAAACCTTCGAATCAGATCGAGTCCCAGACTCTTACATAATCATTCACCTTTCATACAGCAATCCCCCGTTTCATCTTAGATAGACTAACTTGTTTAGAACACTTATTCCCTTTCTCCCACCAGACTCCTTTGTTCTTCCTTTGTTACAAGACCATCTTCATCCTCCTTTCAGCACCATGTTTTCATGTGATTCATACATATTCCTTTCTTTCAACCCTTATTAGAGTAAGTTTCTTTTTTTCCACGACTTTTCACTTTGCTTCTGATTTCTGACTGTCGTCATATAAAATAGCTATGTAGATTACGCTTAAGAACCAGAGAAGCACATCGTTCCCCCCTTTCCCACTTCATTGTATCTCCCTCGAAAATCATTACAACATTACTTTCTTCGAGCTCGACCATCGCTGACTTAAGTTCAATACCTTGACCCTCTATCGTTGTCGTGACTTTAATCGCTAAGTCACACTATTGATCGCAATCGTCGTGATACTCATAGAAGCTAATTACCTCACTTTCTCGCAATCACACCAGTTGTAGAGTGTTGTTTTTAGTGCACAGCACCTCGACTTGTGTATCATTTTGGAGCCCACTGCAAGGGGGTGATTTCTCATTCTGAAAAATAGCTTCTACACCTTCCCTCTTCTCTTCACCGTTAACATCTCTCTCATCCTCAGACTCTTCACCACCATCACTGGTCACCGCGATATCCCTACCAATGCCTGCGACCCACCGATATCGTCTCCAATCTAGGCCTTGTGATTCTTCACCTATAGCTAGCCAAACACCACCAAGTAGTCCATCGTTGCCCCCATCATCGACCGAAGATTCATCATCGACAACATCTACCAATCGCCATACACTCGATCAAGAACTTCGAACAGCTCTCCGATGTGTCAATTCCTTAGATGACATCAATTCCGATTGCAGTCTCTCATGTTTCTTTACTCGTCGCCTGTGAAATCATTCCGTCTCTACCTCATCGACAACCACCTCCGACTTATCCGAAACAGCATCTACGATGGCCGCACAACCTTGTACAACTCCTATAATGCTTGCTCATGGTCATGCAACTGCTCTGACATTTTCCCCCTCTCAGCCGAGAGAACTTCAGTGATACTTCAATGATCTCAAACATTTATTCACCAGCTGTGCGATTGCCGATGATGAAAAAAAGAAGAAATTCGCGAGACATTACCTCAACATTGACTTGTCCGACCTATGGGGAGAACTTGTAGAAAGTGGTGTAGGTCACTCATACGATGACTTCATGAAGGGAGTCATAAAGCTCTACCCTGGTGCCGAAGATGAAAGAAAGTGGTCGATCGCTGATATGGACAAACTTATCAGCAAACAGTTGTGGGCATCCACAACTTGACAGAGCTCGGCATGTATTTCTGAAATTTCTACAACATCATGTCTTTCCTTTGCAAGAAATGTTTGATACTTTGTGTTGTGGCTGGCTATTCAACCGAGACAGAATTAATGATTTGTGATTGAAGGTTGCAGATTTGTTACATGTTGGCTACAACACATATCTCGCACCACCAATAACCAGGCACTGATGTTCAACATCATATAGCATCTACTTAGTACTCCCAGAATTAAATTTGGATTGTTTAGATGTGTACTTGCAAAGTTGAGTGATTAAGGGTCCAATTTTGGCAGAGGAATACAACACATTGTGAATATCTCTGTATGTAGGATCAAATAAAATACACAAATTAATCTAGGAGTAGGGATTCTACACTTGTATCTCTGTAGAGTCTTACTTTATTGATACATGCATTATTGTGCATGCCAGAATATTCAAAATGTTCCAGCCATAGTTCCATATTTAGCAACTCGACCCCATTTAGGAATTTGGCAACTGCCGGCTGGCTTTCCTGCATGAGTTGAAGTTTTCAACAACGCGAAACGGGTGCAGAAGAGCACCCAAGGTTTTATTTTTATTTTTAAATCTTTGTTTTTTTTGCTAACTAAGGTGGGTTTGTGTGCAGTTACACCGTGCCAAATGCAGGCGAACCCGAACACTCACCAACCTACCCAGCCGAGACAAGAATGCCACAGCCACCTCAGTAAACCCAACGGGTGTGGACAACAACGGTCCCGGTGAGGATAGCGGAAACGGCCCACAACGCTGGGGAAAAAGATGTGCCAGATGGCAACGATGAGGACACAGATGGCCCGCCAATGAGGATGAAGATGGGACAACAGGATGATGGAGACAACGACGACCAGCCAGGGGACGACGGCAAAGGGAACAACAAGGACAGAGACGGGGATGACGGGGACAGGGACAGGGACGGGGATGATGACGATGGGACGACGATGAGAACGGGGGATGATGACGGGGATGGGGATGATGACGATGGGACAAAGACAAAGACAAAGATGAAGATGAGGATGGAGATGGGGACAGGGATGAGGACGATGGAGGTATGTACATGCTACCCCCCTTCTCTCTCTCCTCCTCCCTCTCCCTCTCCCTCTCCCTGCTGCCCGTCCCTCCTCTGCCTTCTCCCACTCCTTCTCCCACTCCCACTCCCACTCCCACTCCCTTCTCCCTTCTCCCTTCTCCCTTCTCTCACCCCCCCTCCCTTCTCTCACCCCCCCTTCTCTCCTCCCACCCCCTTGTCCCACCCCCACCCTCTTCCTCCTCCCACCACCTCCCACCTCTCACCACCAGACCACCACCACCAGCCATATTTAATTATTTAATTATGTATTTAGATAAAATAATCATTTAATGTATATTTTCACTTAAGTAATATTGAGGTATTGCTATTCATATGAGGTATGTATTTATTTGCAATTGAGTAATATTAAATAAAAAAAGCACCATATTCCAAGTGGGGTAATTTCTGATTTTGGCATATAAGTAGTTCCTGGAATGGCTGATGGTAAAAGTGAGATATTGTGCATTTCCAAAATAATAATTTTGTAATTTTGCTATTCTCTGTGCTTTTAATAAGTCCATTTCACTATATTACAAGAAAATTGTCAACTGCCCACTGGCAACTGCCAGAAGAAAGTGAACTGCACCCCCTAGCAATTGCATGATGCCCCTGGCAACTGCCAGAAGAAACTGACCATTCAGTAGCTACTGCTCTGAGTTAAACTGGGGGTCCAGCAACTGCTACACCTGGTTAAACTGGAGGTACAGTGGCTGCTGCTTCAAGTTAAACTGGAGGTGCTGCAGGTGCTGCACCTGGTTAAACTGAGGGTACAGCAACTGCTGCAGATGGTTAAACTGACCATCCAGTAGCTACTGCTCCAAGTTAAACAGGGGGTCCGGCAACTGCTGCACCTGGTTAAACTGGAGGTACAGCTGTTGCTGCTCCGAGTTAAACTGGAGGTGCAGCAAGTGCTGCACCTGGTTAAACTGATCATCCAGCAGCTACTGCTATGAGTTAAACTGGATGT
This sequence comes from Hygrocybe punicea, assembly GCA_963556145.1. Taxonomy (NCBI): domain Eukaryota; kingdom Fungi; phylum Basidiomycota; class Agaricomycetes; order Agaricales; family Hygrophoraceae; genus Hygrocybe; species Hygrocybe punicea. Next base: position 1,781,389 of record OY744464.1, read on the forward strand.
CCAGCAAGTGCTGTATCTGGTTAAACTGAGCAATCAGTAGCAACTGCTCCAAGTTAAACTAGACATCCAGCAAATGCTGCACCTGGTTAAACTGAGCACACAGTAGCTGCTGTTCTCAGTTAACTTCATGGTCCAGCTGCTTTCAGTTTAACTGCCAATGCAGTAAATAGTGCACACAGTTTAACTAAGCTCACAGTAACAACTGGGCTGGGTTTAACTGAGCTTTACAGTGAACTGAAGGCCTTAGCACTGCTGTCTAAAGTTTAACTGAACCTACCAGTAATTGCTAGGCCAAGTTTAACTGTATCACAGCAGGCACTGTCTGGGAGTTTAACTTACTAAGCCCCAGCTACTAGTGCAGATAGTACACCTAACTTTTGTACCTTAACTGGGGTTGAGTTTAACTAAAACCCCCTGGACTATTGGTTCACCCATGTTATATACTGTTGTGACTGCATCGCCAACTATCAAGATTACCAGTGTGCAGCTGACAGTAAAAACTGAGGACTTCGCACAGATCATGGATAGGTTCGTGACGACCTTCATCAAAGCACTAGCACACCCCAATCGCAATCAACAGCACACCGTCAGCACAACTCCAGCTTGTGCTCAAGATGGACCTTGAACCAATAGTGCCGACAAGAGCTGCAACTTTTGCAGCAAGTTAGGCCATTTCCTAAACATCTGCTGACATGTTGAAGAATACATCGCAGATGGAAGGATCAGGTGAAACCATGAAGGACGACTTGTTCTTGGCACAGGAGCCTTCATACCCCAAGGAGCCACTGGAATGAACCTTCTCAATCGCATCGACGAATGGCACTGTCGCAATCCCACAGTTGACCAGCAATGCGATGACTACCGGCCAGCTTATGTACAAAATAAATGCCCCTCCTCCGGCCGCGACATTCCATTTGACATCCAAAGACCAAATCGCCATCCTCGAGTGAGAGCTTTTCGCATTAAGGAATAAAGAAGTCTTCGATGGTGTCCATATTCTGAAATGCAGGAGACCCGTCCCAACCCACGAAGAGCGCCTGCCAGTTGCACCCCTGACTGAATGATGGTCTCCTGTTGCAGAACCTGAACCACGGGCTCCCGCACCAGCAAAAGAAACCGATCCTCCTGTTCATCCGTTCGCCAAAGCCTGCGAACCTGTGTATCTCCCTCCACATGAGAGAAACTTCATGGCCCTGCCGACGAGGGTGTCGAAATACAAGGAGGCCACATATTGCACAAAGGCCTCGGTTCAGGATTTGAAGATCGCAGACGAAGTTTACAATCGATGGATGAAGACGCCTTGCATATTGCTCACGAAGGAACTTTTAGCACTTTCTGCAGAAGTCAGGCAAAAGACGTGTGAAGATATTATGCCCAAACAAATGACAACTTCGAATGCTTGCAATACGAATGTCGCAGCCATAAACGAAGATGACCCGTTACTGTTCTGCAATGATTTTCTTTTCGACGACCTCAATCCTCAATCCAAACCTATCATCATAAGTGACCTGTACGAAACATACCTCAACAGTCTTCAACCAGGAGATATGGATGAGTTTTGCATAGTCATGAAAGAGTCGCATGCACTTCGCTCCATCTACATGACCGTCAACAACCAGGAAAAAGTCAAGAGCATCGTCAACCTGGGATTGCAGATCATCACAATGTCGGAAACCATCTGCAATGATCTTGATCTAGCATATGACCCTATGATAAGGTTCAATATGCAGTCTGCGAATCGCGAAATCGACCAGTCGTTAGGACTCTCGAGAAATGTACTGTGTCACGTCAGGAACATAATGCTGTATCTCCAGATGCATGTCATCTGGTCCCCTGCCTATGACATTCTGCTCGGACGGCCCTTCGACATCTTAACTGAGAGAGTCATCAAGAACTACATGAATGAGGACCAAACAATCACGATATGTGACCCGAACTCTTGACAGCATGCAATGATTCCCACTGTTGCAAGAGGTCCGCCACATCATCAAGCCCCGCTTACGAGGTAGAACCAAAAGGATTTTCGCAATTCGAGGAACTGATCACAGATCAGGGAGAAGCTGTGTGCATTGTTTCTTATGACCCCAGTACTGCTTCAGTTTCTATAGATGCATGTACCTGTGTACCACCCCCCCATGCCGACTCGAGTTCTCCTTCATCTAGATTAGCCTGTGTTTATATCTCAGCCTGCGACTTTCCTGTAGTCGCATCTCAATATCATTCCAAAGCAGTTTCCCACAATATGAACCAGCCCAATACTGCTTCGCAGAAGAAGTTTTCCATCACCGACTTCGCGTCAATATTTCTATCCACGAAAAAGAAATACAAGCCCATCACAAAAAAAATTAGACCAATGTTAGCGGAACTTCTGAATAAGTTTCGAATACATTGACGAATAGAAGGTGACCCACTAGTGATGTTGGACTAGTGGATTGTGGCCACTAGTCCAGTGATCATGTGACCTTCCCACGGTTCGAGCCAGTAGATAGCCCTGTTTAGTAGTCAGTAGAGATTCAGCTTAGTTTTAGCCTCAGAGCCAAGCAACCAGCTTGAGGACTCCTTCGGTGTCCATCGTGGTGATGAGAGTGCGACTTGACCTTTAACATGCCTACTTCTGCTTTTTGCTGCATCCCAAGTTTCTTATTGTCCTCAGCAATTTTGCATCCTTGTCTCAGTGTCTCTGTGTCTCAGTGTCCCAGCATCAGCATCCCAGCGTCCAAGTGTCTCAGCATCTCAGCGTCCCATGTCCCAGCATTCCAGCATTTTCGTGTCCCTGCGTCTTCGTGTTTTCATCTCATTTCCCACCATCTAATCACTCAACATGCCAGGCCCTAGTAACAGAGCAAAGGCCCCCAAATGAGCAAAGAAAGCCCCATGCACTGAACCTACCCTCGAAATGCCAGCGTCAATCACAACAAAATATACAAACAATTACAAAACCAAGATATGCGTAGCCGCCACCAGCCAATTCAACGCAACGTTTGACAAAGCGGCCACCCTCAAAGAATTCTTTGACACAGCATACGCACTCGGACAATTAGCAACAGAAGAACAAGCGTCTATGAGAGCAATAAAAGCCAGTGAAGACCGGCAAAAGGCTTACGATGATGGGCGATTAACAGGCTACGAAATGGGCTACAAAGATGGTGAGAGTTTCGGTTACCACGACGGCTACACTGAAGGATATGAAGATGGCCATTTGGCTGTCTCAGATCAGCCCATCTACGCATCCACCTCAACCCAAACAACACTGTCTACCCACATATCCACGTCAGTGCAGATGGACATGACGCCAGCAAGGGCATCTACAGCAGCCCAAACAGAACTGCATACCCACACACGCGCGTCAACACAAACACCAGCGACCAATTCTACTGTAACCCAGACAAAACCACGCACCAGCACCCCTGTATCCACGCAAACCACACCGCAAGACTACACATCAACGGCCATACAAGCATCGCCGGCCCCCACCTACCCATTACCAATGAAAATGACACGCCACGCATTAAAGTCAGCCCAAACAAGTGCACACGCCCTCGCATTCGTGTCAGTACAAATGGACGAGCTGCAAACGCATTCATCAGCACCCAGCGCACATAAGAACGCTCACACGGCCCCATGCGCATGTGGAAACGTGTCTCAACAAGCCCCAGCAAACCCACCCTCACCAAAAACAACCCACGCTGTGACGGCGAGTTCTGTTGTAGACCCGAATGGGAATCTACGAAAGTGGTGATCAGCTAAGAAGTGATCAGAGGAGTTTAGTGTCTATAGTCTAGTCAATCCAACCCGAATCCAGGGTTCCGGATCAGAGGGGAAGTGAAGGGAGTGGAGTATGAAGACTAATATGGAGACGATACGAAGCAAGGACTAAGAAATAGAACTGAAGGGGAGTGATAACCTGTATTTTCTCTATGGTTGTAGTATAAGAGTACATCTTTTATACTACTGGGAGAGATCCTGTGCTGTAGTAACTATGTACTACAACCGATGGCTGTAACTGATAGGAGAGGAGTGGAGTGGAGGAATGCTATGTACTAGGAGACAGGAAACGTAGATACATGATATATGACCATAAACGTACTGATTCCGGGTCGTTAGAGACATTGCAGTGCATGTAGGAACGAATCCGGAGGCGGAATCCGGAGCGGAATCTATGGAAACGACCGGAATTGGGCGGAATCGACGATACATGAATGGGAATGGACGGGGACGATGTGGGATATGAAGAGGATTCGGGTCCAGACGGCCCGGAGCCTCTACAATGCTACAACAGAACGTGCCACGTCATCAGACCCACCATGTATCGTAATACCAGCCCACCCACACGCATCGAGAACCCCGCGCGTCCCATCGCGCCCCCTGCTGCCCAGCGTTAACCGCGAGACGCGCCATGCCCCAACACCTGCCCAAACGGCCCCACCTCTCAAGGAACCACCATCCCCGCCAAGAAACACGTCTGTACGTGTCGCAACACACAATCCCACCACGCTGGCACCAATGCCCAACCAGTCCACACGCAAGCCCAAAGCCACGACGTCGAAACGCGAGCTGACATGTACGCAAACAAGAGGAATGGGAGGAAGGAAGACAAAATGAAAAGAGGGGATGCGAGGATGACGAGCAGAGCAGAGATGGGCGAGAGAACCCCAGATACAAACCATGTTAAAGACCGAGATGAGACAGGCCCACGGGAGGCTGTGAACGGCCATGTTCGTATATGCAGCCTGACCTCAACGATGATGCCAGCACAACCTACGTGATTCGACTGGGCTGAGGACGCCACGACAATCCCGCTTCACCCCATTTTCACAACCAGATACCCACCCCGTGACCTTTCAGCCCTCCGCTCAAACAACCAACGACCCTTCGCTACCCTACAACACCGAACTCGACGACTGCTATGGCGTACACGACCCCATCCCCGACACCCGTACCCTGGATTTTACGAGTCAACATTCACCCGAGGTCTGTCAAATACAAGGCCATTCCACGCACTATACCCAACACCCCCGAAACCTACCTACCTCGATTGGGATTGTGACCCGCGACTCTCGGACTTGAGTAGGGCTCTCCAGGCCCTAGGTTGGAAGAGACCAAGGTAGATTCTAGTTGTCTTGGATTCATTTGGTTATCTCTTGTCACTGCTTTTACCCCATCCCCATCTTTGTCCCTTCTCTTCTCTTTTCTTCTTTCCTTTCTTTTCCTTCTCTCTCTTTTCTCTTTTGCTGGCAGTGGGGATGCTGCCATTTTGGAGGGAGGTGCATGGACTAGTGGATTGTGGCCACTAGTCCAGTGATCACGTGACCTTCCCACGGTTCGAGCCAGTAGATAGCCCTGTTTAGTAGTCAGTAGAGATTCAGCTTAGTTTTAGCCTCAGAGCCAAGCAACCAGCTCGAGGACTCCTTCCGTGTCCAACATTGCCACAGCTTAGCCCAAATCCCCCAGCCCTCAAGCTCAGGCATCTCCATGGACAATTCCCTCGGCATCGAATCAACGAGGCCCGTGATCTTGTCCTTGAAAGCAGTGCAGACCTTGATGGTCAAAGACATTTTGTGATGGAATGTTGGTGCGATGAAGTGACAGCAATGGTGATAAAAGAAGCAGAAGAAGATTCTAGAGAAGTTCTCATGATTCGCGCGTTATTTAGAAGGTCACGTGATCAGATCAGATGTGGATTGACTGAGGACAGTCAAAATTTCAGTATTGGGCAAGATGATATGCACTCACCTGCACTGACCACTGAATTAATGAATTGAACAGGTTCTAGCTATCTTTCAAAATGAGCCCGACATGTTGCGACTTCACGATGGCTCGCGACCACTCATGCGACCTCTCAATTGTATTGTGAACATCTCTGACAAAGTCGCAGACCAAGATAGAAAACCTTTGAATCGGATCGAGCCCCGGACTCTCACATAATCATTCACCTTTCATACAGCAATGCCCCATTTCATCTTAGATAGACTAACTTGTTTAGAACACTTATTCCCTTTCTCCCACCAGACTCCTTTGTTCTTCCTTTGTTACAAGACCATCTTCATCCTCCTTTCAGCACCATGTTTTCATGTGATTCATACATATTCCTTTCTTTCAACCCTTATTAGAGTAAGTTTCTTTCTTTCCATGACTTTTTACTTTGCTTCCAATCTCTGACCATTGTCATATAAAATAGCAATGTAGATTACGCTTAAGAACCAGAGAAGCACATCGTTCCCCCCTTTCCCACTTCATTGTATCTCCCTCGAAAATCATTACGACATTACTTTCTTCGAGCTCGACCATCGCTGACTTAAGTTCAATACCTTGACCCTCTATCATTGTCGTGACTTTAATCGCTAAGTCACACTATTGATCGCAATCGTCGCAATACTCGTAGAAGCCAATTACCTCACTTTCTCGCAATCACACCAGTTATAGAGTGTTGTTTTTAGTGCACAGCACCTCGATGTTACGTTTCCAGCTCCGCTTCCAACCCCGATGCCCATTCCGATACCCACCATGACGATTCTGCACTGCACACCTTCCTTTTTCATTTCTTTTTGTCCTTTGTCTTCCTTTCAATGTCATTGTTTCTTCATTTGGACATCCTTGTATTTTCTTATTCTTGTTCTCTTTTTGTCCCTTCTTCTAGAACAATCCAGACCGACCATGGACATATCCCACGTGACCTTGTTGTACCCGAATAGTCTCCTTGCCGATGGATGTCACCGACATTGTCTTTTCCCTTCGATATCTTGTTTACGCTATCCCACGACAAACCGATTTACAATGGCTGTACTCCCAACACAGCTAATTACCGTAATCATCATTGGCAGCATCGCCATCACCTTCCTGATCGGTTTTTACCTTGTTATGATCTATCTTTGGCATCGGTACCGAAACCCTTCTGCCATCGATACTTCCGACTTCCACCTCGACAATATATCGACACGTAATTGACAATTGCCATACCTGGATATATGGTTTCCACTTTCATACCCTGTGCCTACCATTATCCTCCCTGATGATCCGACGACATTCCTCACCTGCATGCGAACTCTGAACAATCCCCGATCACAAGACATTTCACTGTTCTCTCTAATCCGACCATCGCCGAAGCACATTCTTTTGGACTTCGACCACAAACCATACGACTTCCCAAACAGTGAACCAACCCCTATCGCATATTGTTCGCACGACATCGCTTCATTGCAGTACCCGACGACTTGTTCCCACAGCTTGTCACCTGTGCCATGACTCGGAACCTGGACCCACATTCATTTACCCTTTTCCATCTATAACCTTGATACCTCCCACACCCGTTTACAACAATACCCTTTCTTGGATGAATACTGACATCAGGTGGATTGCATTGTTCCACAGACAGGACAAGACATCATCCCTCGATACGTCATTGACACAGACCTCGACTATCCCACCATCCTAGTTGGTTTTCCCTCCATACATTCCTTTGTTTTCCTTTATACCGACCTTGTTGCTATGTCCCTGCTACCTCAAGACACTCTCATCACCAATCCTACACTGGACGATACCCATCTTCGACCCGACCATGCAATGCACTTGCCAAACTGCACACTTGCCCATTACAGCAAGTGTAGACCCCGAATTGGCAATTCTGCATGTCACATGATCTGATAACAAATCATCCGAGTCATCTGGACCTCTTCTATCCTCAACGACACCCGGGCCTCCAGTTGGATCGCGAGAACATCGACATGAGGACGCCTCATGTATGTCTCATGGTGAACACATGGTAGAGTTGGACATGTTGTGGCTTCATGGTTGTATTCCTATTTACCCCCCCTCAAGTCCATTCACTATATCTACTGTCCTTGTTGTTGGTTCGGACTTTTTCTTCTTTCCTTTCCTTACGTTTAGTCTGGTTCTTGGGGCAGACCCCCTTGTCTTGGGTAACCCCCACGGCTCGCAATGACTTTAGACCACGAACCTCATCCCTTGTAGCAGTGTTATCTACCAATGAAACTGCTGTTCTTCCCTCTGGAAACCACCCCCCTGTTAAGTTGATTGTTGCCGGAGCCCGCTGCAGAAGCGATCCGTAACACTTGACTTGCATATCAGCGTGCTCACTGGCATCTAGCATCAAGGGAGAAGTCCCATATACAAAACTAACAGACCGACCTGTCGACACCTCACTATTCCATGACACACAGGAAAGGGAAACTCGACAAGAGAGCCACAAAGTGCATCCTCATCTGGTACCCACTTGGCAAAAAGGCCTACCTATTACTGGACGTCAAAACAAAATGAAACTTCACATCCAGACACATCAAATTTGATGAGAAAGGGATGCTGCCCAAGGACCTATGCACAAGCTCCCCAGATGGGCCCAGGGATCAGTGGGAGGAGCTACTTCGAACTCCATGTGAGCGCGACCAACACAACGACATAATGCAACACCAACCGCAACCAACACCAACCGCTGACAATGACAATTCCTCCCAAACAGATCCAAATAAAGAACCCACAACCGTCAGCTCATTGTGAGACACGAACGAACAACCCCCGCCAATGTCGAACACACCAGCCCAGACTCAGGGAAATGACGTAACTCGTGAAATGGCATCGCGGATCCCATGACGAATGCCAGGACCCAGAATCAAGGTCAAAATTGCGCCGACTCCACAACTGAAGCACCCAGCGCCCACACACAAGCCAGCAAAAGTGGTGGCAGGAATACAGAGAAGCATGCTGATACACTATATGTAGCTCTAAGAAGGGAAATCCTACAACTACTAAAGGTGAAAAGGTGCAAGGAAGCCTCAGAAAGCCTACACTAGTATAGGAAAGGGAAGATAAGTAATATAAGTGTATGAGAAACTCAATAGAAGTGCTGCGATCAAAACTGGAGTGGTGCGATCAAAATCAAAGAGTTGCGATAAAATCAAAAGTTGCAGTGAGATTGAAGGGTCGGATGGTGAGAGAACGTGATGGAATGTGAAGAGAATGGAACTAGGATGAAGGGGAAGCTCTGAGACGAAGGGGGAATGACGGTCTGTCTTGATTCTCTGGGGGTTCTCTGTCTAGTGGCTGATACAGGCAGGTATATAAGCTGTAAGGACAAAGGAAGAGAGATGAAAGGGTGATACTAAAAGGAGATATGTGAGATAAAGGGCATATAGAAGAAAGGATAGGTAGAAAGAACAGTAAATGAATATAGAGAACAAAGAGAACAAAGGAAATACTTCAAAGTGCGATAACTAAATATCTCCGAAGTTGCAGAAGATCGCAATAGTTGCGATGTGATTGGAAGGTAAAAGAGTGGTAAGTTGCATCAAATCGCAAGGAATCACAAAATATATAAAATCGGGGCTCAGGATGGCTGAGTGCGTATCAATGCGCACCTGAAACCCAGCCAACAGAAACACCAACTACAATGAGAAAGTGCAGGAAGAACAGATGCAACAGCTACATTGAACACTCGAATGAGAAGCCAGAAGGCTCACAGAATGAAGAGGAATGGAAACTGAAAAAGATGAACCCAATGCACCAGTGCACACCCAAACCAATGAAGGGCATGATGACCTTGCAGACGACATGCACTTTGCTGGCCTAGCTAACACCAGCCCATCGAATGACAACCTCCCCAGTAGACCCAGTCATTTTGGTTAACCCAATCGCAGATATAGTTGCAAAAGGTAGGTACACATAGTGCAGTTGCTTGCTGGGGGGGTAGGTTAACCCAAAAGACAGCTCTTGCTGGGGAAATGTGGTGTGGTAGGTTGACCCAGGTACAGCTCTTGCTGGTCAAGGGCAGCTGGGTGGGTCAACCCAGTGTCAGCTCTGCCATGGGGTAGGTTAACCCAGGGCAGCTATTCCAGGATGGTTGGGTTGACCCAGGCCCAGCTGTTCAAGCAATGTGGGTTGACCTGACTTCAGCTATTGCTGCAGCACTGGGTTGACCCTCAACTAGCTCTTGCTGCAGGCTAGGGTTGACCTGGGTCCAGCTGGTGCTGCAGAACTGGGTTGACCTGGGCCCATTGCTTGCTGCAGGGTAGGGTGACTGGGGTCCAGCTATTGCTGCAGCACTGGGTTGACCAGGGTCCAGCTATTGATGCAGCACTGGGTTGACCCAGGTCCAGCATTTGCTGCAGCACTGGGTTGACCCGGGTCCAGCACTTGCTGTGGGGCTTGGGTTGACCAGGATCCAGATATTGCTGCAGCACTGGGTTGACTGGTGTTTTGTGTGGGAAGTGTTTGAACAAATCCACACCAAGGGTTTTCAGAGTGTGTCATTGATCGGGAAATTACCTTGTTGTCCTTTGGGATCAAGGATTTAGCTCTTTAATAACTCTGGGTTATTCCTGTTGGGTGGTGGGGTTTGAATGTGAATCCTATCAAAGGTTAGCTTTGAGGAATACAACAAATACTTGACAATAATATAAGTCAGATGTATGACTTATAGAGGATGAGTGAACAGTGAGGTCTTCCCTACTGAAGGTAAAGACTTTGAGTGACAAGAGGTATGCGAGAGTATAAGCGGATAATAACTCAAGCAAGTATGAACAGTGTAAGATGAATGAGTGTACAACAGTCAAGTATACAAGTAGCAAGTATACAATGAGCAGAGGTACAACAGAGATGAGTGATAGATGATGGGCAATGGGCGATAGACAAGGGGCAATGGGCGAGTGTAACAGTAGATGTCAAACAAAGGGAGGTGTGACAAAATACTATCTGCAGAATGAATGAACTGAACAATAGGCAAATAGAATTGATAATCAAGATATCGGACTTTATTCTGAAGCTTCAAATGCACATTAGCTACTAGTGCAGAATAAAGTACTGGGATATCTTTGGTGATGACCAATAGAACTTAAAAGAAATTGAATGTGACTGTACTATGTGACAGAATACAAAGAATATATATCAAACAAGTAATAAGGGAGTATCAATATATCTGAGATTGATAATCCTTAGACAAATGAATGATGACTTGAACTGCAATTGGTATTTGAAGTACTAGCTACTATATAAGTAGGTAATACAAACAAACAAAGAGGGGGTGAATCAGAATCTGGGAGAGGGACTGTCCTGTGACTGGGCCTGTCAGATTAGGTGACTGGGCCATCTCCAGCAGAAACTGGGCTCTATATATACCTATTCTACAGCAGGAGTCATACTGAGTTATAGAAAGGTATATGAAATGGAGAGCATAGGTTATGACTCATAGGGAGTCATATAGGGCAGAGGCATAGGTTTATGACTCATAAGGAGTCATAATAATGAAGGGCATAGGGATTATGACTCAGAAGGAATCATAAGAAAGGAAGGCATGGGTTTGTGACTCATACAGAGTCAATTACTGAGTCACATAGGTACTCTAATCCAAGAAGGGGGTATAATGAGTCAGGAATAGTCATAATGAGTCATGGGTGGTCATAATGAGTCATGGGGGGTCATGAATATGTCATAAGGGTCATAATTTGTCATGGATAGACCAATGAGTCACATTTGATGGGAGTGAGTCATTTTGCTGATCTAATCTTGGGTGTGTGAATCAAAGGCAAGGGCAGTGCCAGGCTGTGCTTCTAGAATCATCTTCCTGAGGCTATGTTCTTGATCAATTGATGCCATGCCATGTGTGTATTCTTATCAGTTAAGAAAAAGATAAGATCAGGGCTGGACTGTATTTGATCAATTGATGTGAAATGTGATGTGCTTCTTGATCAGGGAATGATGGGTGGCATGTGTTATCTCTATGATTGGAGATAAGGATGTGGCTGTGCTTCTTGTGCTTCTTTGGCCTCTGATAAGATGTTTGGGGGCCTTATCAGTTAAGATAAGGGTATTCCTTCATATCCTCTGCATAGATAAGGGTTTTCTTGCATGTCCCTTCTGTAGATAAGGGTTTCCTTGCATGTCCCTTGTATAGATAAGGGTTTCATGTGTGTCCTATGTGCAGATAAGGATTTCCTGAGTGTCCTATGTGAAAATAAGGGTATTCCTTTCTACCCCATATGCAGATGGGGGTGCTTCAGTATGAATGGTCCTTGTAACATTGTGTGTGCTGTAGGGATTTTGACTAGTGACAGCATACTGCTATCTTTTGATCCAAATCCTTTTTGGATCATGACACTGGTCTGGCATGGGATAAGTCATGTCATGGGCTGCCCAATGCCTTTTAATCTTGTGGAAATTGTCAATATCTATGGATTGGACATGGTCAAGGGAGGCAATGGCGGTGATAGATTTAATTATGATGTTTATAAAAATGGGATACTCAAAAAAGTCTTCAACCTTATGGGCATGAAAACACAAGACATTAATCCATCAATGGACGAAGTCAAATAATTCCACAGCATTAGTAGTTCGAGTTGGGGGGCTATCTGAAAACTGATCGCTCAGAATGCTGTCATTGAATTGTCTACTGGTGACATGGTCCAGATCATATCAGGCGAGCAACAGGGTTTGTGTTAGTGTTGGGGAAGTTTGGTTTGGTCCAGTTTGAGGCTTTTTTTGCCCAAACCAAGACCGAATGGTTTGGTTTCTGCGAAGATTTCCAGGAACCAGACCGAAACTGATCAAAACCATTTCAATCAGTGTGGTTTGGTCCAAACTCGGTTTAAACTGAGACTGTTGCATATTCACCTCACAAGAGCCACACACATCAGTTGATGTAGCCAGCGTCTTCGCAAGGTGGGATTGGGGGGGGTAGGTGAGTTGCCCAGCTCCATTTCTGACCTCGCAAGAGAGCCGCACACGTCAATTGACATGGCCAGCCTCATTGCAAGGTGGGATTGGGGAGCAGGGGCTGCAAGGCCCAGTCCTGGTGAAATGCATGCGTACAACACATGCGTTCCACCTCAGTTGCATCCAGGTGGTGGTGTCTCAATGCATCATACATGCAACGACAGGCAGGTGGAACCCTTTTTGGTCATTGCATAGTGACGATGGTGGTGGTGGTGGTGATCATGGTGTGGTGGTGGTGGTGATCATGGTGGTGCAGTGTCATGTTCTGTATTATGAGAATAAAATCAATGAAAAGATTTGATGAAAAAACATACCATGAAGCAGCGGGGATGGATGCACCACCCCCCACTGCTTGTTCTGACCCAATCCACCCCGTTCACCTTCATTTGCATGTGTGCGCATTGGAGGCATTGGTGTGTCTGGTGCAGCATTGATGGCTGCTGTCATGGTTGTGGCCATCGTGGTGGTGGTGGTGGTGATAGTGGTGATAGTGGTGGTGGTGTGTCAACCTGTAATTTGTTAATGTGTTAGTTAAGTTCAAATAAATAAAAATAAAAAACATACATGGGCAGCAGGGAGTACCCCTCTGCCCATTGTGTTGACCTCAGGTGCTCCATCATCCTCGTTTGGCATACATCAGGGGTGTTGTTGGTGGGGTTTGGTGACTTTGGGTGACTTTCAAAGTCAGCCAAGTATCCGACTTGGGACTGTCGGTTTGCAGTTCAAACTGAGTTTGAAACCGTTTCGGCCCACAGCCAAATCTCCCAAACTGAGACTGAATGATTCAGTCTCTGCTAGAAATTCCCAAACCAAAACCAAAACCGGCAGTTTTGGTTCGGTCTAAACCAGGTTTGGGTCGGTCTGAGACTGAACTTCCCCAACACTAGTTTGTGTGGAGAGTTGATAAATGTCAGAACCGATGCCGTCCAAGTTCTATTGAAGACTGGCAACAGCACCAGGCAGTCGGTTGATGTTCCTTGTGATATTGTCCAGAAATATTTCGAGAGTGGGGATTATGTCAGGGTTAGGGTGGGAATGGAGCGAGGGAGATCAGGATGGGTTATCACCTGCCATCAGAGCATTGTCACATTATTCAAGCCATTAACTTCAACACATGTATGTCTGCAACAACCTTGCCAATGTAGAACTCATTGGCATCAGTGGCATCACAGGTTTCAGTATCTTCACGAGATTTGGACATCACCGAACCCGACTATTCTGATGAAATGCCACCAGCTTCCACTGAGGTCTATGACAAAATTACCCACAATCCTTTGGTGGGATTGCATGTATTGATCACTTCCGGCCAGTATAAAGGTTATTGTGGCCTAATCAAATTTACCCAGAACTCCATCATCCAAGTTGAGTTGGAGGTGGGGCTTACGGTGATCATGATACAGTCAAGTATGGTGTTGAATCACAGGTAACATCCTTCACTATTGACCAGATATTCAGGATTGATTTGAAATTCGCCAGGACTGGTTGACCTCTTTGACAATTTGTGATCATACCTGCCCAAGATGACATTCGCTTGTCCAACAAGCTGATCACTTCTTCCACCCCCCTTCCTGAGCCACTGTCAGGAGTCAGTACAACGTAGGATCTGTCTTCTTGGACACCTGGTGCCAATAATTACAATGACCTTCGAGTCCAGGCTTTGGGTAGCATTATTTGACAGTATGTTGAACTTCACTAACTTGCCCTTTCATAGGGCTCCCTGATGATTGGCTTTTGGACCCAAAGCTTCACGAGAGAAGGCTAACAATAATCATCTCAGGGTTGACCGGCCTCTTGGGTTGGCATCTCAGTCAATATGAACATCAGATTGGAGTCCTGGACAACACCACACTTCACTGGGGATCATCAGAGGTGATCTGCAAGCTGAAGGATTATTCCCAAACAAAGCTCAAGGTACCCATTATTGTGTTTTGCATGTGACTTTGCCAACGTCACAGTCACACTTCATTTTGAGCGCCCAACTCAAAATTGCCATAACTCATGTAATACTCAACATACAGCTTATCAGTTTGAAATATGAGAGTTCGAATATAATGTCTGGATATTCACAGTGTAAAAAGTCCCAAAAACGGTCACACAAAAAACCAAATTTTTTGGTGCAACCCCCCCACGTGCAACACCTCCAGAAGCTTCGGGAGTCCACCAGGCGGTGGAAAACTTCACATGCATGCTCCCCAGCAGTCCATCTTAATGCTGGGAGCTGTATTATTATTATTAATAAAAGGGACCGTTCATGCACAGCAGGTTTCAACGAGAATATTTTGGTATATTGGGGCAGGACAACTTGTAGCAACAGGCAAAAATAAAAAGCGTAGAAATATGAAATTGGGCCGCACACACCTCGAAAAGACAACAGAGGATGTGTGATTGGCTTAGCATTGTGTTTCCAACTGGATTTTAAGCCGTGTCAATGTCAGACATGATCTGGAAGACTCTGGCCTTTATCAGTGCAACATCTTCCTCGGCATAACGAATGAGCAGATCTGCTGTGCCCCGTCCAATGTTAATCCATTCTGCAAGCTTCTCCACAGTAATCTGATCCCCAGTAAGTTGGTGAACTCGACGGAAACCTTCTTTGTCAAAATTTGGCAGAAGTCGACTGAATTCCTCGCCGGAACGGTCAGAACGCTTGTCACAGTAATCCAGCCAGGTAGATATAAGGGGGTACTCGACTGGGGCAGCTGGGCCAGTGGTTGGCATGGCTGGATTTGGCATGAGAGGCGCTGAGTTGGTATTGTGTGCGAGTTCAGCCACAGGTTGAGGATGCAAGTGAGAATTCCCTGTTTGAAAGGACTTGGGGTGGTAACTGTGCTGCGCCATGGCTGACTGTGCTCGTAAGTGCTGAGCTGGGGCCCTTGTGCGGGGACCATTGGCATAGATATTAAGTTCCGGAGGGACTTTATCAACTGGACATTGATTCGGTTGCCTTAGCTGTGCAGGATTACTAAATTGGCTTGCAAATGGCATGTAAAAAGAATAATCTTACATGCAATGTCGCCCATAAATTGAGGTTCTGCTCTGTGATTGGATAACAGAGGCCCATGTGGGGATCATTGTAGCATGGAACAGGCTTTCCAGGAAGGCTATGGACATCGCACTGGAAGGTGTTAATAATTTGGGTACGCACTTGCACTTTCCGTTCATGATAATGGTCTGCATCTGTTTTCGGCCTATCCTGATCAATGACCACCGGCTTCCCAACTGACTTTCCTGTACCGCTGCTCTTCATTGAAACGATGGATTAATGCAAAGAGTTATTAAATAATAATGTGGTACTCACTTTACCATCCCTGACGAGTGCCGGATCATCACCTTTATTGAAAATTTGAACCACAACAGGTTTCATTTGACGAGTTGAACGATGGCCATTGGCAAGGATTGGTGGAACCACAAGTGGCCGAAGAAGTGAAATCATGGTATTGAGATGAACTTGTGAGGTAAGGTCGAGTGGGAGGGACTGTTTGTTGTCTGTGCTGAAACAATACTGAGCATGGAGAGACGTAGGGTATATATTGAACATTTCAGCCAATTTTTGCTGAAGTCCGAACCACGTAGTCGTTGAATTCAACATCTCAATTAACCGCGTCTGTGTTGTTCTGTTGTTTACCTCAATGGTGTACGTAAACGAGTCTGGCATAGAATGAGCAATGACAAAACATTCATGAGCAGATATAATCACCATCCATGAGATCGCTGTCACTATCCTCAGACAGGGTAGTTGGCGGAGCCTTTTTCTTTGTCTTGGCAACGGCTTTTTTGCGGGCTGGCTCCTTCGGTGCCTCTTCAACCACCTCGACCTCCTCAGAATATATTTCCCTGTCTGTGTACTCCAGTTCCTCTGCCTCCTTTTCAGCTGTGTTTTCTCCCACATCAGATTCGTGTTCATCCCCGGTTTGCTCATTGAGGAGGTCTACTGCCATGCGATGGAATAAGGCCCTGACTGGGTTCGAAGCTGCATGAGTTGGCCGAGCTGAGGTGAGTTTCTGGTTGTCAGATGATGGCTTTGACGCAGCAGAGTCATCTGCATCGGAACTGAATGTCGATGCAGCTGATTTCAAGAAGGTGCCAGTTCTCGCAGGATTGGAACCATTTGTGGAAGCAGAACGAGTTGAACGGGTTCGAGTTGACATGGTTACTCTGTCAGTGCACCCCTTTTTGTTAGGATCAGTTACAGCTGATTCCCGAGGTGCTTCATCAGCAGAGGGAGCAGGGGTGACAGTTTGGGGATTCACTGCTGCTTTTGCTTCCTGGACGGCCTTCCGTTTGGCTTTCGCTGCTTCTTGTCGTCTTTTCACAGCCCCTTGGGCCATAGCAGGAGGAAAAGCTGTGAGTATGAGCCATTTAGTGTCAGCGTTTGTAAACACTAAAAGATCAGACAGACTCTGGCTTTTCAAGGTCGAATCTTCAGTGCTCTGGTGCCAGGAACAACGTAAAATTTTATTTTGTACATCAACAATTACTCATGCAACCAAACAGCTCACGCAAACCATGGCTCTTGTCCCACCCCCCAATGCTGCGGGAGTGATCCCTCCGCCCCTCACTGCTAATCCACCCACCCTTGCAGATATCACAAATGCGAAGGACTATGTGGAAAAGCTCTCACACTCCAAATGTCAGTATGAGAAGATTTTTGCTGTGAGAACTCTACTGATTGTTCATGATAGTGGCAGGACATCCCCTCCATGCCACTGATGCAGAAATTGGATCCGCTGAACTCTACAAGGATTCAGTTACTTTCTCCCATAATCCAGGGGGAAATGCCACTCCGCCCTGGTGGGTGAACCTCACCGCAACGGTCAACCGAATCGATGATAATGTCACGTTGCTGCTTCAACGGTCAGATGAACTTCCCATTCTCCTTTACAACAGCCAATCAGGACCTCGAGGGCCCCTCCGTAACCCAACTGTAGTTGCCAATGGTGTTCACCCGCTAATGGGAGTGCCTAATCCTCAAACCCGGGATGAACTTGTACTATTCACAGGTGAGATCATTCTGCTATCCCGTTCCGAGCTTGTTACCTAATTCTTCTCAGTTCAAGAGTGTATTGCATCCATGAATGTGCTGGGTTTACCTGCCTTGCCGGCTAATTCCACTGTTATAGAAAGGAGGCAACAAATTGCTGTTCGAATTGGGGTTGCGATTGAGTAGTTGTTAGGTTTTTTGATAAAACAGTCTGCCGGTGATCAAGCTTCGATTACCTAGGTGTGGTGACCCCGTGTATTTTGTACATTTACAATATGAAAACTGTTCTTTGCCACGTATTCTAATTCCCTGACCAGCAAGTCACAGATCACATTTACAACAAAGGGTATACATATATTGTACAGGAATGGTGGAGGGGGGGACAGGACAAGCTACACATAACCACAGTGCCTAAACCAACCAAATACATCCACGGGGCTAATCTCATAGAGGGGTTTGAGTAACACACAATAAATATCCATTAAAGTCAATTCTGTCATAGCCATACGGATGTATTTGCCATTGCGGCGGAGGGAATATTTCATTGCAGAGAATGCCAGTTTGATGGGATTGTAGTCAGGCGAATACGGTGGTAGAAATTCACACTGCATGCCTCTGAATAATGACATGGTAGTCACAAAATTGAAGATAATATAAATCAAAACTTACTGAGATTCGATGAGCTCCAAAATTTCAGGGTGCTTGTGAATTCGGCAATTATCCATGACAATAACTGATTTTGGGGCGGGGAATGGTTGCATTTGATCAAGGAGACGGTTTATGAATGAATAAAAAAGATTTGTGTCAAAAGCGCCTTCAACAATTTCACAGTGGATGATGCCATCTTCGAGGGCCAAAGTGGGAAGAACAGAAAACCTAGACATATAGCAGCATTGTCAATGAATGGAGGACTGAAATGTGAGCGAACATACCGTTGTCCGCGGCAAAAGAAGGCTTTGCGAGTTGCTTTTCGGCCACAGATGGCCCAGGCTCTTCCACGATACGTTATTCGACGATCCACAGCACTTTCATCGACAAAAACTAGTTGTTCAGCCTCATATGTGCCAATGCGAGCGGCAAACATGCTTCGTTTCTCTTCACTTCGTTCGATCGCGACACGGGAGAGCTGACAATTGATTAGTTGAATAATTATGAAATAGTGTGCAAAGTGTACCTTTTTCATGGTATAACCGCCCTTTACGAGGGTTCTCCATATCGTCAAAATTGATACTGAGGTACCGCAAGTCTCCTGGAGCTCCATTCGCAGTTCGTCGAGATACAGATCAGGGCATTCATTCAACCTGTGATGCATATACTGCATATCGAAAGTTTGTGGAGAATGAGTGCACAAGATGTAATGCTACACACCTCAATATCATAGTTACACAGAATTCGATGCACTTTTGGCCTTTCGCACTCAGGGACATTGATTCGGCCAGAACGCTTGAAGTATGCCAGTATCTTCCGAACGGAACGACTAGAGACATTGGTGTACATGGCAATGTCCTCCTCCGTCATGGTTGTGCCGAGTCGTACAATTATCCACTGAACAACTGACGCGATCGCCTTGCCTTGAACCATGGGTGGTTGTTGATAGTGTTGAACTGCCAAGTTTTCGTTGAATTCCCAATTTAGGCAGTTATCATCAATTTCCCTCACCTTGGAATTGAATTATCGACAAGAAAGTAACAGTGATTGACTAGCACATTGATAGGTTACCAGAGGTCATGCATGTGAAGTTTGGTGCAGATTGATGTACTCCAAAAGCTTCTGGAGGTGTTGCACGTGGGGGGGTTGCACCGAAAATTTTGGTTTTTTGTGTGACCGTTTTTGGGACTTTTTACACTGTGAACATCTAGACATTATATTCGAACTCTCATATTTCAAACTGCTAAGCTGTACGTTGAGTATTACATGAGTTATGGCAATTTTGAGTTGGGCGCTCAAAATGAAGCGTGACTGTGATGTTGGAAAAGTCACATGCAAAACACAATAAGTATCTCAAGCCATTACATCCAACTGGGGTGGGAGAGCAGATTGTAGTCATTCATGGCGAAACCATTGGTATGGATGCCATTGTACATTCAACAGAGGGTAGCCAGTGGGAACTCATGGCATTGCATGACCATATGAAAGTTGTTGGCTTAGAGTTCAAAGAACAATTATGTTTGTTAGCAATTCATTAAGTTACTACACATACCAGTTTAATATGACTGTAGCCCATGGTTAACTGTGGCTAAACCATTCAAAATATTCAAATTAAGGAAATCACAGCAGCTGGCGATTCTGTATGTCTGTCTTTCTTGATGTTCTGAAACTCATGATCTGACTTCAAGACATCTTCCCCAGAATCATCCACACACATGAACCCAGGATAAGCCTTGAGGAACAAAGTTTGAGACAACAGGATGTCCTGTTTCACGCTGATACACTTGAGGTCCTTGTGGGGACCAAGTGTGAATGCGAGATCGTGGGTCTCCAAAGCCACTCAAGAGAGCTCAAACTCGAAGTGAAAGGGGAAAAGGATTCTTGTTTGTCGCTATTTACTACAGTCTTTAAATACTGAAGTAAATAAGAAAAGAAAGAAATCTAAAATATACTAAATCGGGGCTCAGCGGTGATACAGGTGTATCATCTTCCTGGGTGCTGAAATTCTGACTGTCCCCAGTCAGCTACACAGGGAAAAGAAAGTGAAGTAAGAGAAGGGGGAAGAGAAAGAAGAAAAGATAAAGCATATGAAAATATAGTGATAGATCAGGACATAGCTGAAACAAAGAAGAAGCCATACGATGAACTCAGGTGCCCAACCGGGGCAGCTATACAATGGTGATGAAATATGAGGGCCCAACTAGGGCAGCTATACGAAGGTGACGATTGATGAGGGCCCGAGTGGGGCAACTATATGAAGGTGACAAAAGATGAGGGCCCAACTGGGGCAACTATACAAAGGCAACAAAAGACGAGGGCCCAACTGGGGCAGCTATACAAAGGTGATGAAAGACGAGGGCCCAACTGGGACAGCTATACAAAGGTGAAGAAATACAAGCACCTGACTGGGGCAGCTATACGAAGGTGACGAAATATGAGTGTGCCTGACAAAGGCAACAATATATGATGGGGGGCCCAAAGAGGGCTACGAAATATGATGAATGTGGTGGCGTTTGGTGTGGTTCACTCTTGGGGATGACGGCAAGGCCATAGATGTGAACACAGAGTGAAACAGGGGCAAAACAGCGAGAGGGGCAACTGGAAATGGGTTGGTGGGCGATGGACGCGATGGTGACGGCAAATTTGGGGATGGCGCGGATGCAAACAATGGGTTTGTATCGTGGCTTGTATCTGGGGATGACAGACGAGGGCATAGACGTGGGTGGCAGGTGAAACGGGGGTGACACAGGGGAGAACACAGCTGGAGGCTGATAGGGACGTGAAGGAGGCAGTGGAAATGGTGTTTTAGGGGACAGCTGGCATGCAGACATGGAGTGTACATGATGACTAACTTCCAGGGACGATTGAATGGGTGTAGGCAAGGACGATGGACCAAATGGAGGGGAAATGGGGGTGGATGCGTCAATATGCGTGTGGACTTGTTTTCCTGGGGCTGGCGCAGGCTCAGATGGTGCAGGCATGGCATTGTCTGCTTCTGGGGACGACGTCGAGTGTGTGGGTGTGGACAGGGGGCGATTCGGGTGCGAAACAAGGGGGGACGCGTTGATATGCACTTGGATGTGTTTTGCTGGGGCCGGCATGGGCATAGGCATGGACAGTGTGTCACGGATTGCCTCTGGGGACGACAGAGAGGGTGTGGACGTGGACGGGGGGTCATTCGGGTGTGAAACGGGAGACGCATCAAAATGCCTCGAAAAAGGCCTTTTGGGGGACTGCGTGGGCTCAAACGGTGGGGACCTGCGATGGTTCACATCTGGGGACAACAGTGAGTGCGTACGTGGAGACGGGAGCCAAAACGGGCATGAAACGAGGGGGAACGCAATGGGATTGGTCAAGAACGGGGTTTGTTGAGCGTTAACATGGTTCTCCAGGAACCGTGCAGGATCAAGCGAGGGGAGGGGCCCAGGATTGTATCTGGGGACGACGGTGAGGCCGTAGATGCGAATGGCAGGTGAAACAGGGGCGAGATGGAGGGGGGCATGCTGGGCTGCCTCAAAAACAGTGTTGGGTGCATGTGGACGCATTTTTCTATGGACTGCTTCGGTTCAAAGCTTGGGGACAGGACCGGGCTTGCCTCTGGGGATGACAGCAAGTCCGTGGATGTGAACAGGTGGCCAAACAGGGGCGAGAGTGCTGGGATGCATCGAAAACACCGTGTGGATGCGTTTTCCTGCTCGGTTACCGTGGAAACGGCAATGACAGGCATACCTGGGGGTGCACAGGCTAAATCCATTTCACGCTGCGTGTTTTCCGTCTGTTTCATTGCTATTTCTTCTGTGTTTTGTGAACAATGCGCAAGTGGCGTTCCCTGTTGGAGGTGCTCGTTGGGGCCATTTTGGGGCTTTCTGGGCGTGGATTTTCGACCGGATTCGGTGGAGCGTGAGTTTCTGAGTGTGTTGGGGTCGTAAAATGAGTGTGGGGGGGACGGATTAGTGAAATAAAATGGAGACACGAAGGAGTGGACAAAGGTAATGGTGCATGACAGATGTGATGGCATGACACAATAACAAAGAGGGCCGAGTTGTGCTGCCAAGGAGGCGTGACAGGCAATAGAAAATGAATAGAAGTGTTGAAGATGTCAGGGAAGACTTGAGGGAAACTAGACAATAGGGAATGCTGGAAAATGCTGCCGAAACTGGCGCAACAAGTGGCTAAGCTGCTGATAAGCACTGGAAAAGGGATAACCAAAAAGCTGAGATGACTTGGGACCCCTCGTGGTGGGCTCCAAAATGATACACTTGAGGTTCTTGTGGGGACCGAGTGTGAATGCAAGATCATGGGTCTCCAAAGCCACTCAAGAGAGCTCAAACTCGAAGTGAAAGGGGAAAAGGATTCTTGTTTGTCACTATTTACTACAGTCTTTAAATACTGAAGTAAATAAGAAAAGAAAGAAATCTAAAATAAACTAAATTGGGGCTCAGTGGTGATACAGGTGTATCAACGCTCATTAGAGTTTCCACCCCCTTACATTTCCATGCTTGACCACCCCATGCCAACCCCTGCCCAAAAGCACGCCCAGTCCTGGACAACCTACCCAGAAGGATTGAGATAGTGGGATCTACATTACAGCATCAGCTGGAAGTTCTGATTATGTACGAAACATCATCAGGCCCTACTGCTGCAGTTTACTGAGAGATTGGAGCAGGACCATTAAAGGGGCTTATGGTGGCATCTGACCTCAGAGTCCAGTCCATATTGGTCTCAATCACAACAAAAAAGCTTCGGACATTAAATCCATGTAACACAGGTCAGGCCGAGCAGAGGTTCAAGCCCTCCCATGTAATATCTTTACAGTCATCATGGTTTAACATGCTTCACATTTTTGACAGCTCTCCAGGCTGCCATTTTTTCCTATCTTTGTCATCTTTTGTACTTCCATAGGCACAGTAGTTTTACTGGCATGCACACAGCAAAAACAAATTCTGAAGTTAATACAAATGGAAAATGGAACACTACAATTTTAGGAGGTTAAGCTTACATGTGGAATGTGTGCGTTAGCCTCATTCAAGTTGTCAGCTTTGGCTTATTTCAATTCTGCAGACCCCAAGCCCCCTCTGGCTGAACATGGATCTATGTCCTACTGACTTGTTCAAGCAGCCCACAGCAACTGGCAGTGACCTTACTTTGGTAAGTGGCCCATGCTTGCCTTTACTCCAACCTGGCTAATCATTCGCAGGGAGACGAACAACTGACAACTTTAGCAAGATTGCTGGTGATGCTGCAACCTATAGACACAATGGTTTCCATCTTGTCATCCCCAGCATTGTTATTGACTCCTTTCTTCATGCAGTTGCCCTCAGGGGAACAAATTGGCTATCCCACTGACCCCTACGTCGACTCATGGGCAACGCAGCCACTAGCAGTGTAGAGGCTCTGGATTGTGTTTATCCATATCCTCTTCATATCTGACACCATTCCCATCCATTCCCATTCCCATATCATTGATTCCGCTTGATTCCGCTCCTTCCTATCGATTCTGCTCTGGATTCCGCCTCCAGAATCATTCCTGCTCGCGATGCAATGTCCCTAACAACCCAGAATCAGTACATATAATTGTATATCATATATCTTCATTTCCCGTCCCCTAGTACATAGCACCACTTCTCCTATCCTCCTCCCCCTTTCATTTACAGCCTTCACTTGTAGTACATAGTTACTACAGCACAGGATCCTTCATGGTAGTATAAAAGTAGTACAGATATACACATAGAGATATAGACATACATCTTATCGTCCCACTTCAGCTCTATTTCTTAGTCCACTCTTCATATCATCTACACCTCTCTTCATCCTTTCCCCCACACTCTCCCTCTAATTCCGGTAGCCCTGGATTCAGGTTGGATTGATTAGACTTCTCTAAAGAAACTGAATTCCTCAGATCACTTCTTAGCTGATCACCCTTTCTGTAGATTCCTCATCCAGGTCTACAATTGAACTTGCTGTCACAGTGGGCCATTATACTCTAGCTGTGGTGTGTATTTTTTGTATCCATGATTGCACTGACCAGTCCCCTTGCACAGTTTCAGTCACACATCCAGGAGCAACTTGGACACCTAGACTCCAATACGGCAGGTACAGCATCATTTTTTATCTTAACAATTTCATTCATTTCATCCTACTCTTCCTACAGGTTCATGAAGCAATGCTCAACCATAAGGATCAATGACAGCCATTCCTGCTAGCCAGAACAATTTGGCTGTCTCGTGGGCCCCCACCATTTGGGATCAATGGTAACTACCCAGAATCCTCGATGTCTGTGATGCATGAGTGCCACAGTTCATCTTGTATTCCAAATTAAAAAAATTATAGATCCAAATGTGGGTTCAAAACAACTACAATTTTAATGGAGCTAACACCGTACAGGAACGATATGGTGACTACGATATTCCTCTACCTCTCTTGTTCCAACCGCCCCTCACGGGCAAAGTCGACTTCACTATTTTGCTGACTTTTGCCAAGCCCTGGCATTGTTTGCTTCTCACAGCCCAAAACTTTTATGACGTAGGGATTCCATGACACAACTGGTTTTGTTCACTCTCACAGCACCAATTGCATGTGCAACAAGAAATATGGGCAATGGGATTAATGGGCCATTCAAAGCTGGGCATATTCTGGCAACCTGGGCTGAGTAATGAACAACATAAAAGTAACCATGTAACATACTGATGTGGTAACAGGTATAGTGAATCCAAGTAATGGGACTTTGATCAACTTGGGTACACTTGAGTGTCCCCACTCGGACCTGGTCGACTTTGTGACTTAACTAGTAGACATTGAACAACATTCTACTTAGGTCCAAAATGGGCATAATAGGTGCCAGCACAACATCCTTGATGCAGTTGTGACACATATTCTCCCCCTAGTTGAATCAGGTAAGTATGGGAGTATCAACTACTTAGTCAGTCTCATCCAGGACCATCAAATCTTTATGCATCCTCTGAAATGGGTAAGTGCATTTGATTTTTCTTCCTGTATACTCATCCACTTTGATTACAGCCCAATTTCCCAATCTGGTTTGGGAGTGAGATCATCTTCGATGTCATGACAATCATTTTACTGGGTCCAGGTTCATTTTCCATCATCCATCATTGGCAATGGCTGGGCTTACCGAGCTTGATGATCCCTTTTGAAACCTTTGTTACAGCAGCCAGATTGGTAAGTTCTACATTTAAAAGATGTTTCCATTCACATTTTACATATTTTTCAGGCGGTTAGGGTTGTTTTGAGAGCAAAATATGGCTTGGACCATCACTTCACACAGCATATGTATGGAGCTACTCTCCAGACCCTGAAGAACCAAATGATGGAGATGCACTCCAATCCAGTGGGATCAGCACACTTCATGCAGCTGGAGGTTGCCTTACTTCGCAGCATGGTCTTCCAAGCGGCTAATATTTAGAAACATTTACTATGACTTCTACTACTTCTCCTCATCTGAGTGTTCCTCATCCAAACCCTCATTGACCTCAGATGCTATATAAAATAATTTTCAGCTTACTGTTCTTAGGCTGTCCTAATAAAATAGTGACCCACTGGGAACTGGAGAGAAATTTGTCCATACAGGCTGCCGATTGGGGCACTCCAGTTGATATTCCAGTAAGATGTCAGCCGGAATATGACAGAGTGCAATGGAATTGATGAAACACTCACATGTTAGCCCAGCTTCACATTGGATGAGTTCCATTGTCAACTCCTGTATTTGAGCATGCACATTGTCTAACATGCTTTTTATATTTTGGAATTCCTCCATATCAACGACAGTTGTTTTTTCTACAATTGCTTCGAAGGTAAGTGGCTTTTTGGATTGTGGAACTCGTGCTACTCACCTTTGATATCTGCAAAGCTATTGTTCATCAACCTATTATGGATACAGATGTGTTTGCTGCCCACCCTGCATAATAATATTGGTGTCATGCGAATGAAATTTCTAATGACCATTGTGGTGCACACCTGACTTCAACTTGTGTCTCCATTACTTCAATATCTATGTCTGCAGGATGCTTTGCAGGTAATGGTATGTTTTTTCTGTCTGGGCTTGACATGGTATGTTGCTAGTCTTAACATTCTACTGACTATTTCTACTTTTGGCCCAGGATAAGGTACTGATTCAGGTGACTTCCTGTAGGACTTTATGAAGCCAGAGATCATCACTTTTGACAATAAACACCCCATCTGGGTTGCTGTTATGATTCTGGAAATTTTATTTGAATGTCAATGTCATGAAATGCATGAGTAAACGGTTGAACATGGAAATTCAAAACTGGTGCATTTGATGAACAACATAAACTAATCGCTATGGCAAGTCACCCCTTGTCAATTATTCAGTCACAGTCTAGCCTGACTTAGAAAGTTGAAGATACTGTCTCTCTCTTGTGCCTTAATATTGATATTCCTGGTCTCTCATTCCTATTCCCCAATGTCTTTTAGGTGGTGTGTCTTCCCTCTCATCTCAGAACTAAAATGCTGGTTCCTGACATTTCCTTCATCGGAACATGAATCTCGAGATCCTTACACAAATATAAAGTGTGGGACCCATACCAACACCTGCATCCCTCATGTCTGATCTTGCAGTCAACACTGGCCCTGGTTGATGAAAATGTGATGACACATTGCAACAAGGCACTAAGAAGAAACCATCAGTGACTTATTGTATCCTTATGCACCGTGTGTGCTGATGGTCTGGTGTAGAGACTCAATGTTCCCCTGAGTCCATATCGTTGATATCTCATGAATCTGGACGAACCCGACGCTTCCAAACAACTCCCATTCCAACCCGAGGTGATGTGACCCGACATATGCCGCTTTGTCACGGCCACTTTTGGACCAAATCCAGCAGCCTCATAAGCCCCGGAGTTCCAATTATAGGAGACAGATCTCATTGGACTCGATTCCTGACTTCGAACTTACCTTATATACCCATCCCCTCATCCTTTCGGAGATATGTAGGACATTTTCATGGATATTCATTTTCCCTTCCATTTTCCTGTCTTCATCGCATTGCAACCCCCCTCTTTACAACCCCATTCCAACTTCTCTTTGTAGTCTTCCATCGGCCAAAATAGACATGTCCGAAAGTAGACTACTCACTCATGTACTATAAAAACAGTCCCCAATGACCGTACAAAAAAAGAGATACCCTTAGTCCCCATTTCCTTATAGTCAGAATCATGTTTTAGTCCCTTCAAATCCTCGTCCTCATAGACCCTTAGCTTTTCGTAGTTCACTTCATTGTCTTTATCATTGTTCCATTATTCACTCATCGTTTCTAACCCAACCCAACCCAACCCACCATACCCGACATCGTCAGCATCGTCAGGTTCATCGTTAGTTATCTGTTTTTATTCTGTTCATCACCGGGTTTGTTATTATTCGTCCAGTTTTACACAGCAGCTTTATTTTACTTCCATTTCCACTTCATTTATTATCCCCGACACTGATTATCCACCATCACTTCTATGCTGACACCCCTAGGTTAGGATCTTATCTTCCGAAGCCACCAAGAACCCGCATCTACACTGGACAGGGCTTTAAGGAGCTGATTCTCTGCGATGGCCCTGGCACTCATGCCCCTCTGCTGCCCCCTTTGTCATATACATGCAACAAACATGACACTTCACAAAAAGACCAAGAAACTGATCCTCAGACAATCCCATCCTGGCGGAACTGTGCAAGGACAGGAGCAAGAAGAATTCAGATTTCTTCCTCAGTGCATGTGAAGAGGGCTTGAAGGCCTGGATGGTAGATACATTGATGTCTATAGGAATTTCACTCAAATAAATGTGATTTTGTCCAAACAAAATGTACATACTATCCAAGGACTGATTCCTCACTGCATGGATATGAAGTACGCCATGGCTGTCATTTGGCTGAGTCATCTATGCTTTTTGCAACATCAACACCCTTATAACAAATGGGCTCCAGCGCATGGGCGAATTGGAACCAGAGAACCTGCCTGAGTCCTTAACAGCTCAGTAAGAGTCAGCTGACTTGAGTACAATGACTAATTAATTCTTCTTCATCAGGGAATATCATGAACACCGCATCTTTGCAGCTTTGCTCAAGATATGCCTGGACCTCGAGAAGAGACTTCTGGATGCTTCTGAAGAGGAGGTAGAGATGATGGCTGATCTGGTTGGTTTATTTTACATGGAATCGTCTATGTCATTGGTCACCAAAAGCTTTTGCAACAGATCCAGAAAGGCATGAACAGAGCTTGCACTAATGACACCAAAATGATGAAAGCTGCTATTGTGGATTGGATCATGCCAACTGGACAGACCCTCAATCCCCCACTCAGCCACAAGGTGAAGACAAACTGTGGGTTCCACCACGAGAGGACAGGTTTGTTACTTTGTCCTACTGGTGTCGATTGGTCATTACCACAGTAAGAATCCTTGTGTTGCTGCAGACAGTAGGCCACAATGACAGTTCTGGTTCCCAGGATTAGGGAGAAATTGAGTAAGCAGTGAGATGCAAGTACACGGAGATCAGTGGCCCTTGTTTCCTTATGCAGATCTCACGTATGATCCAGAAGACCTTTGGAATGGGCTGTTCAGGAACCAACTTCTGGTCATTGTGCGCATGGTATATTCATAGGTTCACACAGGTTTAAAACACAACGATGCTGTATATAGGGATACAAGCATGTCTTCACTTCTCCCAGCTCAGTAGATGATGATGAACCAAAGGCCACTAGGTCTGGCAACACCTGCATCCATGGTATGACCTGTGTCACCAAGGCTTCATTAGCATATATTGCAACACAGGTATCATTTTCATGCTTCTTGTATGTTAGTCACTGATAATTCAGTAGGTTTGCTTTGCCTTGTGCCCCTCATGCACATTCTCATGCACCAACACAGTGACTGACTCTGAGACCTTCTACAACACCGTTCTCAATCTGCTCAAGGACATTGATGAGAAGGAAGAGGTGGAGGCAATCCTCACATGGTGGAACAAGTTAGTGCATCATTTGCTTGTGGCTTATGCTGATTGATCTCTTCTGTAGGAAGATATTTCCCCATGCCTGCAATGAGATCCAAACTCCAATTGAGGGAAGTGCATTGTCCTGAATCAAGGAAAAGAGGTAGAAATACCTCAAAAATCAGCTGGCAGCCCAGGGCACAGAAGATGAGTGGGTGATATATGAATTGTCCACCACCTTACATAGTATTGTTTCTCATGCAACTGTTGGCTCCAAAATACCATTCCGTTTTTCACTTATTCAGCCTGTCAAAAAGTAAGACTGATATGTCACAGCATCTAATCTCAAATCAGGTATATAATAGTCACAACACTGCCTAATGCAACAAAACTATGAGATTGATGCTGGCATCATGCCAGCCTGGTATTGTCTGCTATTCTGTTGTCATGATCGGCAGCATGATGGCTTCAATACACATGCATATTTTTTCCAATAACTGACCTCCAATATCAAAATGATATTACTGCTACATTTATGGCATAAACCACTGTAAGACCTAGCATTATCCTTTGCTGGATGAAAGATAGCTTTGTCGGTGAATGGCACATTACATCAGCAAAACAGCTGTCAATGATACAGGTCTGCCATGTGCTGTGCAGACGTCCATAGAGTCATAGAGTCATAGACTACTTCTTTGTATGTCTAAATCTATATAATGCCACGCAACATCTATGCAAGTCTATGCAGTCCGCTGTCTCACCTTTATAGACCTGTATATACCTGTCACCTATCTGTATAGCACTATGTAACTGCATCCAGAATGCAGCCAGAGCACTTATTTTATATTTTATATTCCAATATTTTCATCATTATACGAAAGAAAAGCAACAATAATTATATTGATCTAGGCTAAACAACCTACATGACCACGACGGCATGGGGAGGCACTCATGTTGCCATTCTAGTCATGCGAAACATAGTGTCAGTGGCCACCTGGGCGGCCCTGGCTTTCTCGAAGCTCCGGTGTGGTCACTGTCTGTCATCTTGGAGTTGAGGGCAGAAGTGGGGCTGGGTGAACATCACAACGCCAACGTCACAGTAGTCAGTACTTAAACTGATAAATGAAAAAAAAGAATTCACCGTGAGATGCACGGCCAAGCGGTATTGCGTAGTTGGTAGGTTGCTAAAAAATGCCATCGCTTGTGGGCTTGCAGTGGCTATTGGTGTCGTGAATGCCAACCTCAGGTTGATGTGGATGCAGGGGGTTGTTGTCAGGGTCGGCGTTGGGCCATTGCCATCCTTCCTGGGGTTGTGTGCCACACCACCGTTGCTGTCCCGTCGTCTGCCTCCTCGCCGCTGTCTTACGTGAGGGTGAGGGCAAGGGAGTTAGTATATAATAATTAATAAAAAGACTCTCCCATCATCATTTCCATCTGGTCGATCTCCACCACCATTGTTGTTGTCGTCCTTCGTCATCGTTGTCATCTCCATCTGTCGTCCTCACCATGGTTGTCCCGTGCTGTTCCTGTCCCATCGTGTTCGCCGTGTTCGTCGTTCCTGTCGTCTTCGTGATCCCTCATCCCCATTCCTGTCCTTGCGGTTACAGTGGTCCCATCGTTTGCCTCCTCGGTGCTGGCTGGCAAGGGCAGCGGGATGTGCCAGTAGTCATATTATATGAATGTAAAAAAAAACTCACAGTAGCACCACCCATGCCCAGTGCAACTCTCATCAACTTGCACCGTCGTCCTTCATCGTCGGGGCCTGTCTTGGTTGTTGTGCTGTGCTAGATTGAGCCAGCGTGGGCTGGCGGGCATTTTGATGCGCGGCGTTGTTGGTTGGCCGGCACTGTGAAACAACTAAGTAAAAACTAAAAAGAAGCCCATGTGCATGCCCTGTGTTGCTGGGAAGCGTTTGCCTTGCTACACCAGCAGGCTGTTCTCTTTGGGGGGACACCCGGGTATAGGTCAGGGTGTTGTAGGTAACCTTTGGCGAGCGGTTCATCCGTAGGGCATGGTATAGGTGGTACAATCATCAACTACATGCGCTGGTTTGCCTGGGCACGTTGGCAGGCATCGGGTGGTTCTTTGTCGTCCTATTCATTTTCATCGTTGCCATGTGTCTGGCCTGCTCACGCTGCTGGCTAGGGAGAACGATAGTATGCACGTAAACGACAAACGAGCTGCTGAAAGAAAAGATAATATTACATACCTTTCTTTCCTGTCCCCTCTCCATCATTCCCGAGTCTTCCATTACCTTGCCGGCCATCTTCTCCATTTGGCCTACATCACGCTAAAAGCCCACAAAAAAAGAAGGGGAAAGTGAAGTCGTTTACCTTTGACTTTATCGCCCATGGTAGGTTGAGTGGTGGGCCCGGGTGCCAGTACCGGCGCCTCTCCCAGGCGGATAGCCTCCAGTTCTAGTATCGAAACCCCTGTTGCCACTGTTGTCGTCGTTGTCGAGCGAGGAGCTGCACATGGAGGAGGAAAATGAACTGTACCAAACACGGACAAATGCTGGACTTAAGAATTTCACCAAGTCGACAAGATTTACTTAGTTGATTATATTTAATTTATATAGTACAAAATATCTAGTGAGGACTGGGCAAGACTGTAAAACCACCAAAGTACCTGTGTAGAAGGAGAGGTTGCCTGTCCTCTGCTACATAGAGTGACAGGCATTCTATCCAGATCTATACAATGCTTTACAAATTTGTGTGGTCTATGTGCATCTATGGCTTACTATGGCTTTGACAGGTATCTATGTCATTCTATACCAACTCGGCTGTTTTGCTGATGTATGTACCATAATGTTACTTGTGATGGAATGTCAGCAAGGATTGCTTTGGATTGTCTTCTGAGGGATTAATGGTGGTACAGCTTAGTGTTGCCCCAACTTGGCTGATCAGGAAAAGCTGAGTTGAGGCAAACTAGTACAGCTGCATGCTGTTAACTATTGGCACATTATGTGTCATAGTGTTATTAGAGATGGAATTGTATTAATGTCAGCTAGGATTGCTTGGGATTGTCTTCAGAGGGATTCATGATGGTACAGCTGCACACTGTTAACTAATGACAGATTACTTGCCATAGTGCCAATAGTGATGATTTTTCATCAATGTAACCTAGGCATATAGCTTAGCTTTATCTGAGCACCCTCATAATGGTAACCTAGGGTTCTAATGGTATTCCAGATCTACCTATGTCAGACCCTCCTCAAATTCCTGATGATTACACTGTATGTTTGTTAGTCATAATACAGGATACTTAGCAAAAAATGACTATATTACCTCAAACGCTGGGTTAAAGAAGAGTACCAGCCAAGCTCAGCAATAAATCAGGCTATAATCAAGCTCAGATGATGGAAGAAGAAAAAGGAGGATCATGTAAAATAGAACAAATAGCGCCTTGGGGCCTACCGTTCCGACGTGGAACAACATCCAGTAATCACCGTATGCTGCCTCAAGCAAGCCCAGCCCAGACGCAATCCCTAACAAAGTACTCGTGAAAACGACCGTCTTTTGTCAATCCTGGATGGAACGTTGAGGAGATGCCGTCCCTCCTCCAGCGCGACAATATCTATTGCACCTGATTCTTCGGTAGTCTAACGGAGGTGAGAGGACAAACAAGCAATCACTTGCACGGAGGGATCTCCTGCAGATGCCATAAGATCAACGATAACCTGATGCGTGCGCAGGCTTCTGAGCAGAAACATCGGAGCGAGTGAAGAGGGATAATGAGCTTACAGGAACGCGGATAAAGATGACGCAAAGGTCAGCCTCGAAAGATTCCACCTGTGCACACAAAATGTCAGTGCGACATTCTTCAGAGTGAGCAAGACACTCGCACCCCACCCAACAGCTCCTGGCCGCCCTTCTTTGCACCGTCCACCACCTGCGCAAGAAGAATTTGCGCCAGCACAGGTCCCCCATACAGGTTTCTTCTGCGAAGAGGGTTGAGCAGTCCAGAGAGGTGCGCTAAGAAAGCGATGGTTGTCGATTCTGAATCATCCGAAATCAGTCAACGGTTTTGGGAGCAGTAATATGCTGGTGCTGCTTCATGCAGACATCACATAATTCCAATTCGTCAACGGTGCGCACGAGAACGACGACGATCTTTATCGGAAGAGAAATTCTTTCGAGGGCAGTCTGATGCTCGGCGTGCAGAGCTGGACCATGTTGTGGCTTTGGTGAGTGCGTTGCAGTACAAAAAAATCTCGGAAGAGGATTCACCTAAAATGCCAACCGTAATGCCGTCCCTCGACGATATTGCTGCCACCGGTCTTAGCATTGAGCATGCGGAAGTTGAATTGTGCTGGGTTTTATAATGAATGATGCTTGCGTCTTCCAATCGGGAGCATGTAGGATGATTAGTGGAACCCAGACGCCATTTCCTGCTTCTCTTGGCTACGCTATGCTGACTCTGCTTCTCCTCCTCCTGGTAGTCTGTGTCTCGTTCGCCAACGGTATCCACCGCAAGGGAAAGCAAATTTACAAGGACAAACATATGGAGGGTCTCACTGGACAAATTGATTTTGTTACTTAAAACACCCCTTCAGCTTTGTTCTCCCTATGTACACAAATAAATTTCCATTTGTGTTAAATAATCTCTATCTGTGCAAATTAAACAAGCTCTCTGTGGAAACTCAGGAAAATCTGCTATTTTTTTGCTTTGACACATCCCATCAGAACTTTACATGCACTGCATTCAAATTTACTCTTTATTCTAGACTTTCAAGGATTGAACTCAATTTTTCATGCAAACTCACTTCAACTTTGGGAGCTGACATGTTGACTTGGCTCACTAGTGTTACAACTTTGCATGCTAAACACATCAACTTTGCACGCTGACACATCAACTTTGCATGCTGACACATCAACTTTGCACACCGCACATTAACTTTGCACACTGACACATCAACTTTGCACCGACACATTAACTTTGCACACCGACACACTAACTTTGCACACAGGCACGTCAACTTTGCGGGTTAACATGTTGACTTTACGCTAACCTTGCATGTCAATTTTACACTGGTGGGATATGGATTTATTACCCTACCAATTGTCAAGTCATCGCAGACCTCCATGCCAGTCACCGGGAAGATAATGATGAAACACAGAGCAAATGGTGTATGCATTGCTATCCATCCCCCCACGTTCTCCTCGCGAACATATGCTGTTTCATCAATTGATGGGTGTGCAGTGCTCGCGAGTAATAATGAGGGGTTGGGTTCAATATGCATATGTGGTCAGCCTCAATGCCCTGTGTAGACAAGAGTTGCAGTTGGAGTCGGCGGTGCATCAGGAGGATCAGCCGAAAGCTGCAATACTTTATCAAGGCACTCCAACATGTTATTAATGCTGGTTTTGATTACAGTCCATTTGTTATCTTGCCCTCGTGGCTATCTTGCTACCTCTTCTCCATCTCCCACCCCATTGCCATCAGTATCATCTTTTTGTGAAGATGCCAACTCCTGCATCTTAGCAATGTTTTCCTTAACTTGAGCCCACATTAACTCAATGCGACGATTGGGAACTGAACAGATTGGTTGGGAAATGCTACAAGTCTGAGGTTAGTGAGCTGGTTTGTGCCCAAATTCAAATCTACCTTGGTTCAAAGATGAACCGCTGCTCATGGCCATGATCACTCAGTGGCATGGGGTTTGTGGGCAGAGAAATTGGGACACCCCAGGATGTTATATACTATTCGGAAAGCTTCTTTAAGTACAAAAAAGCAAGAACCGAGGCTATCATTGACAGCATATGTATGGTCCTCTTGCTGCCTTTGTTGGTCAGTACCATAGAATGGGTAGATGCTAAGCCTGCTTACAACAGCGCGCTCATATCAGGGAATTAATGTGGATTGCAATGGGAACACCCACTCAAATCGGATATCGCCGTGACTCAAATGGCAAACAAGGTGGTGACAGTGATAGACAGAGGTTCTGCCCGCTCTGTTCCCAGGGACCACTTAAACAATGTCACGCATGACAGGCGCATGTCAACTGACATGGCCTATCTGTGCCGCGATGACGTGGTTGTCCCCTCCCATTGTCGTCATCCCTGGAACGGCCTGGCCATTGGGCCAGTGTCAGCGTTGATGGCGTCGTTCCCCTCCTTTCACATCGTACTGGTGGTGGTGTGGCACCTCCTTGTGCTCGTCGCAGAACATGCTTTGCGGACATTTTGTTGACCAGCAACTTCCCAAACCATACCCAGGCCTGCTTTACGATGATAAAGTGAGCATTCGTCATACATTTACTGCCTGCAGGCCATTGCAATTCCAAAAGGGAGGCAACCCGACTAGGTCGATAACCACATTGATTTGTTTCACATTCGGCAAGAGTCCCACCCAGCTTCCCTGGTGGATATGCACGGGCCCTTCATCTCCTCCCCCATGTGGGCGCCAAAACATTGCAAAAATGTTTGCTTCCAAGTCATCAAGGCCTTGGGAAGGAGCCGATGGTAGTCATGGGAAATTTGGGTAGGTTGAGGTGTTTCACCTGAATCTCCTTGCGAACAGTGAATGGGCTCTTGCGCTCCAGTTGATCGGGAGTGATAGCCGCAACGCGCTTGCGCACAGTATCGTCAGACGTAGATCCAAACTGATGCCACTTGGCAATGGAAGCTTTGTTCTCTTCTAAAGCACCGGTGATCTTGGCATCCTGAGAACCGGAGAGGACGGTGGCAACGATAGCAACCTCCACAGCTTTTTCCAGGGCGAAGGAGAACCAGTCCTTCTGCTCAGGAGTCAGCTTGTTCTCAAGGGCCAGCGTTACAGGAGTGTGCAAAAGAGAAGAGGATGTGGCAACGATGATACGTTCTTGCCCAAGTGCATCAACAGCTCTCTGTGCCAATTTAATGGCAGTAGCTAAGTCAGTCTTCCAGATCTTGCGACCAGAGACCAGACCGAGAGATAGAATGATGGGGTTGCCTATGATGGCATCGACAACTTCCTGAAGCTGACCAGGGGCACGGTCCAAATCAATGTGGAGACCAGCAACAGGGAGTTTGGCAATGAACGAAATATTGGAGTCAAGTCGAGCGAAATAGGTCGTGAGCATGATCTTAGGTCCAACGGTGACAAGCTCTTTGTAAGCGGTCGTGTATTCCTTATCCAGACTTGCTGCGACATCGAGGACGAGGATAGGTTCGTCGACTTGAACCCAATTGCGAATTCATCGAGAAAGGCATCCCAAGCCTTCTTGCGAGGTGGCCAGCTGCGATAAGCAAGGGTGGGTCAGCAGTGGTGGAGGGAAGCAGAGACGGTGACTCACATCATATCCCATTTGCATAAGAGCTTCCCTTCCAAAGGTTACTTTGTCGTTGCCACGTGTAACCATTATGTATGCAGGGGGAGCTGAGGCGGTTGCCTCGATTCCGCAGATTGCATCCAGTAATTGCACTGCGTCCTGCGGCACAGCGGTGGTGGTGGTCCCCGAATCTTGTTGAGCCAGTGGTTCTGCGGTCATAGTGGGGGGCACTGAGTGGTTAGTGGTTGTGTTGGGGATGCGAGTTGGGAAGGATTTTTACCGTATCTACGGCGCCTGTGCGTCGTGGAGTTGGCGGCAGGGAAGAATGAGAGTGTCGTGGATGGGCTCACCGCCGTACAAGACCCCTGCGATGCCCTTGATGTCTCGTTCATCTTGGGGATCGAATTTGCCATCTACATGTGCCGTGTGCACTTCCAAAAGGTGGGAGGTGAAGGAGGGAATTGCGATTCCGAGTTTCTGTTGGGGGGGAATGCGTGAGGATTGAGATAGAACGGGGAGGAGAATGGGAAAGGTGGACCATGTGGTTCTTGACCATTTCGAAAGGCATCGTTAGCATCTTTTCGACATCATTGCAGACCTTGAGGGCGTTGCGCTTGAATGCGGTGCTGGGCATCCACGTTGGGAGATATTTAACTTGGGGGGGAAGGGTGGAATGTCAGTCAGGTGTGTTTGGGCTCTGGGGAGGGGGCGGACTAACGTGCAGGGAAAAAGTCAATGATCATGGAACCTGGACTGCCAGCCTCGACTGTCGCCATTGCTGCCTGCTTTGCCATACGGATGTGGATATCATCGAGAGAATTTACTGTGTGTCCGTAGGTGAGTTTGAGGACTGTAGCCACGGCAAAGCTGAAACACGATGACTTTGATCATGTTGAGCGAGAATGCGGGGGACGGAAACAAACCATCTGAAGAGACCATCGAGGAGGATGCAGAGCTGCACTGCGCAGAAGTTGTCCAAGTCGACTTAGTGGAAAGCGATCGTAAAATAATATATGGTGCAGGATTATATAATTACATCGGATCACACCTAGGGATTATCCGGGTGCATCAAGTCGTCCGTACACTCGCCCACATTGTGCATGCCCGCCACATTGTGATTGTTGCTGTGGCCTTCTTACGGTTCCTATTCCGTCTCCCTCTCCGTCAGGTCCGGATCCCCATATACTTCCACTCATTCAACGACCAACGGTGCCAACCCGCACTTGCTATATGGCGCAAGCAATCTCACCTACACAAAGCATTCCCTGGTCTTGACGAACTTGGGCGCAACAAGTGGTGACGAAGGTCCAGGAGATTTCTTGTTGGACTTTATTCTGGAAACCGTCCAGCTGGGGCCTGCCAGGTCGGTTTGGTTTTTGGTTTACTCTTACCTTGACCAATTTTGATGTAATCACCAGGGTGACGTTGACCAATACCACCGTCGAAAACTCTTCCTCGCTTCTTAAGTACACCAGTAATTGGAGCACCAATACCAGTCCTTATTTCTCTGGCGGCACCTCCTCATTCACTAACGGCAACGGCGACTCTTTTGTTGGCGACTTGGAAGTGACTTCGAACGACCACCATACATCTGTACATCTGTTTGCCATAATGGAATCTGTTAGTGCCAGTGCAGCAACGATTCAAACGCTGCATCATAATCTTACAGAAATAGTTATCCAGAATGTCTCGCAACCTTCATCTCCTTGCTCAAGTGCAAACCGTCACTTTTGCATGCGTCTCCCGATGCGCGTGCCTTCACCCGGGTTGTTAGTAAAATGGAAGCAAGTGTGCCTTAGAGTGTTTGTACCACTCACCCCCGAGCCCGGCTCTCAAAGAACAATTGGGTCTTTGCAAAGTTGAATGGCACCATCGGCAAAGTTGAATTGCGCAGCAAAGTTCAGCCATGTGCTTGCAAAGTTCAGCCACGTGCTTGCAAAGTTCGGCTACGTGCTTGCAAAGAGAAAAGTCATGCCTGCAAAGCTCAAACACAGGCTTGCAAAGTTCAAATACAGTCTTACAAAGAATTGGGTGGAACTAGAAAAGCTTTGGCTCTGTGCCTGTAGGGTTTCAGTATCATGTATGTGAAAGTTGGCTACAGCATGCCAAGTTTATAGATACTAATAAAAAGAAGGAAAAGAGATTGGGAAGAAATAAATGATTTTGGAAGGAATTCGCCAGTTCTGGAAAGTAATTACCATTTTTGAAAAGAAAATACTTTTGGACGAAGCAAATCTTTTTGTCCAATGAGACCCTTCATACAAACAGGTTGAGGCGGCGAACCAAGAATACAATCCCAAAGTATCGTATTTGTCACCTTGGTACAATCGAGTCTGGAGATGATGGCTGTGGGTTGGTACCTGGCTGTCCTATGACTCTATGAGTGGCCCAGGGTCACACTCATCGCAGATTTCTATGTTGACGGACAATCAATTCCAGAGGTTTTGACATTGGTCAAAGTTGGTCTGGATTGCTGCCTATCAGGGGACATGTGAATGAGACACGAAAAGTGCATTTCCCTTTGATGAGAGGGAGGTGAGATGAGCTAAAAGGCGGTATTTACACTTCAACCTGTAGCCTTTTTTCTAGATTTGCCCTCCCGGCCCACAAAGCGGTCTGGATGATCTCATATTCTGGCAAGTGAAAACTTTGCCTGCGTTTTCTCATAACATTGAATTTGAAAATCTTCAGGACGAATGGTGGACTGGGCTGCTCGGCTCCTGCAGGCTTGCTCCGAGACAACGGGGTATGTGTGCGATAATTGTTGCACACCAACCAAACTCGCATATACTGAGTACTGACACATCAGGACTTTCCACATTTAGTCGGGATCTAAAGTGATTTCTAAAGTTAGCACCAAAATATAATCTTTAGATTTACATTTAGGCCTAGCCTAAATATTGAATTTAAGTCACAAATAAATGTATATCTAAATTATTTATTTATTTTCATCTTTAGGTTACTCTTGCAATCAAAATAATTATCAGATCTATATTGTAAGGGGAAAGTATAATTTAGTTCCAAGTTTACTCAAATTTCTAGTCCAAATTTAGGCATCACCTAAAGGCAGGCCAAAATTAAAACTTTCGGTAGCGTTAAAATAATAAATTTAATAATTATCAAAATGTAAGATTTTCGGCAGCTATTTAAATTCAAAGTTGTTGTTAGATCTAAAGCTATTGCCCGCGCCATTGCCCGCTCGTCGCCCGCCCGTCGCCCACCCATTGCCCACCCATCTCCCAATCTTACCTCACGAGCCCAGCTCCAACGTCAATTGACATGGTGGTGGGGTTCGTGAGGTGATGACAGAGGTAGGGGGAGAGGCAGGTGGGGGAGATGGCAGGGGCGACAAGGGTGTACGGGGGCACGACAGAATGAGAGCGAGATGGCGGGGGCACGATAGGATGGGAGGGCGACGAGGGTGTAGGTGATGAGGTGTGGGAGATGGCGTGGGCATGGCACGATGGGATGGGAGGAGATGGCGTGGGGGACGAGGGAGTGGGAGGGTGAGGAGATGGCGTGGGCGTGGGCGACAAGGGTGTGGCGTGGGCGACGAGGGTGTGGATGACGAGGGTGTGGGAGATGGCGTGGGGTGTGGGCGAGGGAGGTGATGGCGGAGGTGGCTTGGCGGGAGATGGCGTTGGCGATGAGGGTGAGGGAGATGGCGTGGACATGGGTGAGGGAGATGGCGGGGGCACGATGGGAGGGCGACGAGAGGGTGTGGGAGATTGCGTGGTGATGGGATGGGATGGTGGGGAGATGGCGTGGGTGTGGACGAGGGAGATGGCGCGGGCATGGCCATGGGGGATCCAATTTTGGATGGGTTAGATGTGGGCGACGAGAGCGTGGGCGACGAGAGTGTGGCGATGAGAGCGTGGGCGATGAGAGCGTGGCGATGGGAGCGTGGGCGATGAGAGCGTGGCGATGGGAGCGTGGGCGATGAGAGCGTGGCGACGGCGTGGCGATGAGAGCGTGGCGACGGCGTGGCGATGAGAGCGTGGCGACGGCGTGGCGATGAGAGCGTCGCGTGTGCGACGAGGGTGCGGCGTGGGCGACAAGGGTGTGGGAGATGGCGAGTGTGAGGAGAGATGGCGACGACGACGAGGGAGATGGGAGATGGCGTGGGTGTGGACGAGGGAGATGATGGGGAGGGCGGAGGTGTGGGCGACGGCTTGGCAGGAAATCGAGGGTGGGAAATGGCGGCGAGGGCGAGGGAGATGGCGTGGGGTGTGGGAGATCGTCATACTTGGGCAGGGGAGATGCCGGGGATGGGATGAGCGGGAGCGGGAGAGATGGCGAGATGGCGTCACGGTGGGTGTGAGGTCGAAAAAAAAAATTGATTGGTTTTGTCGACGTCGGAGCTGGGTTCAGGTCATGATTGGGAGGTGGGCGACGGGTGGGCGATGGGTGGGCGATGGGTGGACGACGGGTGGGCGATTGCGCGGGCAATAGCTTTAGTTCTGATTGAAATTTGGAATGTTGATAACCGCCGAAATTTTGTTTTTGATAACTATTAAATCCATTATTTTAGTCACACTGAAAGTTTAAATTTTGGCCTGCCTTTGGATGATACCTAAATTTAGACTAGCAAATTTGAGTAAACTTGTAGCGAAATTCTGTTTTCCTTCCACAATCTAGAACAGGTCATCATTTTAATTGTAAAACTAGTCTAAAGATGAAACTAAATAAATACTTTAGATGTACATTTATTTGTGACTTAAATTCAATATTTAGGCTAGGCCTAAATGTAAATCTAAAAATTATATTTTTCCGCTCACTTTAGAAACCACTTTAGACCCCAACTAAATGTTGGAACTCCTGAGGTGTGAGCTCTTAAGTGGATATTAGCCGTTCAGCTGGAGTTTTGGCCAGGCCGGGCCCACACCAAATCAATACAGCTGGACCAATCTCTCCAGCATGCTGTTTGTTGAATTCTCACAAGGCACGCCGAATATCAGAGTTAGTCAACGAACCATTTTTTTTAGTGATTATTGTCTCTCTCTAATCTGAGGGTAAAAATTAATAATAGAACGAAGATGGCCGTGCGTACAGCTTGTTGGGGTTTTGGAGCAGTTCCTCGAGGTATTTTCTGAGCTCACAAGGGCTAGAAACCTTATCTGAACGCGCGTTGTTGCTGTCTTGTAGGTGGCTAGGTTCAATTGATGACTTGGATGTCCAGTATGCTGGAAGGTATGTAGAATCCCAAGGGGTACCGAGGCGCGCATACCATCATCGCGCAGCAAACCCCTGCGACTGTCTCATCAGGGAAAGGATGCAAGGCCAGTGACGGAGTTCAAGGGGTCGTCGGCCACGACACGAGCCACTCCATTCATCGTCATAACGCGTTAGATTCCACAAGCACACTTGCTACACCCAGCTTTGGCCCTTCCCACCGTGAACCTAACCGGACGCCCCTGCCCATTCGGCGCGTCAACGAACCGATCGGCTTCAGGCTGACGATCTTTGCGTTCACAGCTTTTCTTTGGGAGAGAGCGGGTGTTTCTATCGTTCTGTGACCAGGTAGGAAGCTCGTTATGGTGGCAGTGCGGCACGGATATCAGAATATCAGGCGCTGTTTCAAGCTGGGATGAGGTATCGTTCTATGTACCTCCCCCTTTCAGTCGTGGTCTCTGCTTGACCCTTGAAAGTGATCGACTAAGGGATTAGTTTCACGCTAGATCGTAGCACCCATCATAGCATATATTCCAATCAACACCAATCTGTACCTCCCGCGATGAACGAGTTGTCTCAAAATTCACCCTGTGGGCTCTGTGCTTCCTGAAAAGCAAGATACAGTATAACCATCCAAGGTTGGCAGGACACATTATTTTGCCAAGTAGAAACACTAACGGGTTCTGGCAGATGTGAATGCCAGTAACCTCCCGAGGCTCTCCGGCTTTTGCCGATGTCGGAAGTGAAAGCCTCCTCAACATGCTATTACGATGGTCAACGGCTCTGGTTCTAGCACTTTTCACAACGTCGTCTGTCCATATTCACGCATATGGTATACCTAATGAGATTTCGGTGGTCTCCGAGTTGCAATCAGATATAAATGGTTTGTTCAAATCGTTCTAGATTCGAGCAACTTACTGACTAGCTGCTTCGCAGAATGTGTTTTTGGAAGCCTGAAATGTATGATTCATGAATGTGTAAGGCGTATAAATGACTCAACGTGGTGTAAATACCAGATATTTCTAACCCGTTTTCAGGCGCAGTTGACTTGTTCGATGTTCCACAAGTGGATGAAGCAGATATTCAGTCCGATTTCTGGAAGAGAGCTATCTCCCTTGGCGACCGCGTGCGCCAGTATACCAACAACATGCTTACTGATGCTGCATCATCGTATCATGATGTGGCGGAAGAAATTAGTCGCTTCACCGGAACCATGAGTCAACTCATTAGCAGCGCAGAAACATTTCGACTGGAAGTCCAAGAGGTTGCTTTGACGCAGGGCATTAGCTTGGACGATTTCTCCGAAGAACTGTCACACTTGCTCGCGGACATCTTGGAGGGACTCCAATCAGAGTTCCCTTCACCTGACAAGGCTCCAAGCCACGAAGAGCGCAA
This sequence comes from Hygrocybe punicea, assembly GCA_963556145.1. NCBI lineage: Eukaryota > Fungi > Basidiomycota > Agaricomycetes > Agaricales > Hygrophoraceae > Hygrocybe > Hygrocybe punicea. The sequence continues at coordinate 1,824,498 of OY744464.1, forward strand.
GTTACTGGTTTCGGATGTTATGATAAAGGTGGAGGAAGCCATTGTGAGCTTAGGCGAAAAGATTGGCATGCCGGAAGAGCCTTTGAGATTGCACTTCAGTCATCTCAGACCGTATGTGGAAGAACTGGTAGTCATCACTGGTATGTCACATTTCCATCGGCTAAGGTTTCATCTGACACACTCCAGGTGACGTGCTGGAACAGCACCCTGTCCTCCTCACGACAATACTCTTTTCAGGCGCTATCCTTCTCATTCCAGAAGCTTGGCTTTTGCGCCCTGTTCTCAGTCTATTTGGGTTTGGGCCAAACGGTCCCATAAAAGGTCTGCATCAGAATAACAAAGTATTACGCATGCTTAATTCAACCCTTTAACAGGTTCTGCTGCTGCCTGGGCTCAACGTCGCTTCTGGGGAGCAGCAGTCGCACGCTCCAGCTGGTTCTCGCACCTGCAATCGGCAGGCATGAAGCCTTGTAAGAAAATCATAGGTGGGATTTGTGTTGGAATCGGGATCGTTCTTTCTTTCTTTGGGTGTCGTAGATGACTGGTTTTCACATGGGGCCCGGGCCTGTTTACATTCTTGACCACTGTACTTATATTGACAGAATGAATCTACTTTTGGACTGCCAAGCCAAATTTGGTTATTTTTGTAATCTTTTTCATTTAGCCTCTTGTTGGGTTATATTTAGATGGCCACCATTTCATCTGTGACTCTCTTAGAACCAATGCTTTTTAGGATATTATTACAGGAGCAGCTATTTCTAATTAAATAGATAATTATAAATCTTTCTACAATGATTCAAATCCATTCACACAGCAGTCATATATTTTCCTGATATTTGAAACTCAGAGCCTAATGCCGTGTGGCAGCGGAGTTGCCACCTTGACTTTCCTGAAATCGGTGTTTTCCTGTGTAGGGTAGAGCATACAAACTAGAAGTCCAATGCGAGTATGTCTACAAATGCGAATAGTTTAGGTACCAAGAATCGAAGTTATACTGCAAGAACCTCATCGAACGAAATCAAATCAACGCTTGGCTAATATAAAACTCTTGAGCAGCCATCAACAACCGTTCCTGCTCTTCAATCCACCTCATCTCCACTTCCATTTTGACTTGTGCCCTCACTTCATGTTGGATGGACTTGATAGTGATAGCAAACCCAGCAGAAATGGGTCTGTGATCCGAGACATTCGCCTCGTAACGCTGATAGTTCGTCTGGCGCACTCTTGAAGGAACACAAGAACGCCATAAGACGCGGTCACACCATGCTGGTGCCCGACTCTTCTCCGAGGAGTCGTATTCAGATGAGCGGCGATCGTATTTGTATGTCGGCGCAAAGGCAATGGGCCCCTCCTTAAATTGCCGCAGTCGGAAACCGCGATTGTGTTTCATCTCCTTCGTGAGTTGGTCAAGATGGAATAAGGACTCGTAATCGCCTGATTTCACGCTCGCAACTGTGATATCCCGTCGTTGTTCGATGCGGTAATTCATGTCTCCACTAACCTAAAAACGAAAGAGTGAGTTTGATTGGGCGTCTGTGTATTCCGACTACTCACGAAGACAATTTCATGGTCAAGGATCATGGATCCATCGCCACCACCCGCGTATGCGACAGCGTCTTCACCAGATCGAGTGGTAGGGAAAACAGTCTCCTCAAGGATGGCAGCAATGTCTGCATTCCTCTGGCGAACATGAGACTGACCGGCGGCAAGATGGCAATTGATGAAACATATCGACGAGTCCTCAATGACAAAACGAGCCATAACACCACCCTGCATCATGTTGATTCAAATCAGACAAGGCAGTTGCACCAAGAGATTACGACACACACCTTATTGCCGTATCTTCCACCCATTCCACGTTTGATAGTGGTAACAGCGATATCCTGCAGCGTAGCTCGCTCCGAATTCTTCATCATCACGCAGCTGAACAGCCCCACAAGATTCTCGGTATGGGTAACCGAATAGGAAACGTCTGGGGACATCATCGATCGTACGGCAAGCAAAAAATAGTCGTGCCATCTCTTGTATCCAGTAGTAACCTTTTCCGATATACCGCTGTCTTCCTTCTTTTTGGAACCGAGCAAGACGTTTTTGGCTGTCATGCTCCGACTCTCGAGGTCAACTACCTCCTGTAGGCCAAAGACGATAATATCAGGCGAATCGACACTCTGGAGAGCGTCCTGAAGGAAATTGATGTTAGCCACGTCGTCCGTCAATGCATCGGGCCTAGCAGCATCCACATTCCACGATATGAGCAGAACTGTCAAGTCACGAAAGCTGCTGAATGAGGTTTCCTGCTTCAACAGCTCATGATCTGTCCGCCAATCTACGATTAGGACAGCGCTTTCCTAATAATGGGACCCCACTCACCGATCCAGTCAGAACCAAGCAAACCATCCCAGAACCGGATCTGCTCATCCCTGCCAACGCTGACAACTTGCAACCTGCCTGTTTTCTGGATTCCACTGTGATCCACCGACAACTTCATCACTGGCAGTTCGCTGTGCGCCATCCAGCAATTCGTGACCACCCAAGGACGTGAGGCAACGTCATAGGCCGAGATCATGCCTTTCCGCCCTCCAGCCCACAACCGCTCATTCACACCTTCCAGGCTCAGGACATCGGACACGGACACTTTCATCACTTCGACGCAGTGGGGGAAACCGTCTTCTCCATTTATCCCCCACACGCTGATGAATCCACCTTCATGGCCAAGGTAAACGCGGTCAGGTCGAGATGGTAGGATGGTGCCAGAGGTAACGGCACCGACATGCTCCGTTGGAAATAATGATCTGGTCACATTGCCAGGGGAGAGAACGTCATACACTCGGATGGTTGGAGCCTTTGTTGAAGTCCCGACACCATTCATGTCAACCCTAGCTGACGTCCACAAAAGTCCTCCAAGCATCTTGGCAAACTCTTGTTTCTCTACGATTCGGACTACCCTTGGCTGGGTATGTCCCAACTGTATGTCTTCAGATCCCTCCGGAGTGAAAACAAAAGTCTTGCCACTATGGTCTAACGTAATCATGGAAGTGCCATAGCGGAAGATATGGGTCACTGGGTGTGAATGCGCAACGAGCTTCGTGCCTGTGATACAGGCCGTCCTGACATCCATCTCGATTATATGCCCATCCTTCGTCCCCAACCACAGAAAAAATCCACTGTCGGCCAGTTTCGTCGAAGGTCGAAACTCCATACTAGTCACCTTGAGGTCCTTCAAGCCGACGTCCTTGGCGTGCAAACTGTACAGCGGTGCATCCGACTCGGAGAGATTGAATACCTTCACGTGGTGATGGAAGACGATGACATGTTCACCAGAGACTGCTACATGTCCGATATAGGCTGGTACATGGATCTTATTTCCTGTATACTCGTGGATAGACAGCACGGGCGGTCGACGGGAGGAACGGCTGCTGTCTGGTAGAGAATCTGCTGAGCGATGTTTTGTGTCATCTTCGTCTCCAGATTCTTCGTCTGATGAGGGAGATGGGGGTCGACGTGCTGGAGGAAGTTTATCACCAAGTGCGATAGTTCGCGTTGGCGGGGGAGGCAACTTATTTGCGCCCAAGGGTTTTGAGGGAATCGATGGCGGGACTTGAGGAGAGACAACCGCAGGAACGGCATTTGGACGAACTGGGAGACGAGGCGGAATATGCGGATCCATTTGTACTATAGCTGAGACTCGACGCAAGGGCAAAGGTGGTGGTGATGTGAGCGCAGAAGGAGAATCGCAGGGAGAAGAGGCCGCGGGTGCTGGGGATCTAAGAGGGGGTCGAGGAGGGGGTGGCACACTCCGACGGGAGGACTTGAGGAGTTGTACTAGATTGTGATTATTAGGGCCGCCGTCAATCTCACCAGATTCAAGGCTTGAACCACTTGAATAAGTGTCATACGAAGCCTCATTCTCGTAATTGATATTTAACGCGACCACAGGTTTGGGGTTTCTGGCAGGTAATGCTGGCGGAGAAGGGAGGGACTCTAAAGAGTCCGAATCCGAGTCAACTTCACTATGAATACTAGGGTGAAAAGTTGATTGGGAGTAGATTGCGCGTGAGTTTCGAGATATGGGTGATGTGGAGCGCTTCGTGGGCCGAGGAGGAATTATAGGCGCATTTTGAGTTACAAATTTTTCATCCGACTGTAAATTAGGGAATAATCCACTGACGTTTGGTCTTGATGTGTAAGACCTCGAGGAAGACTCAATAGACGAATTTCTGATAGTGGGTGTGTGATTAGCATGCAGTTCTCGGAATGGGCCAGTGAGTTACACTGGCAAATAAATAAGAGAAAAGTCCCTGAACGCGTCCAAGACCAGTTAAACAGTCCTCCAAGCAAACCATCAGTCATGGAGTTGTTGCAAGATCAACATCCACCAACTGGCAATGAATGAGTTTAGGTTATCGTCATCGCTTGGTCTGAAGATATCACATACCCATAGATCCAGATAGCTTTGACGCAAATAGTAAGACACGAAACGACAAATCATACTAGCGATGAAACAAGGGAACGATTGACACTTACGAGAACTTATTCCGCAAGGACGTGACACTTTCAGAGGCTGTGGTAGAGGAGGCATCGCCCTCGTCGACGGAACGGGCAAACACCAAGTTTGGACCTCTGGAAAAAGAGGAAGAAATAGAACTGTTGGAAGTCGCAGCCAATGTATTAGGAACCGGGACGGGGCGTAGAAGTGGAGATGGAGACGGAGATCCCGCTTTCGAAACGCGAGGAGGCGGTGGGGGCGGGGGCCTTTTACTGCCTAATTTCAAGTCCGAAGAGGAAGAGGAAGAACGTAAATGTTGTGTATCAGCGGGTTGACCGTCAGAACTGGAGACGGCACGAGGGCGAGGGTTGATTGAATCTGCCGCCAGGAACCTTTGCCTGCTCGACTGGCTCATATTGGTGTCAAGAGCCAGTTGTTCGAACTTGGAACGAAGACTCTTCACTGGGGGCGGTGGGACGGAATCAACGAGCGTTCCATGAACGGAGGCCATTGTAACAGCTCAGAACGGTCGATGAGGTGCAAGACCAAGACGCGAAGGCTGCTCGACGGCTATCGCCTTCGAGTACCTGTACTGGCCGCTCGGAATTCCACAGCCAGAGGCGCCAACTTGAAACTGTCAGAACGGATGATATTTGTCTAGACCAGACCACGTGCGTGCCATTTCGCGCTTAAGGGTTATGGAAGCATGATGGCTGTCGCCTTGGATTTTACTTGTAATAAAATAAGCTCGCGATAAACTGGGACTAAGCTCAACGTAACGTCGCGAGTATTCAGCGCTATTCAGCGCTATATTCAGGTCTAACGTTGGAAATGCTTGTTGCTTGTTCCACATAAAGCACACGTGATCAGAACGCGTCAAAAATATTCCATTTGCCATTTGCAGCGAACACCATGCGTCTACTAGCTATAGGTCCGTCTCCCTCGCCTCTTTCTGCTCACCCAGAATTTCCGCTGGACAGCAGCACAAAACAAACCGTATCGAGTCCATCAACATGTCGTGCGGTAGGTACTTTGGTCGACACGAAACAGTCAAGTTGCACGGGGTCAGAAAGAATCCCGCGGGTATCTTTGGATGTGGACGCTATTACAGATTCAATGGCTGCGCGGTTGGCGACGTGTATGCTTGGACATGTATTATTTTTGAAAAACCAAGTGCCATTGTGAGTTATTTCATGTCTCCCTGTGGTCCGAGTGACTGGGATGTTTGTGGTATTACTTGATTGCAAGTTTTGGCGACTATAATCTGTGGACATCCTCACACGAGACAGCAACAGCTTACGTAGCCCGAATCTGTCCTGTGCGTTATCCTGGAATCTTATAAAACCTTGACATTACAGCCCAGTGATGCAACTTGCGCGGATACGTGGCGGCATGGTACGTCCTCCTCCATTTCTCGATTTCAACTCTGACTTGTTCATCTCATTGCAAAGTCGAACCCCAGCGCCGCTAAGAAACGCAACGAGCTTCTCGGCTCGTTTGATACGCTTTCATCACATTTAACTACCACGTTCACTGCCCTCTCCACCGCCCTTGCACGTTCCACTCCTTCCTCGAGAGTTCTTGATGGTACCAGTGCGTATGTAAGTGAAGGAGGAGAGGAGAAACATTCTCAATCGAAAGACCCACTGCACGCGAGAAATAAAGCACGCGCATACATTGCTATTTTGGTCGGTCCCAGCGTAGGATCCGCCAAGTCAAAGGTAGTTTTTGCCGTTGATGGGCTAGAGGTTAAACTTTGGGGGCAGCGAGACGATCGGGAGCCGGAGAGAGAAGCTGAATCTGATGAAGATAGCCAGGATGAAGATAGTGACAGTGTCGAAGACTGCACCGAGCATGAATGCGAGCTGAATCCTGCGGACGTTGAAAATGACGATGAAGACGCAGGGAACACCAGCGAAAATTCCAGTTCTTCCTCGTCACTTTCCCATCCCACTTCACCACACTCAACGCGTGCCCCGTCACCAATATCAAGTGCGCCATCCAGGGGTAGGCATGATCGAACAACGATACCCCCAATCCAGACCCCATCTTATGCGGATGACCTGCAAGCCTTTCGCGTCGCCGAGCGTCTCCTCTCGCGCACACTCGCAACGGCTGACGGCGAGGGACATGGCATAGCCGCAGAGATGGGTGCGTAGATTTTTTTCGTTCGTTGCGCAATACATCTATCGACGTCATACGAACATGCTTCTATTTTTTTCTTCTGAATTGATACATCAGCTCTGACCCAGACGCACATCCTCCTGCGTGCCCCTCGTCGATTCGTCCACCCGGCTTGGACACCGCGGCAGAATATGTGCACCTCGCTTGATGGAATTCTCCGCGAATTTCTTGATGTGTCCGGGATGCCCGGAGAAGAGGTCATCGGAGCAGACAAGAAAACGAACAAGAAGAAGCGAACTGGCCAGGGTGTAGAGGGTGTTTGGGTGAGGTGTAGAGAGGAGAGTGGTCATACATCTATCAGTGGTGATGTTGGAGAACTGGAAGATGATGAAATGATCTGGTGGAGTTGGGATGGGAAGTTTGTGGGTTTTGCAGATTGGTGAATGGCAGGTGTTTTTGCCCCTCTCTCAGGTTTTTTAAGTTACAGTCTTCTGGCGGTCTTCTCAAGACTATTGTGGATTGTAGGAAAATTCAATCTGCTATCTCACATTGCTATAGGAATGATGTACTCAGTCCAAGATGCACCATGCAACAAATTGGCTCAATTCTAGTTTGGTGGTTTTCCTGCAATAGGTTTAACCACCATAGCCCCATATGATAGAACAGAGGTATCGGGAACAGCAGCTCTGAATTATGGGCATGCATCCATACCTTGAGCCATCATAGATATCAAGGGCTCCCTGGCCATCCCAACTGAGTCAATGGCTGCCTGTGATAATCTTTCCGAAGTCTGTGCTGCTACATTGTCTGTCCCAAATGTCAAGCTTGAAACAATAGTAGTTACACTGTATTTCGGACCAAGTGTAGGCTGCTCTTCATCCAACTTTGTGGTGTTAATTGTGCAACCTCGGCTGCCGAAATCCGATCCATTATCCCATACGAGACCATCATACGGATGACTTTTTCGAGCCCGTCAAATTCATCCATGTCCATCCTGTCGGAAGGGATCTTTAGGAACTTCCCCGATAGAGGGGGTAACTTCGTCCTATCCCCAATGAATGTACCGTTCTCGTCGAAGTATTCTGATCTGTCCTCCCACTTCATCCACCACGTATCCGGCAGTTTACCCAATGTCAACACCATCTCTCTCAAGACCTCCTTTTTAATCCCGTTATACGAAGGGAACAAAAGAGATCCTCCACTCAGAATCATGTGCATGAGGACAGCCAGTGCCCATACGTCCACAGCAGGGCTAACGTGATCGTGGAATATGATCTCTGGTGCGGCGTATACGCAAGGCGTGTTAAGTTGATTTATCACAGGTTTGCCGTCCCACAGAAAAGCCTCTCCGAAGTCGCATAATTTGAGACGTACCGTCTCTGGGGAGTTTAGGCAGAGCTGGAGAAGTTCTAGCCGTTCGGGTGACGAAACGACATACTTTGGTTCGTGAGGGGTGGATGTAACCGGTTTTCCATCTCTGCGGAGAAGTGGTCGTTTGTATGGTTCTCCGAGGTACTTTTGTAAATCTTGATGAGACATCCGCTCAATCCCAGGTATGCGCAAGAGGATGTTTCCAGCGTGAAGGTCTGTAAATAAGATATTAACAAAAATGCCTTAAGGATCACTCCATTTACCTCCATGGACAACCCCGCAGCTGTGCAGGTACGCGACTCCACATATTACTTGTGCGACTAGTTTCTTTGCTATTTCCATCGGGTACCGTTCCTCGTCGTAAATTTCATCAACATCAGCACCTATGCAGGGTCCAAGCACTTCGGTAACAATACATTGATGCTTGCCATTTGGTCCTTCGACTTTGAAGTCATCTAAAAACTCTACTAGAAATTCCTGACCATTTGAGCCTCCATCGTTCAGCTGCCGTTGTTTGAGATGGCGAAGGATGGCAACCTCGGAAACCTCCTTAGAGACTTCGGCAGCAAGAACTTTGAGTGCGGCACATCTGCCTGAGGCGAGATCGTCAACAAGCCAGACGGTGCCTATGATACGCACCATAGCCAAGCTTATTGACAATGCGATAACGGTTCTGCAGAACGTCGTCGATGTGAATTGGATGAAAACCCCCTTTACGATAATATGCGATTGGTTCTACACCGGGATATTGAGTTAAGCGTTGCGGGGGGCTCATGCCAGTGCCAGTGTTCGCGTCACGCGTCACGCAGGCTGGCAAGGGTAATCGTTCAGCGCTCAGCCTTTCACCACGTTATTGACACAAGCTGGATTAATATTGCATGCTGCCATTTACGATGCCGACAACATGGAGACAATCGCCACTGGGGTTTCAGTTGAGCGTTACTGATGTACAACCACCCCTTGGCAAGCCGAATTGAACTAGCGCCATGCCGAAGCTAATTGGACTGCTCGAGAACCTCGACTGCAATGTCCGAGCTGCCGGCAAGAGGATAATATTGAAGCTCGCAGAACACTGAGTGCTGAGCATTCAACCTTTTATCGTTTACCGATAGCTATACTTATGCACTTGTCAAGCCGGACTGTGTGCTGCCATGTATGCCATTGTGCAGCTCCTTCGGCAGCTAAAGGTGCCAAACGGTGGAGAGATATAATTGCAGCATTCGCCATGCAAAGTCATTTACCAGTTTTACCCCAGCTGAGCATCACTGATATATATTTCAAGCTGAACTAGACGCTACAATTGGTATTAGCGACATGCCGAAGCTCTCCAGCACCCGGACTGCAATGTCCGAGATCCCGGCTTGAAGAGGACAATAGTGAACCTGGCTGAACACCGTGAGCCTTCAGAAGCTTCAGCGATTCAGCCTTTCATCACATAGCCGTAGGCACACTTATGCACATGTCAAGCGGGGCTGTATGGTGCCATTCGCAATGCCTTTACATGCTCCTTCGGCTGCTAAAAGTGCCGAATGGTGAAGTTCGAGATGCTAGCATCGATGTCATTGGAGCACTTGTAAGGCTAAGTCAGCTTCTCAGTTCTTATTAAGCGTTACTGATGTTCACTTCAAGCGAATCCGCGAACTACCATCGGTAATGCTATCCCGAAGCTCATTCAATTGTTCGAGCACCCCGATTGCAATGCCCGAGATTCCAGCAAGAGATTAATAATGCACATTTCTGCAAACCGTGAGTTTCCAGCCCTTCATCACCTGGCTGCAGCCCCACTTCTTTACATGTTAAGCTGGACTGTATATTGCCGACCGCATTACCTTCACTTGGCTCCTTCGGCTGCTAAATGTGCAGAACGATAAGGTTCGAGAAGCAAGTATAAATGTAATTGAAGCACTCCCAATGCAAAGTCCACTCCCACTTTTGCCTCAGTTGCCTGCGGCAGCACCGGCACCAACAGCTGTGGTAGAACAAGTTATGACTGCACCAGCAGCTGTGGTAGCGCAACGGCAGCACCTGGGACAGCGCAGCAGTATAACCGTGGTGGCAGTACCGGAAACAGCACGACAGCAGTACTCCTTACGCCTCCCCGCGTATCGTTCATCCTACCTTCAACGTCACCACCCATACGCTGGGCGTCGACCCCAACGATATGTCGACTTGATGGTGTGTATGTATTACATTCCAACGACTACATTGATATTGAATGTTCCTTTAAGCGCACTGTTGATGACCGCGGCGAGAACATGCCTGCGGTCGAGCACAGCCATCAGCAACAGCGACGGTCACCCTGGCACCAGCGGTAGCGCAACGGCGGCACCACAATGGCAGTCCCAGCATCATGGCTGTCTAGCAACGGCACGTCAGTAGCGGCGGCGGCGGCATCAACCTCAGCAAGAGGTGGTAGTGACATGTGGCGATGACGTTGACAACGGGACACCCAGCTCGTAGCCGCATTCTTCAGTGTGAAGTACTTGATGCCCAAGAAGATTCCGTCCAGCGCTGCGACGCCCAAAACGATCCCGCCAAAAGTATTGACAGTGTACGAATCAGTCGTCCAAGACGAGTCCGCAAAAATAAGACGAGACAGCAGGAACGAGAACGCGCCGGAGTCGCGGCACCGTTGAGCAAACACGCAGCGAAGGTGACAGGATGAGAATCAATTCTTGCCGTCGTCTGCAGATGAGCGGTTGCTGCTGCGGAAGTAGTAACAATATCCTGCTGCCCAACCACCGCCCTATCGTTCCTAACTTCGAATTTCTCAGGGAGGTGGCCACCAGTATTCGCCTGTGCCAACATCATCTCCCTAAACTTTCCTCCTTGATTCGAATTCTCCAAATCATATCGGTATCCTTGTTCCACAAGACTGCCATTCTTGACATAAACAGGTTCGCCAGCGTTTGATTGCTTCAAGGACGAGCACGCGCGGCGTTGCATCCAGCGCAGACGTCGCTTCACATAGACCAAAAAAAAACTTGCTCACCTAGAACGAGTACAGTAGGATTGCGCAACTTTGCGCGAACAGTTCTGCATCCTAGTCCCGCCATTACGCAGCCGAATGAGGTAACCCTCCGGAAGGTCCCTAACAAAATCATGCGTGAGTGCCCGCCTCCACCACCTCTTCACGTGTCACATCCTTTCGCAGCCTCCTCCCACTCCCGGGCGACTCCGCCAACTCCATCGCCACATTTTCATGTCAAAGCACACCACCACACTCCTGAGACACATACGCAACATGCGCGCGCATCCAAGTATCATCCAAATACGGCATATCTTGGTTATCTAGCTGTATCTTTCCACCACCACCACCACCACCACCACCAGCTTGCGTGTTTTGCTGAGAACAGCAGCCGTGGAAGTGGAACACGAACCTTCCACGAGTGGCAACGACGAGGCCATGGCGAACTTGTCCTTTCCCAGCACGATGATCTGGGGTATACACATCTGCAGACGGCGGGAGGGTGAATAGCAGAGTCACATAACATATGCTTACAGTCTCGGGTTATTTGGAGAGGCAACCTTTCTGCAGGTTATACCAAAAAGGCAATAATGTTTGTTCGGATCCGAGCAAACAGGATCAATTCAAGTCGGTGTAGGTTTATCGATACCGAAACAGCTGTGACTAATTATAATCTGTCCGCAGGCCGATCCCTGCAAGGACACCACGCTAAACTTAGACAGGTCATTGCTGCAAGTCGGCCATTTACCTACAGTAGAACCTTCACCAATCCCGCCACCCAAAATTCCGCGCAACTTAAGGCAAACGAGATGAAAGCAGTACCCCAGACTTGCAGTGAACTGCATTCCATCGGGGCAATCATGATCCCTCCTTCTGCGTTTCGTTGTCGCAAGGAAGCGAAACGCCAACTTTGCGTTTCGCTTCCTTGCCAGGCACGCCACTAAGGGCGACTCAGCTGATGGGTTAAAATCCGGACTCGGCCTTGGTCAAGGGGAATCTTACTTTGGAGCAATGCCTGAGACCGTCCTGCCTGAAGGTGCTGGGTATGGCGTCGGTGAGCTCAAAGCCTCAAACTTTCTCGGTGCACACTCATATGTACTGACCCCGATGGCTAGTTATTGGTGCGAAGGGGCAGCTTTCATCATTCCACCAATACTTATCCTTATGTCATAGGAACAAGTTTATTCTTCAGCGCGTTCATGCTGGCGCTGACATTCATCCAAGCGAGATTCACCGGCTTCTCGCCAAACAACTCCGAGGAGTTCAGCTCCGCCTCCCGCAATATCAAGCCGGGCTTAATCGCCTCGGGCATTGTGTCTGCTTGGACTTGGGCTGCAACGTTGGTGAGTTCAACAGGATCATTCCCGAAGGCGATATTGAGGTCGTGTGATAGCTTCAGTCGAGTGCAGTTGCGTACAAATTTGGCATTTCGGGACCGTGGTGGTATGGTGCTGGCGCAACGATTCAGATCCTCTTGTTTGCTCAGGTCTTTACTTTCCTACTTTTGACGAGAACATCCATGATGATTTTATGTCCCGTAGCTGGCCGCTAAGCTCAAGTTGAATGCACCTTACGCACGAACCTGGCTGGAAATCATTGGCGTCAGATGGGGCACTTTTGCTCATCTTTTGTTCTTGTTCTTCGGGTAAGATATCATTTAAAGGATTGTTTTACGATTGCTGGATTAAGTTCCTCAGTCTTGCTACCAATATTATTGTGTCCTCTATGCTTATTCTGGGTGGTTCTGCTACCATCACGGATCTCACAGGAATGAGCACTATCGCTGTGAGTTCCTGCTGTTTTTTTTCCCCTTCGAATGGTGAATGGTCATGCTGCCAAGGCTTGTTTCTTTATCCCTCTTGGTTTATCGATTTACGTCGTCGTCGGCGGTTTGCGATCCACGTTTCTGTGCGACTAGTAGGTTTTATTATCTTCACGGGCCATGGATCTCCTTTTGACTTGCATACTACAGCACACACACCACGGCTCTGTTTGCCATCATTTTGGCCTTTGTGTTCAACGTCTACGCGACCTCCAACCAAATTGGGTCTCCCGCTAAGATGCATGCTCTCTTGCAGAGTGTTGCTGCCAAGGCACCTGTGCCTGGAAATGCCGAGGGCTCGTATATGACTGTAGGTTTGGAACTGGGTCCATACGAAGTCATGCTCACAACTTACCTTTCATAGATGAGATCCAAAAATGGACTTATTTTCGGTTGAAAGGGATCGTAGTCAATACGTGATGACTTTTTCTGAATCATGAATTATACAGGTGTTATCAACATCATTGGTAACTTTGCTACCGTGTTCCAGGACCAAGCATACTGGCAACGAG